>KZ111168.1:14839-37545 GCA_002077045.2 Rachicladosporium sp. CCFEE 5018
GTATCCGGCACCTCACTGGCTTGTATCCGCTTCACAGTCGTCTCGACCAGCCTCAACTCCACTTTGCCTAGTTTCAAGCCCTTCTTCAGCGGGCTGAGCTCAACATCTGCAGTGATAGACGTGCCGAACACAATCGCATCTGAAGGAATCGAAATGCTGTAGCTGATCTTGTTCGCCCAGATATCCGCATTCACCCTACTCCGCGTCATCTCCATGCTGTCTGCCCCAAGCGTCCTGACAATCCGGATGTGCTCCTGTGCCACTAGATCCTTCGCATTCCAGCCTGGCCGTGAGACACTTGCATGCAGATGATACACGATGAACGTTTCCTTCAGCCCCTCTACGCTTTCAGGCATGGAAGGCGAGAGCTCGAACTCAAACGGCCACTCTATGCTGCCAGCCTTGACCTTGTGCGAGCTTTCTATTCCTAACTTCTGCTCCTGGTTCCAGAAGACCCGCTTGTCTGTGACCTCGCCAGCGCTCATGCCACCCATGTACCACCACGAGATCCTCCGTTTGCCTTCCAGTCGCACCTTTGGCCGCAAGATGCTCATGGGCTCTGTGGCTGTGAAGCGCACCACCCCAGTGAGCTTGATTGACTGCGCCTCATGCTCGCTGCCGGCGAAGACTATAAAGCGCGTGTCTGGAACAATCTCGAGGGTCGCTTTGCTACTGCGGCCGTTACTGCTGCTGCCCGGGTATGACCGCGGGGTTGGCACCATATTGGGCGCAGGAAGTCCTGGTCGTCCGGGCCAGGAGATGTAGGATGAAGGGTCCGCCAGGTTGACCTTCCTGTCGCCAAATGTCCAGGCAGGCTAGTATGTAGTCCAAATCCACGTTATGTAGAGATCGAACAGCCAGATGTGACGTACGAAGATAGATACTTTGCTCGTGAGAGCACGAATGCACAAGCTAGAGAGGTATCCAACTTTTTAGGGCGACCAAGATATCACCGCAGATCTAACATGTGTCTCACATCAAACCCTTTCGCCGTCAGATCCCACCAAACCGCATATGATACCCACTACCGCAAATGCCACCCTCAAACAGTAGCCCCATAGAATAAGCTTATCGCAACTTCGCCCCACGCGGCGTAGAGTGACGTGCTCCTAATCGTGAACTTTACGCGAAGCCCTTGCATAAGGCGAGAGGGTGCGGCTGCTACCGATGCATCTACTTTACCCAGAGTTTCGTGGGAGCATGGCAATGGTCGTCGCGTTCAGGTACGAAGTGCGCGGGATCAGGCACTTCTGTGGCTTGGACTGCCTCCTCGAGATGAAGCAAGCAGAGGACTAGACTGTCATACGACCATACAGTACCACAGGGCGAAACAACGATCCGCGCTGTCCAATCGGAGGGCAGTCTACCACCATGCCGAGGACGGCCCGACAGAGTCGGCAGCCATGATTAGACTTCATTGTAGGCATTGCTTGTACTCAGAGCGAGAGCCTCCTGCAGCACAATGCTTGACCCAACGAGCCCTTGCGCATTATCGTGATATCGGTCGAAATCGGGTGGTTTCAAATCCTCCTCACGCTTCCCTAGAGGGATGGTAGAGGAAATTTTGGTGGCGATATAGTGCTGTCCAATTACCTGATACGCCACGATCATAACGTCCAATTCATTCCAATGATACATGATGGTCCAACGATGATGATGCTCGCTACTCATAGTCAATGCGCCGTCTCGCCATTCCAATGCCCGGCCTGTCGATATGAAGTGAACAGTACGATTAAGCTGCGCTCGCCCCAGCACTCGAAGCAGTGTCCTCTTGCGGACCCTCCTTTGGTCTGTCCCATTCGCGGATATGTGCTGTATCACTGCCAGCAAAGCCTACATTAGGAGACCAAGGCGAGAACTTACCACTGTCGCAACTCGTGATGATACAGCCCTCCTCGAACCCCAGCCAAGCCACCGGGTGCTCGTCCACAATCTTACTCATGACGGGCGGCAGTGTACTCACACTAGCCTTGCCCTGCACAGCGACTTGCACCACTTCCTCGGGCTCAGCCTCCAGCGAAGCGCCTTCGACGACGGTGCTAGCATTTGAGCTCTTCACGGTTGATGTGGTCTTTTCTCGGTTGAGTGGTGCTCCCGCGACACTACCGCGAGGTCGCAAACTCATCGCTTTTGGACGACCAAGCATGCCGACGCTGAAGTCCCAGAGTAACAAACGGCAGTCATCGCCGACCGAGCCAAAGCGATAGTTCCGTTCATCACAGCGCCACGGATCGAACTTCACATCCCGCACCCAGCTTTCGTGGCCTACACATCTTGCGACAATCGCCTGCTCTGCGAAAGACCATATGGATACCAAGTCATCCTGTCCGCCAGTAAGAACGTACCGCCCATCTGGCGACCATGTCGTGGTATTGAAGCCTCCGTAGTATGATCGTGTTGAGAAGACCACACGCTCCGAGATGTAGTCCAGGATCGTCAAGACACCAGTGTCCGTGACGATGGCGAGATGTACAGCATCTGGACTGAATGCAGTGCAAGTGATCTTCCCAGGTCGGCAGTGCCAAACTGCGACAGGATTCGTCTTTTGGTTCCGCGAGTGGACTGACTTCTTGACACGGAACGGCGGTTTTGGTGTGGTGCCGTTGCCGATTTCTGTCGGTGAAGCGTCTTCAGGCACGAAGTCGGCGTCTTCCTTTTCTTTGTCGTAGACTACTAGGTCGCCATTTGCATGGGATGCAAGGAAATAGTTCTCTTTGTTTGGCAGCCACCAGAGGGATGTCACGGGTGAGTTGTTGATCATGCCGTTTTTGTTCAGACGTGCGTACTTTTGCGAGATGGGCTCGTACCAGATGATGTCGCCTGTGTTGAAGCCGAGCACGAGGTCCATGTGAGCGGAAGACTGCGTATGCTTGTTCACATCGTGGCAGGTTGCATGGGCTTTCGTGAAGAGGACTTTAGTCAAGTTCTCGGTTTTGTTCTCGGGTGATGCCAGGTCTAGCCACATGAACGCGCGGTTGACATTGGCGAAGGCGTACACACCCTCTGGCGCATGATCTGCTAATCGCTTGGCGATCGTCTCATGTGGGATGACACGCGACACGAAAGACGAGTTCGATTTGACGATGTTATTCTTCGGTTTGGATCGCTCGTCCTTCTTCTTGCCCTTAACAGGTAGAGGTGCAAGCGCGGGGTTGCTGTCGCCGAACGAAGGGGTGCCGTTGTAGTAAGCGGACGAGCCGAAGCCGTTGCTGATCGATCCGGCATCGCTCTTGGGACTTTGCGTCTCCTCCTCTATACTCTGTATGTTGTTCGATCGTGTGCTCTGACCTGTGATTGTGCGGAAGAGGTTATGTGAGGGTGCCTTCCTCGATGACAGCACCACAGTCGACAGCTTGGTCCCAGCAGTGGCTGGCGCTACGGTCGTCGCAAGCGGGTTATTGTTCGGCTGCGGCGCATCGCTGGGATGTGGAGGCGGTGTGGCGAGAAGCAAGTCATCGCGCAGGTGATATGTGCCCTCACCTACGACAAGCTGGTACTCTGGTCCGGTGGGGTGCTTGAGGATGTTGTTCGTCTCGAGTAGTGCGCCGCCTGGAGCGCCTGTGTAGAGCTGTCCATTCGGGTATCGAGGTGGAGGGGGCAGGACGCTATTGGCGCGGTGTCAGCATAAGAGGTGTCCTACATGAGGCATCTGTAGCTGGGAGGCGGCGTGCGGGCTACGACGCAAGGAAGCCGACGTTACCTACAACATGGTGCAGCTGGAGGACTTGTTGTTCGTATGATTGCTCGTGTGTATCAGGTATTTCGCATTGCAGCAAGCTGTCGGTGTTGAGGGCTGCTACTAGCTGTATGCACCCTTACAGATCATGCGGTCTGTATCGTCAAGTCCGGGTCATGTCGTAGAAGGTGCAGCGGCGCAAGATGCTGATCATCGCTCCTCCACCTTTCGACGAGCGCCACTGTGGGGGAAGAGGCTAAACGCATCGCTGTGAGCAGCTCTTCCGAGCATTGATCAATGTGTCTTGTAGTAAATCGTAAGCCTTAGCTTGGCCGAGCATTCTGCTCCTACTGGATTAACTAGCAGCATATACAAGTCGATGCTGTACCTTGATCACAGTGACCGAGGGACACAAACCGTCAAGGATAGACTCCAGGGCTTCCGTCACCCACGTGTGCATGTGGAGCACGTGGCGCGAGAGTGGGGTGCATGAGGTGTTTGAGCCTCTAGCCCAGCTCCGATAGAGCGACATGGACCTGGTCTGTTGATGGCTACAGGTATGCCGGCTGCTCCTCACGCTACATCATCCCGCCGCTAATCCGGTCGCATAGTTCGAATATGTATCGTCGGCGACGAAGGGGTCGGCAAATCGTCAATCCTGACATCGCTCGTCAAGGACACCTTCATCACCTCCCCTCTCCAACCTATATTGCCACCTATAACACTCCCGCCCACTCTAGGAACACCGGAGAATGTCACCACGACGATTGTTGATACTTCATCGCTCCCGCAGAACCGCGACGTGCTGCGAAAGGAGGTCCGCAAGTGTGATGTCATTCTCCTGGTGTACAGCGACCACTACAGCTATGAACGGGTGGCACTGTACTGGATGCCATACTTCCGGTCGCTGGGGGTGAACGTACCAATTGTACTATGCGCGAGCAAAAGTGACCTGGCCTCTGCGAACAGCAGTACAGCGCAAATCGTGGAGGAGGAGATGCTGCCTGTGATGGCGGAGTGCAAGGAGATCGATAGCTGCATCCGAGTCAGCGCACGAGAGCATTTCAACATCAACGAGTGCTTTTGGCTCGCGCAGAAGGCTGTCACGCATCCGATTGCACCGATATACGACGCCAAGGAGAATGCATTGAAGTCGGCTGCGGTGGAGGCTCTGAAGCGGGTATTCTACCTGAGTGACAAGGACCAGGACGGTGTGCTGAATGATGCTGAGCTGCACGACTTCCAGCGGAAGTGCTTCGAGAAGGACATTTCCGCCGATGACCTGACAAATATCAAGCGGACAATCCAACGATGGTCGCCAGAGAGAGGGGATGAGGTCGAGCTGGGCATAGATCTTTATAACTTCTTACTGTTGCATAAGATATTTGCTGAGAAGGGCCGACACGAGACGATCTGGATCATCCTGCGGAAGTTCAATTACTCCGATAGCTTGTCGCTCAAGGACAGCTTCTTGCACCCGAAGTTTGATGTACCCCCTTTCGCGTCTGCCGAGCTCAGTCCTGCTGGCTATCGCTTCTTCGTCGATCTCTTCATTCTACATGATGCAGATAATGACGGAGGTCTGAGCGATACAGAGCTAGCTACCTTGTTCGCGCCCACGCCTGGCGTTCCAGCTTCATGGACAGACTCCAACTTCCCACACTGCACGGTAATCAACACGTCCGGCTTCGTCACACTGCAAGGCTGGCTAGCGCAATGGAGCATGACCACATTTGAGGATCCGAAGACAACACTCGAGTACCTTGCCTACCTCGGCTTCGAAGCTTTCCCCGGCAAGACATCCACCTCTGCACTCAAACTTACAAAACCCCGACGACGGCGTGCAGGCAAGTCGCCAAGCCGCACTGAGTCCGTAGACCGCACGGTCTTATTCTGTTACCTGCTAGGCGCTCCAGGATCCGGAAAGTCTACTCTCCTGAATGCCTTCCTCAACCGCCCCTTCAGTGCAACCTACAACCCTACAATCAAGCCGCGCACGGCAGTGAACTCGGTCGAGCTACCGGGCGGTAAGCAGGTACATCTGATACTGTCCGAGCTTGGCGAGCTTGAACCCGCCGTACTCGAAAACCCGCAGAAGCTCGACTCTTGCGACCTCATCGCCTACTGCTACGACTCGTCAGACCCTGACAGCTTTGCGCATGTCTCGTCTCTCCGCTCTAAGTACTCTGTACTTACGTCAGTACCGTCGATCTTCATCGCCACGAGAGCTGATCAGGACAGAGTAGTGCAGCGAGCTGAAGTCCAGCCAGACGCCTACTGTGAGTCATTAGCTATGAGCAAGCCACTCCATGTAAGTGCGCAATGGAAGAGTATCGGAGAGGTGTTCGTGCAGGTCGCGGAATTCGCGACGATGCCAGGGATGGGTATGCCGAAGATAGAGGACGAGGATGACGGCGTGCAGTGGGTCGGGTTGATGGCTGGGGTGGGTGTAGCGGTCGTCGGTATTGCTGCAGGTGTCGTTATGTGGAAGAAGTTTGGAGGCCTGGGAGGTGGTTCCGGGACGTGACAGCATGAGTCTGATGTGGAAGCGGCTCAGCTATGACCGGATGTACAATACCCAACTCGGAAGGTGTAAGATAGGATGTATAGTATACTTACGCGACGCTGATCTCGTCGGCGGGACCCGATATCAGGATTGATGCTCAGCCCATACATCGAAGAACTCAGTCACGCAACAGTGTTCATTTGATGGCACTGACTCTCAAGTTCAATGTCCTCTGTGCGCGATGATCGAAATGGTGCCTGAGTAGGGAGGACTTGAGCTTCTTCAGCCGAGGCTTCCAATGTTGTCACTTCACGTCGCCCAGATTGAGCCGAGAGAAGCCGCATCTTGTCAAGGAATGCGACAACAATTTCAGAACTACACATTATTCTAATCTCTCACGATGTAGTCTCGACTCCCCAACACCGAAACAATGATTCGCTCGCGTTTCTCACTCCGCCTGGCCAGCACTACGCTCACGAAACCAGCCTTCCGGACCTACGCATCTCATCCGCCAGGAGCCCGTCTAAACCTCCCCACAGACTTTAGCACAACCCCAATCCTAGCCCACACTTCAAAAGACGCTTTGTCAAATCCCGAGCTCAGCGCCGAAGCCCGCAACGGCACAGCCTCCCGACAAAACCTGTTCCAATCTATCAACTCAGCCCTCGGCCACGCCCTTCGCACAGATCAACGCACCCTGCTCTTCGGCGAGGACGTAGCCTTCGGCGGCGTCTTTCGCTGCTCCATGAAGCTCGCGGAAGAATTCGGCGACGCGCGAGTCTTCAACACGCCCTTGACTGAGCAAGGGATTGTGGGGTTCGCTGTGGGAGCCGCCATGGAGGGCATGAAGCCTATCGCTGAAGTGCAATTTGCTGATTACGTCTACCCGGCTTTCGATCAGATCGTCAATGAGGCTGCGAAGCTACGGTATCGTGCTGGTACTAATGCTGAGACGATGGGGTGTGGTGGGTTGGTGGTGAGGATGCCGAGTGGAGGGGTGGGGCATGGGGCGTTGTATCATTCACAGAGTCCTGAGTCGTTGTTCACGCATATTCCCGGCGTGCGGGTTGTGATTCCAAGGAGTCCGAGTCAGGCCAAGGGTCTGCTATTGGGCGCTATCGCGTGTAACGATCCGGTCATGTTCCTGGAACCGAAGATCTTGTATCGTGCGGCTGTTGAGTATGTGCCTCAGGAGGCATATGTGCTGCCTTTGAGCAAGGCTGAAGTACTGCGACAAGGGACCGATGTGACTATTATCTCGTACGGCACGCCACTCTACACGTGCTCGTCCGCCATCACGGCAGCTGAGCGAGACTTCGGCTGCTCAGTAGAGCTGATCGACCTCCGGACTGTGTATCCCTGGGATCGACAAACGGTCATGGAGTCTGTCAACAAAACGGGCAAGTGCATTGTAGTGCACGAGAGTATGGTTAATGCTGGTGTGGGCGCAGAGGTCGCGGCTACAGTGCAGGACGGCTGCTTTTTACGACTTGAGGCGCCGGTGCAAAGAGTGGCTGGCTGGAGTACGCATGCTGGGCTGGCGTACGAGAAGTTCAACATCCCGGACGTTGTAAGGGTGTACGATGCTATCAAGACGGCGCTGAGCTATTGACAAAGATGAAGTAATGGATTGCGAACCATTTACCATGGCGCAGGGACCTCTCGTGGACGAAGGGAATCAATCGAGGCTGGCCATGGCCAATCGCTCTAGGTCGCGATGGTCTTTCAACGCCATCTGTCAGCCCTGTACCTCCGTCGAAGCCGACCCGTTTCGCCCTTTGTTCAGCAAATACTTTTCTCGGCAGAGGTCTCCCGACGGTCGACCGTGCAGGTCGATTGTGGACAAAGCGATGTGAGCTATGGGCAAAAGGTCATCATTCGTGAGCACGGCGCTCGCCTCAAATCGTGGAGTAATGGGGACTTTCGTGGGCAAAGTCTGCCACTATCAAAGGTATCGCCCGTGTCGGCGTGCACGAGATGCGTGTCACGCACAAGAGCCATCAAAGGCATGGAAGCTCCAATGCCCCGCGGGTGCAGCGAGCCGCGTGCTTTCGCTGCAGCTGAGTCAGTAGAGCATCAAAGATACATGTAGCAGTCTGGCCGACCAAGCAAGTGCGGTCTCTGCACCAGCAGCCCGGTGGTGCGGCAATAAGTACATGTAGACAGGTAACTAACGAGACTGGGTGAGAGCCTTGGCCAGTTGCTGCTTCTAAAACGATCATGGTTAACAAACAGAGTGAAACCCTGACTCTGCGTGAAGTGGAGACGATGGCAACATATAAAGTGTCAGGTATGTATGGTTGGATCTCATCATGCTGCAATCATGGCCGTCACATCACTAGGGGAGAGCGCAAGCTCAGCGATTCCCTCGGTTGCGGCATCTACATCATCGCTTCCCCATCCTGTTTCACTCTCTTCGTCATTTGCTGCCTCGTCGTCACTCTCGTCATATGACACATTGTTCTCATGCCCAATTTGACTGTCACGCTCATCGTCGCTGTGGACATGATATTCGAAGTCGTCAGTCAACCCTTTGTACTGCCGTATCACTAGGCCGTCCGGTCCCTCGATCTGAGCTATGACACGCGCATGTCTGATCTCAATTTCGACGACATCAGTGACCAGCGTCGTCACGAACCGCTGCATCGCAAGCGCATCCGCGTGTCCCTCACGGACCCTCTGCATCAAAACTGGTAGTCGAGTCTCCACGGCTGCCAGAAGGTGAGCGTTGTAGCCTTGAGCGGTCCCTGAGCCGCCAGCAGCATGGATAATGGCCTCCTCGAGTATGTATCTGACAGCTTTGTACAAGGGATGCAGCATGATACTCGTCAGCGATTCATTGCGATGGCCGTAGTCCTGTCGATCGTGTTCAGAGTCGATGCTACTGTGTAGCGCTTCTACACTGCGGCGCATACTGACATTGACAAAGTGCGTCATGTCGTCTTGAGGAACGTTGCTTTGTATGGCAATGGGGAAGTCGTATATCGTCCAGTTTACATGCTGTGGCGCCAGAAGGTACATGTATTCGCGCCAGTCGTTCAAATTATTACCAACGATCAAGATCCACTGGCGCTCGATCTCGAAATCAGCTTTGGCGAGCAGATCCTGCCGTCTTGGTATCATAGTTTTCAATCTTGAAAGTTGTTCCCGGAAGTCGTCAAAGATCGACAAGATCTCGCAGTTGTTAAGGATCAACCCCTCGGGAAGGTCTTCAGCATAGATGTGAAGAAACTTGAGAATACGAGGGCGGAGCTTCTGATTATGATACGGAAGGCGGGAGTGAACCTGCCGCCTGCAAGTTGGGCAGTTTTTGTGTTCGCTCAGCCAAGTAGTAATGCAGGCTTTGCAGAACACGTGCGTCTTGTGAAGCACCACAGGATCACACTCATTAGTAATTGGGTCCAAGCAGACGGCGCAATCCATGTTGGTCTTACATATTGCTGGCAGCTTGGCGACGGAGGTTATTGGTGTGCTGCTGAGGAATCTGTAGCGACGAGGTAGCGGTCTGATGATCTCCATACTGGACGACCATGCAGTGAAGAAGCTGCCGAATACCCGCAATGCCACCGACAAGGGGGCGAAATATGGGTGAAGCGGCTTGTCTAATAAGTAGTAGGCAGATCACCGGCTGCACCGGGATGATTCTGGATGTAGAGTTGTACTCGCGATCTTGCTTGAGAGTGAAGTTGATGCGCTATGACTGTAGGGACAGGAGAAGAGAACATTCTGCAGGAGTGGGAGCAAACGACCTACCTAGCCATGCTCACACAGGATGTGATGTCCTCGAACGTCGAGATCGAAACGGGTCGCAGTGATTTGGTGACCAGATTGAGGACGCTTCCGACGCGAGAGCATCGCTCAGTAGCACACAATTGACCGTGAAGCGTCTGTATCGAGACATCCACATGTCCATTGCCTGGACGAGACTTGATAGCGATTCCTCTGTCTGTCACGTCAATGTCCGCCGGGTCGTAGAAGACATGTAGTAAGGTATGGTGGTAATGCAGGTAAACGGTCGCGCCAGGTCCTCCCGGCAGACTGGTACGATCCACACGTCGCGGTTACAGCACAGCCTATCAGCGCTCTTGGGTCAGCCGGTATTGCCAGCGAGTGGTCTTAATGCCGATGACCTTTAGTAGCAATCTCTTAGCAAAGCTGGCAAAATAAGCCCTGTGACGAATCCGCCAGCGTACAATATAAAGCCATGCAAATCACCAGAGTCTGTCGAGTGATGGCAGTGGCATTGACAAATGCTCGAGTTTGTACATCGTACATGTTACGCAAGTTACGGTGATGATCGACTCAGTGATCAGACTTTCCGTGCGGATGATCCTTCTCGTGCTGATTTGCCGTCTCCTTCTGCAAATCCTCGATATGTTCATCGTGGTCGTGAACCTTCTCCTTATCGGCGGCTGTGTTGGATTCGGAGCTCGAGGCCAGCTCCTCATCCCATTCACCCTTGCCCTGCTTCTGCTTCTCGATCTGCTCGTGCTTGATTCGATCGAGTTCCTCCGGGGTTCGGTTGGCATGCTCTTTGAGTCGCAGCGCTGGAGCTTGCGTAAACCTCCGCATGGGAGCAATAGGAGCTCGAACAAGGTTGGGCTGTGCCCGGTGGCTGAGCCGAGTAAATGCCCTCATCTTGAATGATCTCGGTCAGACTTGACTTCTTAGGAACTGCCTGTGGTGCTGTGAGTCTTGGAGCTGCTGCGAACGAAAGGGTATCAAGCTCACAATTGATCGACTGTGTGGATCGAGTAGGTGTTCTAGCACGTATAACACTCCGCTGGTTCAAGGACTTCGCGGGAGGGTGACAAACTGTCCTGCGACAAGATGAAAGCATTCAAGATGTAATTCCGAAGTGCTGTGAAGCTCGCCAGCTATCTTATCCATGCAGGCCGTATCGCCATGATCGCCCGTGACGTCGCGGCGCTCGTGCCTGCATTACCATGATCCGAAGATGGCAATATGGTAGAGCATGCCATGCGGCGAAGAAACCATTACGATCTTGATGCTTACCCTCAAAATGGAGAAGACATATGGTACCCGCAGTTGACGTCGATGCATAGAGTTCAGCGAGAGCGGCGGTGATGTAGCCATTGGCATTATACAACACCCCCTTTGTCCGCCCCCAGGCAACCCCCACCTCGAACTTTACTCCAGCATCACGGTCAGATTGGTAAGTAACGGCCCACCGGCACATGCATTGAACTACCGAACTTCACTCCCACAACTTCGCATCACTCACAGATCAGTCACGCACCTTCATCACTCCGTAAATACTTATTGAACCCGCAACACTGTCTTCCCGATCAGTCTGGGCCTCAGCCTCGCACTTAAAACGGCCTCACGTGCCCACCCATCACCTTCGACTCACACCTTTGTTTGCTATCCAACCCTCATATACCCGACCCAGCTCTCGCCGTCCGGCAGACTCCACTCGTCCGATACTTCAAAACCTACTGCCTCTGGACCTCCCTCCACAATATCGCCGCCGTCCTGCAGGCATGACAGACGACGTGCGCGGAGACATGACAATGTCTGAATATGAGTTCCCACACAGCAGGCTGCGCCGCCGGATCGAGGACCCAAATCGAACACCTCTGGTTCTCATAGCCTGTGGCTCCTTCTCGCCACTCACATTTCTCCACCTGCGCATGTTCGAAATGGCCGCTGATTATGCGCGCTTCAACACCGAGTTCGAGGTGGTCGGAGCCTACCTGTCGTGTGTGGGCGATGCATACAAGAAGACTGGCCTAGTGAAGGCAGAGCATAGAATCAACATGTGTTCACTGGCTGTAGCTCAGAGCAGCTGGATCGCAGTGGATCCTTGGGAGGCCTTGCACAGTGAGTATCTTGAGACGGCAAAGGTGCTGGATCATTTCGATCATGAGATCAATGGAGTACTGGATGGAGTCGCGACACCAGTAGGCAGGAAGAAGTGTCACATTGCGCTGTTGGCCGGGGCAGATTTGATCCAGACCATGAGCACACCAGGGGTATGGGCGCCGAAGGATATTGATTACATCCTGAAGACCTACGGTGCATTCATCGTAGAGGTGAGTCATACTGCCAGTACTAATGACAAAAGAATTGACTGACACATCTACAGCGATCCGGCACAGACATTGACGAAGCGCTTTCAGCACTACAGGAGTGGAAAGAGAAGATCTGGGTCATCCAACAGCTGGTCCAGAACGACATCTCGTCCACCAAGATCCGATTATTTCGTCGCCGCGACATGTCGATCCGCTATCTGGTACCCGAGCCGGTTGTGGACTATATCGAAGACCACAACCTGTACGACGAAGATGGCGTCGCAAGCACAAGCAGCGACGGCAAGGGCAAGGAGCGTAATAAGCCCGGCGAGAGCAAGGGTGTGGCTTCTGCGTCTGCTTCCGCAGCTGGCAGTAGTGCCAACGCAGGATAGAAGTGATGCTGAGTAATTGACGAAGTTATGAGGAATGATGGATGGTGGCGAGCTGCGAGCCGGGAAGTCGGGCTGATCGTGTACGTCTGACCAAGGGTTCACATACGGGTGTTAGACGCAGCAGTGTTTCGGTGCAAATGCACTCTGTATACCGCAGATATAGCAACAGTACGAGCAGGGAGCAATCCATGTGTGTACCTTACTCGCAGGCTGTCAATGTTAGTTTTGGCAGCTGAAGTCGAGATAAGGTTGATTGTTGCCTGATCGGTTCTGCTGCGTGTTGGCAAGTGCGAGCCGGAGTATTGTGTGTAGACAACCAAGCTGCCACATAGCAGTGCTCAGAGAATATGAAACTACAGTACGGGTATCACATATTGTATGTCAACCGCTGGCCAGCCCGGTGCTTCCCAATCCTTCCCAAAATCGCTTCAACCCACCTACCTTCTCCCTCTTCGGCCTTCGCTCCCACTCCGCAGTCTCCCTCCTCTCACTTGGACCGCTCACCTTCATCTTCCTGCTGAACTTCCAGACCAGCACCCCCACACCAGCATTACTGTCTTTCCTTCTCGCTCTGATCTCCCTGGCCTTCCTCTCCAGCCACACCCTCAACCCTTCCTTCAACCTCTCCCTCTCGAGCTGACGCTTCCTCTCTACAAGCCCGCCACCTCCCCAGACGAAGTCGCCCGATCTGCGATCTACGCGGCAGCACTCCTTGGGTAGGATGTTGGCAGCTACGAGGGTAGAGAGCTTCGGTCGGCGTTGCAACGAGCGACTGAGGCGGATGCAGACCAGTGACCAATGCAGCCGGCGCGCCGCGAGATGTGTACGCGAGAGATAGATGTTCGACGTAGGGGGCTGGAGAGTCTGCAAAGGTGGACGTAGGGGAAGGAGATGAGCCAGAGAGCTGAGTGAGTACTTCAGGCGAAGAACATGAAGATGGGGATCGAGGGAAAGGAGACGCAGAGAACGTGACGTCTGTACTCACATTCGATTAGCAGGTATCTTCAGATGGATAATCGTCGGTGCTACTGACCCGAGATAACGCGAGGAGCTCGGGAATATCTAAATAACACAGAATCTGTAGTATGAGCTCGTCTGGTAGACTGCCAAGGCTGAGGGCCGTCATTTTTAGCGGCGGTGAGGTGAGATGGAGTGAGGTGCAGCAGCACCTGGACTTGTTTGGCAACAGGATGACGTCTGAGCTTCAAACAAGCGCGCGCGGCTACTGAGGCACGAGCGAACATTGGCACGTGCTGCGTGCATGCGCGACATCAAACACTATGGGAACACCCCTGAGACCGACAGACAGCGAGGGATTACATTACGCGCCTTGGAGCCCGTAATCACAACTTTCAGAGCCGCCAGCCTGGACTGGAATCGATGCTGTCGCGTGAGGAGCCAACTTGATTTGTCCTACTCCTGGCCTTATGCAGCACCAGCTACCGGGTAGCTCACGAGGCCGCGCTTTGCATGAACGACAAATTAGCTAATGGCTAGCTTTGATCCATAGTCACTCCTTCAGCGATGACGAGTCCGTAGGATCTTAACATGCTCTACTGGCCTGGCCGAGGGGATCTCTGGCCAACACGTTGCCAACGATCCCACCTTCAAGGTGTTCCCAAGGACAGAGCGCTTCATGATTGCAACGTGAACGGACGGGCAAATTCCCCCATCATCACCAGACTTCGAAGTGTCACGATTGAGGTTGCTACGCCTACTTGAAACGTTATATCGCTCTGCTGTGCTCCGCACGTGGAGCTGCAGGTACGCAGGTACCCATCTGTACGTCTGCCGCCGGTGGATGCCCATTCTCATTGGCCTACGCTTTCGTAGAAGCGCCGGCGCACCAATCGTGGACAGGTCGGTCGCACGATCCCGCTCTAGCCGCCTTCGCCTCAGGCGACCAGCACTTCATGCAGGTCGTCGACTGCCCGCAGTGGGCCCTTCCGGCCCAGCGTTTGATTTCATTCACATGACGGAGCTCTGCTGTTGTAGTGCCAAGCTCGATACCGACGTCAGCTGGCAAATTCGACTACGCTGCTTGTTCGAAGGTACTTTGCTACGGCGCTTGTACAGTTCGCTTTCGTTACCCCTTGCCTACTGTACTTTGCCCAGAGTCTACAGCTCGGTATGTCGGCTAGTTCTGTTTACCGCTAGAGCTCACAGTCACGGAGTGCAGCCCGTGACAAGTGACAAGTCTTGCACCAGCATGCGCGCGATTGGTGGTGCACGGTCTTCCAGCCTCCTCCCGAGGCGATCATGCATTGTAATGAATCGACTGGCTCTGAGTCGTCCTATGCGTGCCCTTGAGGGTTGCGTGGGTCCCTCGAGAGGGACAGCAGTATCGTTGCAACTGTCAAAGCAGCGTCTTGGTCTCATTGGAACGAGCGTCTTGGTCTCATTGGATCGCTAGGCTGCAGAGCCGGGCTCTGTTACCCTCCTGCCACTCAGGTACAGCATTCACTGCTCTTCGAGTCGGTGAGACAGGCGTTTCCATCCAAGAAAGTGTAACATAGGTACAGTGTAGCGCTCGAATCAGGTCACTGCGATCGCAGACCGGTGAAGAAAATGTAGCAGAAGGGGGTTCGATCGTTCAGTGGCACGTATCAGCATGGCGCTCGGTATCACGGAATTTCTTGCTGACCTGCTCGGACGCATTTGCAGATAGCCTTTTGCTGATCCACCACACTCTGAATGCCACGTCACAGAGCGGAGAAGGTCTGGTCGAACCTAGCGCACTCATGCCACCGATCTCAGGAAGGTCCTTCCCCAAAGAGGCTTGCTCAGCATCCGCTCCTACCGTTTCACCAGCCTGGATCCCAGTCACCACTCTATCGTTCGCAGCTCGGGCGAATCAAGCAAGAAGCATGTCGCGCTGTCGACGGCTCGCTGCAGTAGCCTTGGACGGAATACAATCACATGAGTGTCAGCAAGCGGGCGATCCCACACGTCCGCATGCATGGGCACTCACTGGGCATACCAATGAGGGGAGCTGCTCACGCCGAGCGTGGCCTCATCACGAGCCGTCCGCGACAGCCGGCGGCCCTCAATGGCGGGTCGCGTCGTTAGACCTGCTCGTGCTTGTGAAGGCATGGGTGTTCGCAGGGGTAGGTCCAAAGCACCTTCATGCACGCTCTGAAGTCTCTGCATCAGCGGGCATCGCAACTGGCCATGCTATCGAGGCACAGCAAGGGCAACCGGGTATTGCTCACTTGGGATCTTGCTGGAGATCTTGGGAGTCTAACTACAGTCATTGCGCGTCTGCAGCAAGAGGCTGGCGTGGACCAGTGCCAAGACATATCACGAAGCTGTTCGCCAAAGCCACATCATGTTGGCCTCAGGCTTGACAAGCCGGCGGCATGGCCCGTCAGCGTCGCTACCAAAGGCAATGTCACGGGACTTCACCAACGGCTCGCAGATGTAGCAGAATACTGTACACAAGGCCCAATGACCTTGAGGGCCGAGGCTTGACTCGTGCACAGCCATTGGGACGCACGTGACCCATACTACACCTCACTTGCCCGTCAAACACACTTCAACCAGCCGAGCACCAACAAACTCACGTTGAGCGTAATCCCAGTCAGTGTGGCCGTACCGAGGGATAAGCAAAGTCGAAGGCAACACCTCCCGGCCACCTTCATAGGCGGAGAAGCAGCCACGACCATGGAGATCGCGCAAAGCGCACTATCGAGACGCGGGCTAGACTCGACGGATGCCCCGTAGGTGCCATTGTACTCTGCCGGTGAAGGTCCTCTAGCTTCATACGGGGTGATCCGCCCTCCCCGAGGCATTTTGTTGGCTAAGTGCAAGCGAAGCATCGGGTGATGGCAAGCGATGGTGCACCATGTGGGGCCCTGAGCGGGACAACGCTCGCCGTCGGCCAGACAGCGTGTGCGCTGGCATGAGCGCGGAGGGTGGAAAGGAAAGTATAAAAGGCCGGTCGAGGTCGTCGGTAGATGCTCTTCCTCTTCCTCATCTTCATCATCCCTTCACAGCCAGCTATTCCTCTCTACCAATCTTTATCATCATCACTAGCGTAAGTCTTACCCACGCTCAGCCTCCTTGAGCAAGCCTTCGGCTTAGCCCGTCGATTATGACCAGCCGCCTCGCCTTCAACGGCGTCTGCTTAACGTAGACACTTTCCCTTCAGTCCTGTCAGTGGCTGATATGAGTGGCTAGCATCAATTTCTTTTACACCAATCCTCAACTACTCACGTCATCCACAAGTAAGTCCACATCCTGAGCTCTACTCTCAAGCAACGGCACTGACCTCTTCTCCCAGCCACACGCCACTCATCATGTGCTTCTACGACCAATACCAGTTCCAATGTCGAGACTGGAAGTGGGGCAACTTCCGCCAGCACTGCCAGGTTCGTCACTAGCCGGCATGCTACGTCGAATCATCTAACAACGTTTGCTTCAGAAAGAATACCGCACGGGCGAGACCTGCGGCATGAAAGTCAGTATCTACTCTTTGCACGTCAATCGTCCCGCCTCACATTCGTAGATGGTCTACCAGACTCTCGGGCTCCCCGACAAGTGCAAGCTCTGCATGCGGATCGAGGCCAAATCGAGGAGGCTCGCGAAGCACAAGGAGGATTACCAGCGCTGGGCGCAGGAGCCAAGTCGCTACCGTGCCAGCATGGAGAAGGCCTTGGAGGAGATCAAAGCTTTGGCTAACGAGATCCATTCCCTTGCGGCTGAGAAGAATGATAGGTACAAGATGATCGGAAACAGTCGGCGCTGAAGGTGAGTGTCATGTTGATGTTGATCTCGAGATAAGATACAGATGGGAATGCTGGATGGAACATCTCTGAGCCAGTCGCTAAGTGGTAGCGTGGGACTCCTTTCGTTGGGATGATCGAGACTTCAGGGGAGAGTTTCTGACGATGTGTTACTGCCGCTCTTTTGCTACGAGTCTGGTTTCATATAGCATTGCAACGACTTCACGGCCTTTCGCGAAGATCCATTGGCTTTCAGTGCATTCGTTTGAGTGCCTTCGAGTGTACATTCAAGGTCGTCAAGTTGACCAATCACGTGCGAGCTGAAAAGCGCAAGATGAAACATGCAGGTTCTCTGGACTACTCTTCTCACTGCAAGACGACATTTGCGCCAGTGTTTCGCAGGCAAGACGCTGCAATCACTGCGAAGTGTTTAGGAAGCGGGCATGCAGAGCAGTGTGGCGGATATGCAATTCACGTTCTATCCTGAGCTAAGTATATTGCCGCCAGCGACCAAGCGCTCAGTGTCCGCACATTGCGCCGATTAGATTTGCCCAAACGCTGCAAGCCAAATGCGTTGTCATGTCACATATCGTAGTCTTCCTACGCTTATCAGCTACTGTTCCGATCAAGTCGCCGTTGTGGTCGCCTTCGCCTCAGATGTTGTGTATGGCGACCAGAACGCCGGTGGACCGAAAGACTGTGGTCCACCGCCGTAGCCGTTCTGTGGCAGACAAGTACTGTAGCAACCAAAGATCGTCTCGGTCGTGGTGACTGTGATGTAGCTGCTGTTGCCCCACATGCATGAGCTGGAGATTGGCGTGATCGATGTCTGAGGTGGTGAGGTGCCGGTCGATAGCAGCATAGTCGAGGTCGTCATGTCTGTGCTTTCTGTGCCGCTTCGAAGAGCCTGCGAGCTCGTTAAAGAGGACGAGGGTCCTGTGCTGAGCGGCATTGACGCCGTGCTATTGCTGAAGGACGGAAGGATGCTGCCAGATGCAGTGTATGTGGTCATTGGTGCAGTGCTCAGGGGTGGACTGTAGCTGAAAGGGGGATACGCGATTGGTGGTGTCGCAGACGGAGTACTCGAGCTGTCCGTTCCGCTTCGAGGCTGTCCACTGTTGCTGAATCCGGTGGAGGCGAGAGATGTCACCACCGCCGAAGAAGGTGTGGCGCTAAGTGGTGGCGGCACAGAATAATTGTAAGGCGGGTAGGGAACTGGACCCGTGCCACTTGGGATGTATGATGGTGGAGTTACCGGGTTCGAGATGTAGGGCGCGGGTGTAGATGTTGTCGATGAGAGGGACCCGTTTGCGCTTGAACTCGCGGCACCGGAGGCTTCAGACGAGGTGACAATGGTGTATGGAGGGTAAGGCGCAGGACCTGTCATGGTCACAATATCGGAAGATTCCGTTCCAGATCGCGGCGCTGGGCTGTTCGTGAAAGACCTTTTTGTTGTCGTGATCACGCCAGACGCCGCCGTTCCATAGCCACCGGACGTGCCGTTCATTGTGGCGCTAGACGTGACAGCGCCCGATACTACATAGCCGGAACCATAGGCTGTGCCGTATGAGTTGATAATAACAGAGCTACCGATGGTGTAGTAGCTGACGGCTGTGGACATGATGTCGCTTGACTCCGTCCCGCTGCGCGGAGCACCAGAGTTCGTGAACGTCGCCGTATTGACAGGACCTGTGGAAGTGATTACTCCAGACGCTGCAGTGCTGAGCTCGCCTCCATAACCACCACCAGTGCCATTTGCTGAGTTGGCGCCCGAGGTAGCGTAGCCAGACGAGTAAGCTGTGCCGTACGAGTTGATGATCACTTCGCTGCCAACCTGGTTGCTCTGAGTCGAATACTCGTACCCCGAGGCTCCGTAACCAGAACTGCCGGCAGTGCCGCCGCTGTTGGTGACGACATACTGCGTGGAGTAGATCGAAGTCGATGTGATGACAGGTGGATGCGTCTGAACAGCGCCAGAGGTCGCATATCCAGATCCTCCGCTCGTAGCTCCAGAATTGTAGATGACTGTCTGAGTAGATGCGACCCCGGTGGAGGTTGTGACGCCGCTGGATGCGCCGCCGTTGCCGCCACTTTCGCTACCGTTGCCACCGCTGTTGCTGTTCGCGGCATAGCTAGTCTCTGAATAGTACAAGGTGGTAGTGCTGGCGTTCAGCTGCGTTCCATTGGCGCTGTAATCAGTGGTGATTATCGTCTCGGTCGTGTTGTAGATGGTTTCGTTGCTTCCGTATGTGACAGTCGTTACATTCTGGTCCGAGATAGTCGTGGAGCCACCGTCACCGTTACCATACTGGCTATTGCCTGTGTTGCTCGAGTTTGCGACGGCACCACCTGTGGCACCTGATGCATAAACCGTAGTTGCAGACGACCACGCAACCGACCATGTCGTATAGTACGAGTAGTACCAGCTCCCATTCGCTGAGTAGTATGTAGAGTACACGGACCCCGTAGAGTAGGTTGAGCCATCCTGGACGTAGGTCGAGTAGCTGGTGTAAGCAGGCATACGTCCACTGGCGACTGGTGGGCCTGGCGTAATGATCGGCACCGATGTTGTGCTGTTTCCAAACATCGAAGACATTGACGAGCTCATATCAGAGGGTGCGACAGTAGATGTCTCGCCGTTGAAAGGTGCAGACTCGGTACTCGTGCCTGAAGGGTGGTCTGAGGTCACACCAACAGCGATCCTTCGAAGGATCGCAACATCCATGCCAAGAGCGAGCACGGTCTCGTTGGCAGCGGCTTCCGCCTTCAAGAAACAATTTGCGCCTTTCTCGGTCGGCACCTCGTAGTATACGACTCCTTGACAGACTGGCTGATCGAACTGGGCGTCCGCTAGGGAACAGGCTGCAACGCACTGCGAAAAGCTGTCATAGCTGAGATTACTGAATAGGTCAGGCGAGTTCGGAAGATCTGCATTGCAGTAGATGTCGTAGTCGAAGCGCTCGTTGTCGACCATTTGACTGACCGTGGTGTTGTTGTCATCGGGGCAAGTGAAAGGTTTCGCAGTCGGAGTCGCTGCATGCGTCGAGGAGGACGAAGTTGAAGTGTCATCGCTGATTGTGCCGGTCTGGCTGATACCTGTCGTCTGCGCATATACGCTGCTGGCTGCGGCAGAGCCTGTTGCGGAAGTTGCGTTTACACTCGGAAAAACAGCTGCACTTGGTGTTACAGCGACAGTCGTGGTTGTAGTGGTGGTTACAGGACCATTTGTGCGTGTGCTGTACACAGTGGTGGTCGTTTCGGTGAATCCATATAGCGTCGTGTACTACTCAAGGTCAGTCCTGTGACAGCAAAAGGGCACCGAGCCACCATGACTTACCGTTGGTAGGTTAGTGTACGTTTTGGTCACTGTCGAGCCACTGTACGTCTGACACTCGCAAGCGCTGGACAAGCTGGTCGAGACTTCATTGTCACTAGGTGTTGAGGAGGAATTGTCGGCAGCCGCGCGGCGGTACATGTCGAAGATTTGACGCTTGGTCAGATCTGTAAGCCTTGCGGCAGGCGTAGGAAGTGGAGCACGCTTCTTCATAGCTGTGTTCGAGACTGTCACAGTGACTGTGGATGTGGCCGTCGTGCGGACGACTTCCTTGTCGGTATACACACGCGTGGTGACGACGGTGGCGGTCCTGTCAAGGTCAATTCTCTACACGCACTCCCAGAGATCGTGATGACAAACTGCGTAGGGGTGTAGTCGTATGTGGTGGTTTCATTCGGGTACGTGATCAATGCTCGGCAGATCGTCTCGCCCAAGGTAGAATTATTAACAAAGTAGTAGTAGTCATCTTGGTAGCAGGTGTCCCGATGGAGGAGGCTCCTCATCCAATCCAGGACGCCCGCCTGTGCCTGCTTCTTATTATTGCGCTTCTGAACGGAGGGCGGCACTCTCGCTAGTGCCGTGAAAACCAATGACAGGCATGCTGCCAAGGTAGCGATTGAGCGCATAGTGAAGCGCCTCTCTTAGCGAATGAGAGATAAGGTGCTTCCCTATACGAGTGTAGGGATGGGACAGTCGAGATCGTTGATGCTGGGATTGAAGCTTGAGGTCTGGACGCTGACACGAAGGCATCAAAAGTCCTTATAGAGCTGCAACGTCAAGTCCGCTGCAGTTCCACCTTTCTAGCTAGCCACCATCGCAGTGACTTTCACGTCTGCCTTGCAGAGGCTGGTCTGAATGAGCGTCTCGTCCGAGTACAAGGATACTGATGGTGTGGAGGGGATGTCCCAGCGTTACTCCCGGTGTCGTTCCAATCCAGCACCCAGCAGGCCTTGCGCAGGTTGCAGTCCGCGACCTGCCGCGTCGCAGCTGAGAGACATCGCTTTGCCAGACTGCCGAAAATGTTTCCATTCCCACCAGCACAGAGGCGGGCGGACCCGCTGTCCCTTGCGGAATTCTGCTCGTACTCAAGACTTGACCTACCAGCGCTGGCCATCGCCTTGCAGTGAATGCATTCTTCTGTTGACCACATTTCCCAAAGAAGGAATAGGAACTAAGCAGCGGAATGCAGAAACGCGAAACCAACACGCAAAAAGGGAAGGACTTTATTTATCATTTGTGGGAAGGATTTAGATGGCTTCAACATCGGATGGGTCGGCGATCACAGCTTGATGAAAGGTCTGCATAGGATGGAGGATCGTACACTTGTGGTTGTCGTGAACAAACCGGTGTCGAACGCCGTGAGAAATGACCACATGCAGTTCGGCGCGGCTTAGTCATCCCAGCCTCCAACTCCATCTCATTACAACTGCAGTAAGGAGTTCACACAAACCAGATTGACCTTCGCGCAGCCTCGTACTTGCAGAAGTAATGCATGCGCGTAGCGTCGTGCAACACCGCTGTCGGCCGTGTCATCATCGATGGGCATCTGCAGCTCATGCCTCGGCCTGAACCGGCATCCCTCGCAGGAAGTGAGTCGGTCTACTGTAAGACATCTCACTGCCAGTGTTACTGATCTCCAACAGAGGGCTGCCGAGTCTGATCCATTGCTTAGCGATGCCGCAGCACAGCAGTATGGTGCTACCAGTTTGAGCCCTAGATCGTATCCTGATGAGGAAGACTTGCAGAGGGAGAGGGAGATGTTGGGTCAGATCACTGCGCGCGCGACTGAGTATGTTGACGAAGACCTATGCCGAGCTGCGCGCGAGACTGACGTGAAATGATAGGAACATGATCGACGTTCAGCATCCCAACGCTAGTGACCTCACGCATTACCTCGTACCCTATACCACTCGCCGGCGTGAGCCTGCCGACGCCGACACTACGGGGACTTCGGCTTCGACCGCCGATCACGAGGTCGACGCGAATGAGCAGGCTTGGCTAGAAAGCATCCAAAGTCTCCAATCAGAGAGGGGACCACA
>KZ111168.1:44086-63798 GCA_002077045.2 Rachicladosporium sp. CCFEE 5018
CAATGCTTGCCGCATGGCCATGAACACCACAGACCCTGGTGGCGATGGTGATGTATCAGCGACCAATGCCCTCTGCGAGTCTGCGCAGATCTCCTGTCTGAACGTGTCCAGCCCATACATCAAGAGTGGACGTAGTGTCTACGACATTCGGCAAAAGCTGCCCACTCCCAACCCGCCAAGCGCGTATCAGGAGTACCTGAACAACGAAACGGTGCTGGCATCGATCGGTGCGCAGGTCAACTACACTCAAAGCAACCCGTACGTGCAGCAAGCCTTCATCTCTACCGGCGACACCATTCGTGGCGGTCTGGGCCAGGACCTTGCATATCTGGTCAGTATTGGCATCCGCGTCGGCCTGATCTATGGCGACGCCGACTACATCTGCAACTGTTACGGCGGCGAGGCGATCAGTCTGCAAGTTGCATCACTGCTTCCTGCCACAATTCCCATGACTTCCACCTCCGACCCCAGCGCTATCGTCTTCACCCCACCGGACTACGCTACCTCTTTCCCGGCCGCCGGCTACGCTGGCGTTATTGTCAACGAGTCATATATTGGGGGTGACGTCCGCCAGTTCGGCAACCTCAGCTTCACGCGTGTCTTCGACGCTGGCCATCTGGTCCCTTACTACCAAGCTGAAGCGGCCTTCGTAATCTTCAGTCGCATAGTACAGGGTACCGACATCAGCACCGGCGAAGCCAAGAATCTCTCCACTTGGAGCACTACAGGAACTCAAAACTCAACACGTACCAACGCCGTGCCTCCCGCGCCTTCTACAACCTGCTGGGTCAGAGACTGGAACAACACCTGCACGCCCGACGACACCGAGGCCATGTTGGCAGGCAAAGGCATAGTAATGCACGGCATATGGTATCCCGATGACGACTCCGTTACCCTGCCAAGCTCAAGCGTCGCTGCGGGCGTGCCGGGAAATCCGATGTCCACTTCCGGCTCGCTGAGTTCTGCGGGACAGGACGGAGGGAGCTCGACGATGGAGTTGACGGGTGTGTTTACTGCGACTGGGACGCCGAAGCCTTCGAATAGCAAGGGCGCTGCGGCGGGTCTGCGGGCACCGGTGGAAAGCTGGCGAGTGGCGCCGTTGGGGGTAGTAATTGGCGCTTTTGTATTTGGCGGCATGCTCCTCCTTTGAGCGGAAAGTAAAAGAATATGTAAATACTACCAAAATGTACAAGAATATTATAGGAAACTACTGAAGCCCGGGAACGCTCTGAAAGCAAAATCGACAGGATTATGCCCTCACTGATAGCCGAAGCACAGGTGCATGCTTTACCAACTCAAAAGATTTCCTGATCGCTATCGCATGTCCGTGAAGAGGCGACGTCTTTTGCATTAAGTATCTATGATCGCGCTGCTGTACGTATCATGACAAGCTAATCCAAACTCAAGTCACTCCCTCGCTACAAGCACGCCGCCCCAAAGACGCAGCGTGAACGTCGACTCTGCGACTAATCACCAGCCGCAGCTAAGTGTCGGTAAAAATTCACTTCCGAACATGGGTTGTTGGCTCTCAGCATGCGCACTTTGCTCTCGGCCGCAGTCTGCCCTGAAAATCTGACTTGAGCGCTCGCTGTGAGCACTGACTGCAACCTCACGAGCCGTCTTTGACCACACACGCGTCGCATCCTCGCTATCGCAGGCGTTATTGGCACTCTACATGATGATCGCGGGCGCTGCAAACACAGGTTAGCCGTTTCCTCTCTCGAACCCACATACTCGAGCAACTTACCATCAACATTCGCCTTTATACTCTTATGCGGCAGCACACTCGCGCCATTGCAGTAAATCTCATCCCCAATCGTCACATCATCCCCAAGTACACTCACGTTCTCCAGCCTTGCCCAGCGGCCAATCGTGCTGTTCCAGCCTACAATCGTGCTCTTGACCCACGCATGCTCTTTCACTTTGCTGCCCTGCAACAACACACATCGCTGCAATCGCACGCCGTCCCCGATCTCGACGTTAGGTCCAATAACGACGTTTGGTCCGATCTTGCAGTTCTTGCCGATCTTCGCTGAGGGATCGATGAGCACGTTGCCGGAGTGGATGTAGGGTGTTGACTGGCCGGGGTGGGAGAGGAGCTTGGAGTTTTGTTTGGTGAGGGAGGAGAGGTAGAGGCAGGTTCCGCTGAGGAAATCTTTGGGCTGTCCGACGTCCATCCAGAAGCCCTCCAAATCGAAGCTATGCAGCTGTCCGTCCTTCACAATCGCGGGGAACGTCTCTTGCTCGATTGACGTCGGGCGTAGCTCGATGCGCTTCAGCACTGAGGGGTTGAGAATGTAGATTCCGGCGTTGATGCGGTTGCCGACGAACTCGACGGGTTTCTCGACGAAGCGGTCGATGCGCGAGGGGTGGTCGGGTTTGTGCACGATCACACCGTACTTGCTCGGCTCCTCCACTTTCGTGACCACAATAGTTCCCTCCTGTCCATGGCTCTCGTGGAACTTCGCCAACTCATTGAACGGGAAGTCGCAGATAACATCGCTGTTCAGCACGAAGAACGGCTTATCATCCTTCCCCAGCACCTTCTCAGCTAGCTTCAGCGGCCCAGCAGTCCCCAATGGCTCCGTCTCGACGCTGAAGGTGATGTTGACATTGTACTCGGCGGAGTACTTTTCTAGCGCTTTTGTCATTATCTCCGGACGGTAGTTCACCGCTAGTACGATGTCTGTGACGCCTGCGTGGGCGAGGGCTTCGATTTGGTGGACGATCATGGGTCGGTTGCCGAATTCTACGAGGGGCTTGGGGAGGGTGAGGGTGAGGGGGCGGAGGCGCGTGCCGAAGCCGCCGACGAGGATGAGGGCTGCGTTGGAGTGTCAGTGAGAGCTGGTGGGCGAGCATGCTGGGCTTCGTACCTTTCATGCCCATTGTGCTGGTTGTATGGGGGTTGCGGTTGGGTGTAGTGTTGCGATTGCTACTGGAGTGTTCAGACTCGAGATGTTCAGTGCAGAGCGAGTGGTAGCAATCTTGCGATGGAGTACAAGATCACAAGAAGTTAAGTAAGTATAGCGGTCAGCGCATGTGCTCGGAAGTGGCAGCTGTTACATATACAAAGTGTCAAGCCACTGCAAGGCCACGCAAGAGTTCCCCTGCCCCTAACAAAACACTGCTCCAGACTCTCGGCTCCACTACGCGCACAGCGTAGCAGCAGCGCGATCAGGGTCTAGCTACATGCTGCTACATGAAGCGGCCAGTCATCTTCGGGGATGCCGCTCGTGTTGACTTTTCGAGGGCCACCGTGACACGAGTGCGTCGTGGCGTTGCTCGGCACTATTTCGAGATGCGTGCCTTGCATGATGACTACGCACGAGATCTTACTTGTGGGAGCATAAGATTGTAGCATTGCTTTTCTTTGAAACACCGGCTGATGGCGAGCAGCATACACTGCCTGTGATCATGGAGTAGCATGGCTTCGAGCATGCCTTTCGCATGCGGTCCCGAGTATGCCCGCGCTGCATTGGGATTTGGAGATCTGCCCTCTTCCCCCGGGCCGAGCCTCGACGATCTCGAGTCGTCCGAGGCATGTTTTCGGTCGTGAACGCGCGAACATGTGGATGAAGCGATTGGCGTCAGCAGCGTCGAGAGCCTCTCCGACACGGCGACCCATTATTTCACTACATCCTACACATCCTCGTGCATGCGCGCGTGACGCACGTCGCCTCCAAACCCTCCTAATCATACAGTATCTCTTCCTCCCCTTCCGCATCCTCCAACCCGCCCTCCTCGTCCTCTTCCCCGTGCTCGCCTTCACCTGCTCCGTCCTCTTCATCTTCGCCGTGCTCGTCTGCTGACGGTGCACGCGCATTCTCGTTCACCTGCTCCGCGGTAGCACTGACTTCCTCGCCGAGCTTACTTCTCGTTCTCCTCGCTGCTGCCCTGGCTCCACCAGTCGTGCTCCTGCGATCCCCGGTGGGCCGCCGCCTGACAGGTCCCAAGCGATACGGGCTGCCGAAGGCCTTCCGTCTACTTCCAGGCCTGCCAGCACGGCGCTTAGCAGCTGACACAGCACCGGGGAGTGGCGGGAAGATCTCGAAGCGGGTTGGAGGTATAGGCCCGCTGTGAGATGTCGTGGGACGGGAGGATGAAGCTGTAGGTGGAGGGGACGGAGAGCGAGGTTGAGGCGTCTTTCGCGGGAACGTGCGGCGGACGGGTGAGATTGTCTTATGTCGAGTGGGCGATGCGGGTGCAGGTGTTTGACGAGGCGAAGTCCGACGAGGTGAGATTTCTGTGTGAGAGGGCTGCGGCGTGAGGGTGGGCAGCTTGGAAGGCGAGCGGGAGGGTTTGCCGTGGAGCTCGACTGGTGGCGTGGCGTCGACGCTGTCCTCGATACTATCGGTGACATTGTCTTCGTCGCCATTTGGTGCAGGCACACTTGGCGGTGCGCTCGGCTCTTCAACTGCCTCGTTACGAGGCGCAACAGTCTGCATGGGCTGGTTCGTCAAGGTCTCTTCACCCATGGCGAAGAATGAGGTGGGCTTGTGCGTCTCGTATGGCGTCCAGACCAGCAGATCACGGTTCAACTGGATCGTCGCTTTCTTATCGTGCTTGTCGACGTACTCCTTCATGTACTCATAGTCGAGGCGCATAGCGTAAGTCTTCGTGATAGGATCTCGAGCAAGGAACCGCAACGCCTCGAGCGTGGAAATGATGTCGTCAAAGGTCATGCCTGTATCCTTGGCGATGTCGGCGATGGAGACCTGCGCAGTCCCGATGGAGGCGCCTTTGTATTCCAACAGTAGTCGACAGAGCACAGTACGCCAGTAGGATCGATATGAGACAAGGCCCATGTCGGAAAGTGGCTTCTCCGGCGATCCAGTGCGCTCCTCGACTTTCGTAAGAAGGTATGAGAACTCGATGAGCACTCTGCCAAAGCCACGCCGCATGTGCACGGGTAGCACCAGAATACAAGACACGTTGTTGCCTGGGCTCTGTAGCGCAGGAGCTAGAGGAGTGTCATGCGCCATCTGCTCGGCGCCGCCGTTCGCTTGCAGCTCTGCGAGGGCATCAGCTGCAGGCTCTGGCACAGGTGGAGGACACCCACGCTTCTCTTTCGAGAAGTAGCCCACGAAGTGACACCCGAATTCGTCGTTCTCTGTCATGATGTAAAACAAGAACGGCTCGACATCGTAGTACAGCGTCTTCGAGCCGAGGAAGAGCTTGGCTAGCAGACAGAGGTTCTGGCAGTACAGCGGATTGCGGCGACCATCCACCTCCCAGAACGACAGTGTGGTCTCGTTGCCAGTCTCGGGATTGGTGATGGCCTGTCGATAGATCTCATCACCAGGAGGATGCTTCGCAGAGCACTTCAGCTTGTGGCGCCATGCGACGTAGTCTGAGCTCATATACTTCAGGCAGAACTCGCAGATGTAGAGGTGCTTGTTCCTGCTGTACTCTTCGGGATATGGCGCGGCATGCCAGGTGTCGATCTCATAACGGCCAAAGTTGATGCATTTGATCTTGCTCGCTGGACCAGCTTGCTTCGCTCGTGCGGGCGTCTCGCCGTTCGTCTTCGCCATCTTCTCCTTCCACTTGAGCTCGGCACGTTCCCGGGCGTCTTGGAAAGCTTTGCGATCCGGGTCTTGAGGATAGGTGCGTGCCGTGTCGGCTTCGACCTCTGTGAGGATGCCGCCATACGGTCGACCTTTGTTCTCCTCGGTATCGCGGTCCGGGAAAGCGTAGAAAGGGTTGGCGTACATTGTCGTTTGCACAGCCGGGAAGTGCTGCGGCTCTTCCACCTCGACAGTGCCGGTCTGAGCTCGTGCATTGCGGAGACGCCTGATGCGGTCACGCTCGCGACGACGCTGCTTGCGCTGCACTTGCTTCTCGACCTCGTCCCATTGGGCGACGGAGACAGCTATCGCGACAATGCAGCTCTTCGGATCTTCTGTCGTTGAGACAATGCGTGCACCCCTCTTGCGACCCTTCTGTCTCTGTGGTCGATCTGCCCGTGATGGCTGAGACGCGATATCGTCTGCACCGTCTACACCGCTCACAGCAGCAGCTTCCTCGTCAATGGCCGATCGGCTGTCATCATCGCCAGCGTCAGTACGTTGACGCTTGCGAATGGCTGGTCTTGGCACATCGTCGGCATCGTCCGAAGGTGTCTTGCGCTTACGCAGCGACCGTGAGCCGTCCATTGGGTCCTCGTCCAGGATGAGAGTGTTGAAGACCGAGTGCGACGTAGGATCGATGCCGCCTCGCGCCGCAGGAAGTAGATCCCGCGCCATCTTAGGGGCGGAGGAACCGCGGCGGGAGGCCAGCGTCTCGGGAACATTCTTGAAGTCCTCCTCGAGGCCATTGGCAACACATTCTTTACATCGCCAGCGAGCGGCGTCTGCATATTGTCAGTATAGACCGTATATATAAATTGGATTACCTCTTATGCAGAAGCATATGAAGCTGACCCACCTTCATCGGAAGCCAGCGAATTGTTGTCCCGCGCGCATGATCTATGGGCTAAGATAAGTCAGCTTGGACCCCGGATTTGCAACTCTTATATTCGATTAAGAGTTCGTTTCTTCCTTCTCGACACATACTCAGATATGAGGGACTTGCACTTACAGTTGTCGCCACACACCGCACATGCGAGGAAGTCTTCATAGTCTGGACTCGGATCATTCTCTTCGTCTTGACCACAAAATCTGGCCGTTTTGTCAGTATATCTGCATGGCATAGAAAAGATTAGATGGTGGACTCACATGCAACGAGAGTCCGCGTCAGCAATCCTGATTTCGATCTCATCGCCATCCTCATCGTCATCGCGAGCCTCCCAGTCTTTCTCATCCGCCGACTCAGAAGCATCCGAATCCTCATCGACTTCGTTGGCAACAGATTCCGAGTCATCCTCCTCCTCCAGTTCGACCTTCTTCCGCCGATTCCGTCGGAGGGATCTCGTCTTCACTGCACCGACATTGTCGCCGACATCCTCGTCATCGTCCTCCTCGGCCTCGGCATCAGCCTCGCTGTCCTCCTCAGCTTCACCCTCCGCGTCCGCATCTGAATCCTCCTCGTCGCCCGAATGCTCCATCACAATGTCCTCATCCTCCGTTGCTGCTGCGCGTGTGGGCATGGCGCGTTTCTGCGGACTGTAGTCGACCCCGCGCCCACGCAACCTGGAAGGTGTGGGCGCCAGGCGCGAGACTGCGATTGTAGCCAGTTTCGCTGCTGCTCGTGCCTAGCCACGTGCTCCAGCTATGGGCAGTAACTATGCGTGCGAGAGCATGTGCTCTTGACTTGACTTCACTGCTCCTACCAGCCGCCTCCTGGCTTCCACCTCCTAGCCTTTCGTGTATTCACTACGTGTCCGCGCCAAACTTCCAGGACCAAGTGCCTCGTCCCCAGCCAGTCTCGGTGAATGCTTAGCAGTTCCTGAAGCGGCCGATATCGATGTCCAAGATGCTTGTGTAAGCGCCGCAGTTGTAGCCTCCTTGCGCCAGATCCCGTCTTTCCAGCGCGACGTGATGGCGTTGACGCGCGTGTGTGTATTTCCCTGTGAGCCAGAAGCCTATGCGACACCGTTGCGATAGGTGGAATGGCGTGTTGAGGTGTTGTTGAATTGATATTGTCGTGATTCCCTGCCGCGCTGCTTTGACGTGTAGAGAGCGAGTGACGATCTGGACAGACTACGGCTGTTCCCGTGTGCACCACTTGCTTGCTGAGGACAACGACAGACTAGGAACATTGACCAACACCTTGTGTACGCCCGATACACAGCCAAGATGGGTGTCCCATTCGAAGCGCTCCTCCCGTATGGGATCATGGCATGTATCTGCGCGCGTCGGGTCATTGATGTCAGCTAACAAAGTTGTAGCTCGGCGTATGTCCTACTATCCCTCCTCTTTCGACCCAATGGAGACCGCTCCACGGCATGCCATACGAGCAATAGGACTGACACGGCCCATACAGATGTTCATGATTTCAGGCGCCGGACTCTCAAAGCTCAGACACATGCAGAACGGAGGGAAGAGGGCAAGGCATTCGGTGGACCAATGGGACAGGCAGAGTACGCCATACGCACAAGGTTACGGAGCTGCTGTATAGTCACTGATGGATTGCTCACAGTGATGGATCGTGACCGACGGCTGACGGGATTCCTGCGCGGCCAGACAGATCAAGTGTTGGCACCGGAAGGGTTCGAGCTTAGCAATGGGTGGAGGGTATGTTGCTCGCGGTCAAAGGACTGCTCACCAAGATCGAATACTGACGAATTGAACAGGTCGAGAAGCGTATCATGTAGCCTTGTATCGATCATGCTACGAAAGTTTGACTGTCTGTTGAATCATCCACGCTGCCTAACAGACTGCTCCATCGCCTCCATCGCCTCAGCTTGGTTCGCGGCGAAGCCCAGCCAGACCGGACCTCGACTACACCGAATTCACTGTAACCTCCGGCGCTGACGTGCTCACACTGAACTCAATGTCGCGTCTACATTCCCCTGAGAGAATTAGTACGTACGACCTTGAAGCGCTGACATTGTCGGCGACTTCGCACCCTGTCGCAGATCAACGCCGCCCGTTGATTGGCAAGTGAAGGTAATAGCAGCGCCTCTCGAGCTTGTTAGACATAGAGAGAGCGCGAGCACTTTGAGTCGCATGATTGGGATCTGCCCGGCATATGATTTGCGATGAAACTGGAGGATCGAATGTTGAATGCGCTGATAGTCTTATTTCGCTTTCTATCACATGTGACACGCCAAAGGTCGACATTGCGACCCGGCCACCTGGTTTCACAGCTTGGGATTCGTCTCCTAGGCTCGCTCGGAACGCTCACAATGGGAACAAACGCGAAGGCTGCCTCAATGCCACACTTCTTACTGCAGCGTCTCGTTGGCCTACGTTATTGAATTGACAGGGTACGCGTATCTGTCTCGGTCAAGGAAGCAGGCGACGCTGATAACAACGAGGATGCCGTCAGCTATGCTCGCGCCTTACATGGTGGAGGGTCAGGCGGCAGATGAGGTGGCTTCAGGTGTGGCACAGGTTCGTTACGACTACAGTACAGTAGTGTGCATAATCAACTGGCTTTACACCAACGTCACTGGAGGCGTTGAGTTGTCGGCATCTGTGGTCTGCACTAATGGGGAGCAGGCCGACTTGCCCGCCCGTGTTGCCGCATGTTCAAAGGCTTCCACACAGCGTGTCGCTCGAAAACCGCCCGATCGTGATCAGACGCACATGGCAGAACGGCAGATATGCATTGTCGTGACGATCGTTGCTGCCACGAGTGAGGTGGGCTTGCAGAAAGCGGGAGCAGCAGTCCCAAAGCGTCTGCAATACGTAGTCTCTCAACCTTTCAGTATAGCAAGTGGCTGCTTCAATTGACGTGCGAATGTGCTGCCGTCTACGGTGTGGCTGCCACGAGGCGGAATGGTCTGCATGGTCGTGGAGATACATAGAATGTTGTCCATTCTGCCATATATGTTGAGGAAGGCTTCCGAGAGTGCCCTTGCCAGCACCTTGGCGCGTGCGCAATCTCTCAATCGTCCAATGCAATTTCCAGATTCACTACGTGCCGCCTTGCGTGCTGGCGATGCGCACGTCCGATGCACAACGAACGCAAAACCACAACATATAGTGCTATTATAATAGCAGACAAGCATAGGCACGGCCGCACGGGGACCTCCCCGAAGACATCATGCACGCCGGAGGCACCAGCAGGGGTCCTTTCGCGTGGCCTCCATGCAGCCGTTGGTCCTCGCGTGCGTGTATGATCGCCGTAACCGAATTGTGGTCTCGCTCGTGGTCTGCGGATCGAGGATTTTCAGGCACGCGAGGCTGCGATATTACTCCGACTCTGAAGTAGTGGAGATGCAGATATTGTTTGTGGGGTTTGGTGGCTTGGGGAGAGAAACCCGGCTACGAGGCGATGCGGTATGCGATGTCTGCATGGGTGTGTCCGGTTGCGAAGCGAGGGATGGATATTCGTTACACTTGTTGGGGTGTTACAGGATCCTGGATGGGCGCGAGTGAACATGCAGAGGTGCATGTTGCTGACTATGAATGGTGGGTTTGCGAGGGTGATGAGGGTTGAGAGAACGATTGCAGTTGGTAGCGAAGAAGGTCGCTTGAGGGCGGTTGTGATGTGTTCGATATCTGCACTGAGATGTCTACATGTATACATACATGTAGGTACATGTGCTTGTGTGTACGCAGCCCATGCACTCATCGAGCATTCGCTGTAGTCAGGACTTTGTTGATCATCGACGCACTCGGACTGATGGAAGCTCGGATCAAGTCGATATACTTGATACGGACGGGGAACACAGGCACCGCATATTTGTTATAGCACGCGGGAAGCTTGTATGTCATCTCATATACCGCCCGCTCCCTTGCGCATGCATTACCGCGTGATTGATGGAGCCTAGTTTGCAAACCAGGTTCAGATATTCTGGTGCTACTGCAAGGCGCCAAATTGCGGCAGACATATTTCTGTCGCAGGCGAACATATCATCGGCGGCGCAGAATGTAGAGACCTCGCAACGCTCGCGAGCGTTCGCGTAGACGCAGGTTGCTGTTCAAGGGCTACTTAGATGACGGAATGGAGCATGTATGTCTCACATCGAAATGCCGTCGGCGCTGCTGTGCCCTCCCTGCATGACGATCAGCTGTCAGAATCGACCCCAGACGTCTGCGAAGGATTCCCCTCGCCTAATTCGGATGCAAGACATGCCGTGCTACAACGGCTGGTGGCTTTTCGAACTTCCTTCGCGTACGCTGACTGTACACGGCATCGTGTGGGGAGTGGACTGCTGTTCCTCGCGTCGAGCCTGATCCTGGTCATCCACGTGAGCGATTTGTCTGCGTTGGGACGCCATGGCTTGCTGCCGGCGCTTCGAAGTTAATCTTCGCACACCATCCTGGACCGCTGAACTTCTGCGAAGGTAACCTGGTCAGCCACGCTCCACAGCGTTCTTTCACATGCTCGAGACGCCGTGCCGCGCCTCGGTTGCGTATGTGTGCATGCCCACGTGTCGGACGCTGTGTTCGACAGATGGCCATGTGTCGAAATTACGCCATGTGGTGTAATGGGGAGCTCGGGGCTGCAGCTCCGCTGCACAGCGAGTAAGCACGCCAGGGACGCAATGCCGTTGGCGTAAAGATGTCGCGTGGTGGAGGCTGAAAGGTGACGTGCATGGCACAGGGATGGGAAACGGAGCCAGTTGCTCACCAATGTCCAAGCGAGCTGTGCTCGAAGGACTACTGACGCCAGCCCAGTGAACCAGTGAGACATGCTCGGTAAGAGTTTGTGCTCGCCAGTGCGCTTCGTATGCTGTGCGGGTTTGAATGTAGCTATCTCTGGCATGCCAGGCTGCTGGGGTATTCGACCATAACATGCGCTCGCCTGCGTGTTGTGTTGTCTGCCGAACTTCGGTTACAGAGAGCAGCATCGCAAGCGATTTCATAGGAGAGCAACCGCCTACTAACCGGGCTTGTCACCTGCGCCGACCCTGGGTAGAAGCTTACGAACTCGGTCAACGCTACATGTACCGGCGGCTTCGTCCCATCGCTCTTGCCGTCCCGTCCGAACCAGCTCTGGTGGAATGATCGTCGACCTCTCTTGACCTACACGCTCCACCACCATACCTCACCATCGTCGCTATTCGATCGCGGTGAGATAGTCCTCCGTGAACATCTCTGTGATCTACGATAGACCCTTGACATCGATTGCGAAACTTGCGAGGAATGCCATACGCCGGTGCACAAGTGTGGTAGCGAGTCGGCAGCTCCCTCAACTAAGACCTGACTGCATCGAATCGACGAGTTCAGCCTTCGCAGCGAGCGTTGAAAAGCGATCGTGACGGTGCCTGATCTTGGACCAGCTTTGATCGTCATTCAAGACTTATAACCCAGCACAAATCACTTAATCCGTCCAAGGAAACGTGAACGAGCTGGCTTCTGACGCATCGCCGACTTGCTGGGCGTCCAGACGCGCAGACAAAGTTCAGAGAGCTGTACCTTTCACATGATAGTGCTTCGGTGGCGAACACAAGTATTGGCTGTTTGCACGGCATCATCAGGTCGACCGCTAAGATTCGGACTCGTGCACTAGGCCGCACTTCCTTCGACAAGAGGCCGGTCTTGTACACGTGAAGTCCTCGACGGCGAACAAAGCAGCTCTGAACTCTTGAGCAGCACCTCAACAGGAGGCGACTTCCACCCCGTCGGTTTGGAAGCTGCGTTGGAACTCACAAGGCAACAATACGGTTCTTCCGATTCGCAAACCTTCATGCCGACCAATGAGCATGGATCATCTGACATATTGAGACATCACGAGCGGCCATCGCACCAGACTTCACGCAAGCTATACCCTTTCGACGCATCATAGCCGGCGCTTTACGGCAGACTGAACATCTGTGCTTCGAGTCTGGACTTCACTACCGAGGATACATACATACTGCTTCCTGACCCATCGCGCGGTTGTCTTGCCGTTTCCTTGGGCCTCACAACAACGATCCCCTGGTTGGGCGACGCATATTCTCATTGCAACGCATTCAACTCTAATCGGTCGAACGCTACGCATCGATCCATACCGTGATTGCAGTTGCCAGAAGCCACGGGACACATCCCAGAGCAATCCTGCTACTGAGACTTGGGTCCATGTCCTATTTCGGCACAGCGTACGGAACCGGCCAACAGCAAGTGCTCGATAGGTGAGCAATCTCGCCGCGATTGGGTATCCTGCATCGCCCACAGCGAGGTCCACGCGCTGATGAAGATGGCTCGCAGTCTCCATGTTGCGCTTAACATCCGGCAGCAACCTCAGCAGGCGCTGGTCGCTACTGTCGGCAAGGAGAAGTGTACTTAAAACACCATAAGTTGCCTTGCTGTGGTGCATGACTGACGAGACATAGCCAGGAAGCCAATTGATCCACCACCAATCGTGCAGATCGATGTCAGACCGCAAATTGACCCGCAAAGGTGAGTATGAGACACACTGCATGATCGATGAGACGTTCGTTGACCAAAGGCACGCTCAGACACTTTCTCGTCAGCCCATACCTCTTCATGGTTGCGACCTTACTTCCGCAAGAGGACAAGATCACCGAAAGAGATGGCAGTAATCCTCCGCCGTCGGCGAACATGCTAGGGTCGCTCTGTTCTTCGCTACATCGTCTCAAAGACTCTAATAACTTCGGTGCGGCGACTTGTGACACAAAGCACTGTGATTATCGCTAATGTACTGTCCAGATGGCGGCTTCTTCATCTTTGGTGACCTGTCAGTGCGGGTGACGGGTACTCATCGATTGCGATTCGCACTGTACGATGTCAGCAAGTACGTTAGCTCGGACATGCTCGGCCGTTAAGACCAGCTGACACGGACTAGGATAGGTGAGAGCGCTGCCTTCATCACCGATGTCATATCCGAGGAATTTGCGGGTACGTTCGTTGCTTCGTCACGCAGCCTCCAACAGCGATACTGACAGTCCGTAGTTGTGGCGCCTAAGGATTTCCATGGCATGGAGGAGTCTTCGGCGCTCTCCCGGACGTTCAGTGATCAGGGCGTCCGTTTACGACTGCGCAAAGAGCCACGGTCGATCACGTCGTCAGTAGTTCGCATCACCTTCCCCTAGATTAAGCTGACTCGAGCAGGAGCAGTGCTCGCCGAACACAGCGCAGGTTCAGTCCGACGGAATCTCGACAATCGGGTCACAGCGGTGTCTACACACAGCGTCAGCCACAGTCTAATGAGCAATACAGCGAGAGTTCGAGGGGTGTGAAGAGACGGAGATCTGACACAGAATACGCAGAAGACGGGCAGACATACCCGCCATCTCAAATGGCACGAAGCCAGTATGGCATGGTCGACAGAATTGCTTCAATCTACGGCGAGTATGGTCAAACAGGTCATGCATCTTCGAGTCTCGGCCAGTCATATGCGCACGCAAATCTGGGTGCTCCCGACTACTCAGTCCGCCCAACGATGTATGGCGCGGGCTCCTCTGGCACAGCATCGTGGCAGAACTATGTACAACAGCCTAGGCAGCTGGCCCAGCCGAACCTCCTCAGTAGTGTAATGCCGGCGGGAGAGGCGCTGGGCGAGGCACACGTGCCATCGCACCCTTTCGCTACCAGCTCATCTTTTGGAAGCGCAAGTAATACCTACTCCGACCACGCACCTCATTCGGCCACGTACAGTAGCTATGCAGCTTCTCAAACTGTGCATTCCGGGCAGCCGATGAGTACGCGAACTGGCTCTGTAGGCTATGCAGCCGCATACGATTACAGAACGCCGACATCACTCACGGACTCCTCGAACCTCGCGTCCGCGAATGAAGCAGGTCCGCTTCCCTCATCTGCTGGGACGATGTCGACGGGATTGGGAACAAGCGAGCACACTCCCGCACAAAGCCACTCCTACCATAACTACGGCACTCTGAACGCTGGATACAGCTCTATGGGAGCAGGAGCAGGTGCTGCAGCAGCATACAGCCACTCCTCACCGGTCTACACGACGTCGGCACAGCCGCTACAATCATCTCTTGATCAGCTGAACGCGAGTCTCACCAGGCCTGACATGGCCGGGTCGAATTATTCGCATCATCTGCCGCCAAGCATGCCGCCGTCTGATATGCAGCCCAATGTGCCGTCTAATATGCTTCTTGGACAAACACTGCCAAAGTCATTCTACCAGCAAGACGAGTCGACTTCGTATCCGACACCCACGCATGGAAAGCCGCCTGGGCAATGGGGATGAGGAGGGTGCGCAACATCGAGAATGTAGCGCAGGGCCCTACAGCATTGTGAAGGACATGATGTGTTTCATCTACCAGGTAACACAGTACTGGTATTTCGGCTCAAGCGATAAACTGGCAAGGTGCTCGGTCACAAAAGGTTGTGTATTGATACTTGAAAGCATACAACACGGGTCGAGACATTGCATCATGGAACGGTCGACGGGACCCGTGCCTACCCACTGGAGGACATAGAATGAGTGTTCGATAAAGCATAGAAGGCGTGAAACAGACGCTGTTCCAGAGTTCGACAAGTACGTGGTGTGTCAACTCTGGGTGTGGGAGCAAGACTTGAGATATGTGACAGTGAGGAGAAGGATCTTGCTCTGCGCTCGTACAGACAGTACGTACTCGTGTCCGTGCGAGGTAAGTGATGGCAGATCACGGTCATCGAGCTGCATCTGATCGGTTCAACGGCGCGGATTGCGCTTTGAAATCTACTGGTTTGCATATGGAATACGGAAGTGTAGCGCGGTAAGGGTATCTCTAGACCTTGTCCTTTCCTCTCGCGCGCTCGTTTGTCCTGATAGCTACCACATTGAATGCAAAAGTGCCGCAGAGCCTCGCGGAAGCCCTCGTAATGGCAACGCAAATTCCCAGACCTGGCACCGGTCTCCACGCGATGGGACCGATCAAAGGATCCGTTCTGTCGCGCATCGCTCAATCGAGAGTCAAGCACGACCGTTCCCTCATTGTCCTCGTCCGATGTTCTGTCGTGCCTATAATTGATTGTCAGCCATCCGTCTCTCGAGGTCTACCCACTGAATCGAAGAGCAAAAAACTCACCTTCATCATCTCAATCCTCGCCTTCAGATTCTGCGTCACCTCCGCAGCCCTCTTCCAACTCTCAACACCATCGCTCTGACTCCGCTGCATGGCTTCTCTACCATTACTATCGTATCGATCCCTCTCTACTCTCGGAGGCGGCGGTCCCATATCTCCGTTCCTCTCAGGCTTACCGTTAGCGTGGCCCGATGAACCGGGGGAGTGCGCGGCAAGATCGGGGATGTTCTCTTTGCCCTCGCTGCTGCTGAATGACGCCGTAGGGTAGTGTGAGGGAGTGCCGTTGCTATAGTCACCGGAGCGCGCGGTAGCGGAGGTGTAGGATCGCCCACTCGATGCAGCAGCGCCGGGCCGAGCGTAAGAGGGATCAGCTCCGCCGCCGTCACTTTCGCTCGCGCCTCTACCTCTGCCGAGTCGTGCGATCTCGCGCTTCAGTCGTTCGACTTCTCGCGAAAGACCATTGCCGCGGTCTTCGGCTACTTCGACATCGCTTCGTGCTCGGACGAGCTGAGTCTCTTTTGCTTTGACTGACAGCACATCTCGTGTATGGTCTTCGATCAGCTGCGCGTTTTGGTTTTGGAGCTCTGTTATCTGAGCTGAGAGGCGGACTTTGTCTTGTCGCAGTTCGGAGGCGTTTTGTCGCGATAATGCGAGCTCGGCGCGGAGGTCGAGTAGCTCTTGCCGCTCGATCGCGGAGAGGGAGGAAGCTTGTGGATTTTGTGGTGGTGATGGAGGTGCGGTCGAGGGCTTGGAGAGAGGTCGATTGGCGAGGCCAGTGGTTCTTGCTGCTGGTGCGGGCGAGGAGGGTGTGTCTGGAGGTTCGGGCTCGAGAGACGGAGTTTGACGTCTGGGCGAGGCTGTACTGGAAGCTGGAGCTTTCAAGCCAGTCGAAGGTCTCTGAAGCCCCCCAGCCGGCGGCTTCAAACCTGCGCCCGGCGGCCGGAGTCCGCCTGCAGGTTTTGCTGCCGGTCTTGACGTCGGTCTGGGAGCGAGAGGTGGGTCGTCCGCCATCAGTGGAGGGCTCTGGGGTCTTGAAGCGGCTTTCTTGGCAGGTGCAGGTCGTTTGCTACCAGGCGCTGGTCGCTTTCCAGATGCTGCTGGAGCTGCGGCGGGTTTCGGTGGTGGTGCAGCTCTCGGCTTCCACTTCGCTTTCACTTCTGCCGTGTCCGCGAACTCCTTGATCTTTGCTTTCTTTATATCGTCGATGCCTTCGAGGTGATTGAGCATGTTCCTATCGGTCATTATCTTCCACAGTACACCGAGAATCTCAGCACCCGCATCTCGCAAACCAGGTGCGCTCTCTACCAGAAGCTTCTTTGCAGTCTCTGAAAGCTCCTTGGCTTGTTCGAGTGAAGGCACCTCTCGGGTGGACTTGATGCATCTGATCAGAAAGCGTGCAGTGTTCTCCTTCACCTGCGGGTTCTTGTTCTTCAGCGCCTCAAGTATGTCTGCCTCGACTTCTGCCAACCCAGTCGCTGCGAAGACAGCATCGCAAGCGGCGCCTATTGCGTCAGTGACATTGACCTTCTTCTCCTTGAACCGCTCGAGCATTGAAGCCAAGATAGTACTTCGATACCTCCCGAACGACTTTCGAAGAGCCTTTGCCATGGCTTCGATACAATTTGCTGCTATCGTGACGACCATGATATTGGCGTCTTTCATCGACTTCGCACATCCTCGCACTACTCCATCGAACTGACCTTCTTGTATTGAAGGGTGGTTGACTGCTGTGAAAACATCGTCCAGTGCCTCCTTTCGTTCCTTCCACTTCGCGCTTGATAATCGCTCCTCGAAGTCTTTCGGGATCTTAGAGAAGGCATCTACCGCCTCGAACTCAGGTTCGAGATCGATCGGCGCATCCTCTTCTGCCTCCACATCCTCATCAGCACCTTCCTCGGGACCAGCTGCCGCAGCCACCTCCTTCGCCGCCTGTTGTGACCGCAGCAGTCTCTCCTGTTTCGGTGCTGGCTCGTCCTTTACCGGCTCAAACAGCTTCTCCAGATCCGTTTGCTGCACCGGCTTCAGCTCACCCCAGAACAGAGGCTTCATAGCCTCCCTCAGCCACCGATACAGTTCTACAGTAAGTGCCTGCGCCTCAGCTCTGACGTTCTTATCCGCATGCCCGTACATTTTCGGGAGCAACTTCAGCACCGGCTTCGGCTCCACAGTCTTGCACCCGTATGCATGGTAGATGTCTCGAAGTGCGCCAAGAGTCGCGACCACGATCTTCGGTAGCTTGTTCGAAAGCAATGGCAGCAGCTCCTCCACAACCGGATCCGGCTTATCCAGCTCGATCAGCAACAAAATCCCCTCCAGTGCTGCTGCCTTTGCCGCCGGTCTCCCTGTCAGCCCCTTCTCCACAATCGGCGTTATTGTGCTCCCACGCGTCTTCCGCGCGCCCTCCGTTCCCGCGATGTCCAGAAAGGCATTGTAGGCTGTGAGCGCGTCTCCCTGGGCCGCGACATTCGAGTCTCCCACTGCGGCTTTCCAGAGCGCGCTGTCATTAATGAAGTCGCGTACTACAGGCGCGTTGGGCTGTGCTGTGGCGAACTCCTTTGCGGCGGTCTCGTAGCCAAGTTTGCGGGCTTTCCAGTTTTTGTGCGCGAATTGGTCAGGAAGCGGGAGGAGGGTGAAGTCTTCCTGTTCGGCCATTGTCGAGATATGCGATCACTATTCGCTGGTCAGGCGATCCTAGTATTGCGATGCGCCAGTGGGATCGATGTCAAGAACGATGTCGGGCGATGATGTAGTTTCATGTCAACAATCTGCCCAAAACAGCAACAGCGAGGGAAAGCGCCTCTGTGGGGGAGTTGCCGCACGTGCACTTTTCGCGACGGGATGGCACGTGAAGACGCGAGAACTAATTGATGGGTGCTGAAGATAGGTATTGACATCGTACAGCACAATTGGCATTGGAAAGGACTGCTATTGAAGGAACTTCGTCGTCACCGCGCTCATCTTCGACCGCTGCAGCTCCCCTCCTTGTCGGCCAGGGAACATCGGAACCGTTCAAGATCAACATGAGAGGAACCACACGGTAACCCAGTGAGCGCATAGTATTGCGCATGTGTGGACCGCAGGGTCTCTCGCCATCATGAGCGCGCTGCTGACCGGTCGGCAAGCAGAAGAGCTGTAGGGCCGCCCATTTGTCCTCTGTTCGCTCGCAAATTGCCGCTGATATATTGCTGACAGCCACAAGTCTCTCATCGCCTACCTCGCTTCTGCTGGCCATCCAAATGCCGCCCTAGCACTTCGTCAGGAGCTGGACTTGCCGGAGTCCAGCTTCGATAGTACCACGACGAAGAAGTATGAGGGTCTGCTCGAGAAGAAATGGACCTCTGTCGTCCGCCTGCAGAAGAAGATCATGGATCTTGAGACTCGATGCACTGGCCTTCAGCATGAGCTAGACAATGCGACTCCCACCTCACTTGCAGCCAGGAAGAACCACGATCCGGCAACATGGCTACCAAAAGCTCCCGCTCGGCATACCCTCCAGTCTCACCGAGCGCCCATCACGAGCGTAGCCTTCCATCCACTTTTCTCCTCCCTGGCCTCAGCAAGCGAAGACTGTACGATCAAGATCTGGGATTACGAGCTGGGCGAACTCGAACGGACGCTCAAGTCCCACACGAAAGCAGTCCTAGACGTGGACTATGGTGGGCCGAGAGGGCACACATTGCTGGCATCATGTAGTTCAGATCTTACGATCAAGCTTTGGGATGCGAGCGATGAGTATAAGAATATCCGCACACTACCAGGGCACGATCACAGCGTCAGTACAGTGCGCTTCATCCCATCTGGCGCTGCTGGCGCACCTCTGTCAGGCAATCTGCTGGCTTCTGCGAGTAGGGACAAGACGATACGCATCTGGGATGCTACGACAGGATACTGCTTGCGGACTTTTCGTGGGCACAATGAATGGGTGCGCTCACTCTCGCCTACGCCGGAAGGGCGTTTCCTGTTATCGACGTCTTCGGACCAAACAGCGAGGCTGTGGGATCTCAGCCAGCCCGACTCGAATGCACTCAGGCAAACCCTGGCTGCGCATGACCATGTTATAGAAACTTGCGCAATTGCGCCTGCATCATCATACACTCATCTTGCTTCGATGGCGGGACAGAAGAAACCGCCGCCTGCCAGCAGCACGGCTGAGTACCTTGCGACAGGCGGAAGGGACAAG
>KZ111168.1:76121-97081 GCA_002077045.2 Rachicladosporium sp. CCFEE 5018
CGAATCATCGCAAAGCTATCGCCACAGAGGTGAAGGGTGGCGGATGGGATGAGTTTTTGAGCATCTATGGACCCATTACCTCTGCTGCTGGAGCGCTATCAGCAATCGACATGACAGAGCCGCTAAATTTCGATATGCTGCTGGGTCAAGTGGCAAAAGCACAACACATGAATCTTGCAGATCTGATGCGGAAAGCACCGACACCTCCTACAAGTCAGGAAGCTATACGACAAGCGATCAAAGCTGCGAACAAGAAGAAGCCCTTGCCGAAGCCGGTGTATGACAAGCTGATTGCTGACACGCCGACGACGCAAAAGGGCATGAAGCGTGCGTTGCAAAGATCTGGGGACCCAGAGATTGCGAAGCGCGTCGAGTTCGCGCCATCGGTGTCGGAGAGTCTCCCGTCCACCACACGAGAGAACGTCACGCAAGCTGCGCTCAGGACGCAGCAGGCAATCTCTGCTGGTCAAGGCCCGAGGTCTCCTGCGGCGACGCAGCTGGCGTCGAAAGTCAAGACCAAGGCGGGAGTCGCGAACACGCAAGCTATGGTCACGAGACCGCTGAGTACGCTTGCTGTGCAGAGCGCAGGCGGTGCAATCAGGAAGGTCGCCGCCTCACGAGCGCAGTTGAAAGGACCAGCCGTGCCAGGGCCGACTGTACCGGCTGCGAAGAAGGCTGGTGGAACTGCACCTGCTACTGCCGTGAACACTGCGAACGGCGCCGCGAGGAACACGACAGCAAGACAGCCGGCTGCAAAAGTCGCACCTTCGAAGGCAGGCTCTGTAACTGAGCCTCCGAAGTTGAACGGCAATGCGAAGGCAGCCCCATTGACTGCAGCGAATGTGGAAGCCGTGAAGAGTGCACCGCCGAAGAAGGCTGTGGCATCGTAGGAGGCTTGATCGAGCGGATTGACTTCGAAGAGAACTAGTTCGACATGTACTTATGAGCGGCATGGGGTGTATAAGATTGCATATATAGCATGGCGCAGGCGCAATGAGAGAATCGGTATTGTGAGCAGCTAAACTAGAATCGACGGCTTGTCCACAAAATCCATGCCCATATCGCAACCACTGGTCATACTTGTCAATACATGGGTCCTTGAGATCTTCCCGTCGCCATGCATTGATCTGCATGAAGTGGAGCTGTGGCTGGAGCGGTGACATGCAAACCGACGTCACGCGTACAGGGATATGGATGGCCTCGAACTTGGACGCGCGGGTCGTGGAACACTTCAAGGGTCGACGATGTAGTAATTTGCTCCGGGGTAAGCCTCACCAACAATTCCCATCACCCACATTCACCCTCTAGGAAGACATACCACTCACTATCTCTGAATTCCACACAACACCGCAATCATGGTCTCCTACGTAACAGACTACATCCAGAACACCGCCGCCGGCTACCTCAAGACCGGCATAACGGCGGCGGGCACAATGGCCGGCAATACAGTCGGCTCTGTCGGCGGCCTGGTAGAGAACACAGGTCGCAGCGTCGGGCAAGGTGCCTCCAGTCTGTCCCCCCCTCCTAGCAACACCTTACACTGACGCGGTCATTGATGTGTAGCTATCGTAGGCAGTATCGGCGGGGTCGGAGGGTACATCAACAACTACGGCGATGGGATACGGGGAAAGTTTGCGGCGGATGGGCCGGTCGGGGGAGGAGCAGCGAAGAAGGTAGCTGTGAAGCCTGGAGCGCCGGCTGTGAAGGGTGCTTTACCGCCCGGAGCGAAGAAGCCGCCAGCGGCACCTGTGCGGATGGGAGTTACACCGAAGCCGCCCGTGGGTGGTGTGAGGGCTCCGCCGAAGGGCACAACAGCTGCGAGAGCGCCGAACGGCAAGGCAATGCCTAGTGCTGCTAGTCGGCCAGCAGGAGGGGTGAAACCTGCGGTGGGCGGTGTAGCAAGACCTGCGGCGCCGAGACCACCTGCTGTTGGTGCAGCAAAGCCGCCGGGTGGAAAGACTGCGGTCAGTGCTGCGAGTCGGCCGAAGCCAGTGGTCAGATGAAAGAGAAGTGCCTGACGTGTACTTCGTTTGTAGCATAGCGTATGTCTGACTGATTATCTTCTCACAAGCCTTCTGCTGATTCAGTCATAGGTATCAACGATCCAAGACACCAGCTTCAGGCCATTTCATATTTGCATCATCTACAGTACCTGTAAGCGAAAGACTAAAACTCTTATCTTGACTTGAAAGAGACCTGAGCATCTTCCGACATACCTGGCACGGGAGTGACATGCTCAGGTGCACCTGAGAGGTACACGAAGCAGAGTCCAGTATACTGTCTATACCTTGCATCGATACAGTGGTGTCGGACACTTGGGCTTGAGTAAGTCGGTAGTAGCAGGAGCGGACAGCTACCTCTCTGGAGTGCTCCCTCGTCTGGCTCTGACTGTGGAGCACTCGATAGTGGCCGTGCTCAGCTTGTGCATCTATCGAAGTCGTCTATGATGCCGATTGTGTTGCCGAGATGTCACGGAGAGACATGATCTCCAGCGGTGATCGAGAGGGTTTGACATCTAACTCTTTTGGAGACCACCCAAGAGCAAGGAACACTCGTGTTGCAGCTGATAGCAGCACAAGACGGCTGCAAGATATTGAGAGAGCGTGGGTGATTGCATATGGTCGGGAGCAGCAGTAGAGAGTCATCTGGAGCAGCGAGGGAAGGTACGTGGGAGTGTCCTTCGCGCCTGCCCTCGGTGGTGTCCAGAGTTCGCCGCAGCGGCATAACAGTAAGTCGCAGATTCGTTCGCATTCTTGCTCTTGCTTCTACCATAGCAACGTGACGGACGATTCAGGAGATCAGCTTGCTGAGCCCTCTGTGTCTCGTCAGAGCATTGGGGGTGTCGAAGTGAAAGGTGGGTTCATGCCGGCCGGCGCGCTACAGCGTCCATCCAGCACGATGAGAGAGGACCGCGCGGTTGAAGGCGATAAGCAGATCAAGCATGAGGTCATAGGCGACCACATGATTGTGAAGCAGGAGCCGGGTGTGAGAGAGGACCGAGCGGTCGAAGAACATGTGGCAGTGCAGATCAAGCACGAGATCATAGACGATCCCGTGATCATGAAGCAAGAGGACTCAGCTGAGTTCACGAGCGTGAAGCTGGAGGATGCAGAAAACGTTGCCCGAGCGCGCGAAGTGGGGACTGCTGAAGCTTTCACAAGCGTGGAGCAGGTGACGAACGATGTTGCCCGAGCGGGCGGAGTTGAGAGTACTCGAGAGTTCACGAGCGTGAAAGAAGAGGTCACAGGCGACCTGGCCCGCGCGGGCGCGACGAGAGGAGTGTGGGGAGTACTGAGCAGGCCACCATGCAGTACCTGCAACAAGGTGCATTTCAACGCGTGCAATGGCCCGGAGAGGGCAGTGAAGAGAGAACGCGTGGAGACATTGACGCCACAGTCTACGTCTGAGGGGCAGGAGCCGAAGCGGCGTCGCCGGGGCCAGGCTGCATTACAGCGGTCTGGGCTCCTTAAGAGCGAGGATACTGCAGCGATCAAGCAAGAAGGAATGCAAAGCAGTACAGCTGAGCGTTCGCGTCGCATCGCCACACCAGTGCGAAGGCATCGCCACAATGGCGCAGCTAGAGGTCGTTATTGTCATGGATGTCGTTGCACGCACCCATACGGCACCCACGTCCCGAGGCAGCATCCGTCAAACACCATTTTGCAGGTGCAAGAGCATGCAGTAGTGGACGAGTGGGGTGACTGGGCGCCATCACAGACGCTGGCAGCAGGGTGGGAGTCATGGGGAGGCACTCCTCAGCCGTCGCAGAACGGTGCAGCAGACACCAATTGGGTAGCAAGCGCAGCTCAGCCTGTGCAGTGTGACGACGCGGAGCTCCACTGGTCGGCCGCCCAGCAAACGCAACGGGCAGCAGAGTATGACTGGTCGGCTGCCCAGCCAGCGCAACGGGGAGCAGAGGTGCAAGAATCGAGCGCACTGCCACAGGAGCCAGAGATCGAGATACCGCTTGCGATTCGCCAGGCAATCGACAGGAGCGAGATTGTTCCGCAGGAGGAGCTGTTCGGGTAACTGCTGCAGAGTTGCAGGTCACGATTCGGCTGGCGTATGCTGAGGCATATGGTAGAGCATGGCGATGAGACCGGTTCGCTGCGAACGATCTGTGATAGGTACGAGGAGCAAGTGACGGCATTCGCGCCGCCAATTCTCGCACAGCCAGCTGCATCACCGCAGCGGGCTCAATACGTGCCCTTTAGCAGAAGTGGTTTTCGTTGTGCACACGGTGATAGGCGGAATCGACGGGGCAAGGGGCGTGGTCGTGGAGGCTTCAGGGTTGGAGGTGGCAAGCCTGCATCAGCGCAGGTCGGCCGTGAAGGTGGTACTGTTGGCAGTGGTGCGCAGAGCTCTGCTGCTGACGATGCTGCCTGGTAGTAGATCTAGACGGAGGCGGCGGCAAACCTCTATAAAAACCCACCTCAACGACGGGCTCGCACCTCTACGTGGTGTTGAGGATCAACGGCTTCATTGCCGGCTAAGACGAGCCCATGCATGTATGTAGTCAGTAATCAACATACATCAGGTTTACAAAGGTACATGTACGGTCGACTGTGTCGTTGCGTTTCAAGAAGTGGCGTTGACACGTTCGTGGGCATCCCGATTGGGTCAAACTCGACTTCGCCATGTTCGCAACGTGATAGACATCTCCATCACTCCAGCTGCAATGCAAGCCTTGACTTTGGCAGCGATCCCGTGGGCTCTAGAGCGCATGACCAGAGCGGTCGTGACCAGTGCAGATTGCAGGTGATATTGCCGATCTCCTTTCTGCGTCCGACTTCGCTCATTGGTGAGCCGAGTCCCGAAGAACTTACATAGGGCGTGAGCAATCCACTAACGACTCTTCTTGACAGGCTGCTCTTTGCACGTAGACACGACATGCTGACTTCCGCTACATGTCGACGATAGTGTAATGGCTAATCCAATTTCGCGTGGAAGCGACGAAGAAAAAGCCGAAGTCAAGTCGATTGCCACTGCAGACGATGAAGAAAGCTTAGCAACAGCATGGCCATCGCCAACCGATGGCGACGACATTGAGAGTGGCAATGCTAGGGACGATGAGATCGATGCCGAGTCCCACTCTGGAAAGGCAACAACAGAAGCCAAGGGCGTGTTGTCGTTGACCCGGACGTCCACTCGTCGATCCGCGCTTTCCTCGAAAGACCCAGGACCTCCCCCTGACGGAGGCAGGGTAGCTTGGACTCAGGTAGGTCGGAGGCTAATCGTCCGCTGAATTCTGGGCTGCACCTGTGTCGCACGCTTGGAGATCAGTGTAGCAAGCCCTCTTTGCGGTTGACTGAAACTGACAACATGCCCAGGTCTTCTGCTGCCATCTGACTATCTTTAGCACGTGGGGTCTCATAACCAGCTATGGTGCGTCGCAACTCGTCTGATCAGCCAGAGTAGATTGCTGACATGTTCTAGGCGTTTTTCAGCAGGTGGGTACATACCCATGGGGTCTCCGGGCGATCTGCAGCGCTCCATCCTGGACTGTCTCCCCTCCGCTAGTTTGACCATCTGACTCATTGTGTAGCACTACAACGAGACCCTTGACGTATCACCGTCGGCTATCTCCTGGGTTGGAAGTGTACAGATCTTCCTGCTCTTCTTTCTCGGCACATGGAGCGGACGAGCACTAGACGCAGGTCTCTTCCGTTACGTCTACTGTACTGGGTCTGTCTTCCAGCTGCTGGGCATCTTCTCGCTCTCAGCAGCAACGAAGTACTGGCAGATCTTCCTGGCTCAAGGTGCGTGCATACTTACAAACTGCTCCTGCGTAAAGGCCCTAACACCGCTCGATTACAGGTGTATGCTTAGGAATTGCTAACGGACTTCGCTTCTGTCCGTCCATGTCGCTTGTGAGCACTTACTTCAGTGGGAAGAGAAGCTTCGCTACGGGACTGACAGCCCTCGGAAGCTGCACTGGAGGCATCGTGTTTCCAGTCATCGTGCAGCAGCTACTGCCGCGCATCGGATTCCCCTGGACCATTAGGGTGTGTGGCTTTATCATGATACTGACCAACGTCGTCGCCATCTCCCTGTACCGGACACGTCTACCGCCCCGTAGATCGGGACCTATCGTCGAGTGGTCTGCTTTACGCGAACCGACGTTCGTTCTGTACTGCGCAGGCATGTTCTGTAACTTTTTCGGCTTGTATTTCTCCTTCTTCTACGTAGGAAGCTATGGGCGCAACATGCTCGGCATGACCTATCCTGACTCCATCAACCTACTCCTCACAATGGTCGCCATTGGTCTACTGTGGCGCATTCTGCCTAATTTCTACGCTGATAGACTGGGTCCCGTCAACGTAATCATCCCTTTCGCGGCGGTATGCGCTATCATGATGTTTGGCTGGATTGGCATACATACGAGGGCGACACTTTTCGTCTATGCTGCAATATACGGCTCTGGATCAGCAGGGCTACAGTCTATGTTTCCTGCTGCATTGGCAAGCCTGACGACGGACATGAGCAAAGCCGGTGTCAGGATGGGGATGGGGTTCACGATCGTCAGTTTCGCTTGCTTGACCGGACCGCCATTGGCTGGCGCACTAATACAAGTCGCGGACGGATCCTACCTGTATGCCCAGATATGGGGTGGCGCATCGTTCATGTTGGGCACGGCATTACTCATGCTGCTAGAACAGTAAAGGTTGGGTGGCATATCAAGCGCAGGATCTGAGACTTGGAATTTCTTTACTTGTGGCTGCACATCATGATGACTGCAGCTACGGACGGTATCGATACATCCAATGCCTTACCCGACCCATCGGCTTGCGACCCTCTGGCCGCAGCGACTCGGCCTTCTCCACCCGTCTGACGCGCCATAGCTCAGCTAGGAACACGGAAGCAACGAGATACGCTACCGCCGCGAAGACCTGGCAATACAGGTAATTCCAGCGTCCGAGGGATGGCCGACGAAGGTATAAGCCGATAGCCTCGCCGAATGTGGTTGGCAGAACGACGGCTAGCCAGCAGAGCGACAGGAAGCTGGGGACTTCCTTCAGTCCAGCGATTTCGGCGCACAATGGACCAATACTCTGGATCGAAAGTCAGCTATTGCAAACATCCCGGTGATGCAGGAGACTCACAAGCCAGAAAACACCGAGGATCGCACCACTCACAAACGCAAAGACCATGAGCAGCGCATAGCTCCATGCAGGGATCCACAGTGCGACAACGCTTACACCGCAGCCGAAGGTGAGCGCGAAAGACACTTCGACACGACCATACTTGTCTGCAAGCAGGCCACTCGCTGGACGTCCAAACGCCGTACCCAAGTTGAGCACAGCTGTCAAGATACCAGCTTTGGCTTGACTAAGATGCACGACCTGCGTAGCGTAGCTCGAGACGCTGTAAAGGATGACCATGTACCCAAGCAGGTTCGTTGCGCCCCAGAGGAGCAGCAGCAGGCAGTCGTAGCGCCGGAGTAGATGTGTGGCAAAGCCGAGCTGTGGTGGCTTGATCAACGCGTTTCTGTCCCGGATCAGCAGGGTTCCGACAAGATTGCCGCCGAAAGCAACGAGACCTGTGATACGCAAAGCCCAGGCAAGCGAGAGATGGCGAATCATAGCATCCGTCCCCAATGAGAAGGCGAGGCCACCGAACCCAGAGCCAGCACTCGCGATACCTCCAGCAAGACTCCTTCGCTTGAGGAACCACTGCGGCACTACTTGCACACTCGGTATGAAGATAGCGCCAATCCCAGTTCCCACAAGGACACCCTGGGACAGATAGAGCTGGTACACTTCTGCTGCAAACGATGCAGCGATGAACCCGCCAGACATCATGAAGCATCCAGCAATCATGACCGGACGCCTGCCAACCTCGCGTGTTAGGATTGTCCATAACGGGGAGAAAGGCAGAGCGCAGCCGAAGATGAGTCCAGCCACTAAAGCATAGTCGGTTGCAGTGGCTCCAGGAAAATAGTCACCGCTTAGCCAATGACTGATTGTAACCCCTTGACTCGCCGCTACACCCCAAGTGAAGCCGTTGAGAAGAGATACTGCACCGCAGCAGACCCAGCCGTAGCCGCCATCTGGAGGAGGCTCGACCAAAGTTTCGTCGGAGGCGTCTAACTCGATCGCTCTTGCTTGCGCAGCGGTGACCGCATCGCAGCTGGAAGATGCCTCGACTGTACCCTTTCTTTCTTCATAGGGCATCGGAGAGCGTTGCCGTTGGGTCCATAGGCGAAGTGTCGCTGATGCGTGGAAGGCGCTCTGTCCGAGTTGTACAAGCTCTCATGAGCTTGTAAGTCGCCACTCCCAAGATATCAGTTCGGCTGCAGCATATGTTCTGATGAAGTTGTCCCTTGGGCGCCGATCCTCACGCCCTGTAGAGCTCTAACAGTCAGCTTGTTAAGTTTCGAAGTTGGTCTTACTGAGCGTCAACTTTCGGACCGTCCGCACATCAGTAGACAGAAGGCGCTGCCCGCAGCAATGTGAGGCCGACCTCGGTAATCTCTCGTAAGTCATATAGCTGAGCAGCCAATCGTACTGTACCGGTGACTATGGTACTTCAGCATTGAAGTGCGGTCGATCTACGGCGGGGTGATGTAATGCTCGTAAGCTGTCGGCACGTCCGTTCTGCGGAGCATCCGGCATGTACATGTAGGTGGTAACTAGCGCGTGAACGATATGGTATTACGAGTAGCTTGGGGGCACAAGGAGCGTCGCGCCATACCCAAGTCACAGATGTTGTAGCCTATTCCGCGTACTCGCTATAGATGCAATAATCTGTCCATCCCATTCATCTCGAAGCCATGGCTCAGCGCGTATGCCTGGTGACGGCCGGAACAGCAGGCTTAGGGGCACAAGTTGCTCGTGTGCTCGCGCATGACCATAGATTAGTACATCCAAGGCATATTCGGACCTCCAATGATGTCCCCACTGACCAATTCCCGAGATTCTCAACTACGCCAACAACTCCTCCCGCGCTCAATCCCTGATTGACGAGCGCAACGAGATCCCCTCCTCCACTCCAACGCCCCCATCACAACCCCGTTTCGCAGCCATACAAGCCGACGTCGGTGACCGCCCCTCCGTCCAGCGGCTAGTCAAGGAAGCCATCTCGCAATTCGGTCAGCTTGATGTAGTCATCTCCAACGCCGGCTGGACTCGCATGACTGATTTTGGAAAGTTGGAGGAGGGCATGGTCGATGAGGACTGGGATAAGTGTTTTCTTTATAATGTGAAGAGTCATTTGTGGTTGATGCATGCTGCTAAGGGGGAACTTGAGAGGACTGAGGGGAACTTTGTTGTGACTGCTAGTTTGGCTGGGGTGAGTGATTGAGATGGCTTACCTGACCTACCGTGAATCTTCGAAATTTGAGCGATTACTCATGCTATGCGCAGGTCAAGCCCAGCGGCAGCAGCTTGCCGTACGCGGTCACAAAGGCCGCGGCGATACACCTGAGCAAAGCGCTGGCTGTCATATGCAGTCCTAAGATCCGAGTAAACTCGGTGTCACCTGGTCTGTTGCTGACAGAGTGGGGACTGAAGTTCCCGGAAGAGAAGATCGAGGCTGCGACGCAGGCTACGAAGTTGAAGCGGCTGGCTACAGTTGAGGTAAAGTCCCCTACTGATAGCACATTCCGTACGGTGCTGCGGCTGACTGTTGCGTGTAGGACGTGGCGGATCATGTCAGAGTCCTGGCGACTTCGAGATCGACGACGGGACAGAATATCGTTGTCGATGGAGGGACTTCGCTGTGAACGTTCACCGGGCATGAAAGCATCCTGGCGCGAACTTCTCACACGTCCTTGACATGTAACATGGTGTACGAGTCGTGCGGTCTTCAAGCTTACTGGGTCTCAGCCTTCGTTACAAGCTCGCAGCGGCCTGTGAAGTGCAAATAATTCGATAATCGAGCATGCTCGTGACGCAGAAGATAATCGTTTCAAGTGTTTACTGTTTACATGCTTATGCGTCAAAATCGCGATGCTGTCATGACTTCCGCATCCCCGACGCCGTTGCAAAGTAGATGCCGCCACGGGCGTTGGCGTGATACACATGGTGACTCCAGTCAACGGACGTGTTCCGACCTGCTTCGTATCGGTCTCGGCTTTCCTCGTGCATCCTGTAAAGAAGTTGTGTCGGTGGCCGGACTGTGACTGCCTGGCGATGCTGCGCTGGATTGCATGCTGCGGTGCTTCGTGTGGTGACGATCGTGAAGATCCCGAGATTTGGAAGCGCCCAGCATCACCATCAGCCCTGTCTCCAATTTCCCGATTGCGGCTTTGGAAAGGGAAGTACGGCCCCACCCGCTGCAGGTACACGCCAATCGCGTGCGGTTATGCTTCCTTAGCGTCAATAAGCGAGATGAGCAGCACCATATCGCTCCCGTGAGAGCAACTCCTCCGAAACACCCAAACTCCCTCCTTCTCACACGCCGCGCTGCAGCACACTCACGCTCTCTATCCACAGCATCGACAGACCTGGTGCCGTCGCCCTTCGTTCATCGACGTGACATTCAGCGACTGCGTTGCACATCACTCCTTTGTCCCCCAGCATCACTTCACTGAACCGCCCGCATTCCTCGCGTCGACCTCGACCACTGCCCGCATTCCTTGCCCGACAGCCGTAACACAGAGCACCTACAACCACAGCACTAGCATCACTACTCGACTTCACGACCGCGCATCACCGTCGCGATGACGAACCAGCACGAGGGCGTGCACGCGCGCGTCTTCCGTGGCATCAACGCCGAGAGGAAGGTCGTTCAGCTCAGGAAGCGCGACAACCTGCATCAGTTCATCCACCAGGCCTCGCACAATACCAACGGCGAGAAGATCAAGCTCAACGTTCCAGAAGGCTTCACCTCGGGCACCGATGCTGTCGCGGCTCCGAAGTTCGCCAACAAGCAGCAGGACGATACCGTTGAGACCGTCTATTCCGTCGTCTACCAGACTGTCAGCGACCCGGCTCCAGTGGCCACATCTACTGTCGCTGCCACCAACGTCGCTCAGGCTGGGGCTTCGTCCGTCGCCCCAGCTGCTGTCTCCTCGTCCGCTGCACCAGCCGCGACCAGCGCGACCTTGAATGCTGACGAGGCTGCGTACGCTTCGAAGCAGTCTGCTGCCAACGCCATACCGACAACCTCGAGCTCATCGAGTGCATACCCGACTCGCCAATTCGCGCCCGCTGCAACCAGCTCGTCCGCCATCCCGAACCCCATGTCGGCAGCCACCGCTGCCACTGCCGCATCCGCGTCCGTCATTGGCGGCACACCTCTTCAAAACCAGGCAGCTACTGCAGCAGTCGGAAGCCCTCTGTCTCAGTCGCACGCAGCCGAGAACACTGGTATGTCTGGCGGAGCCAAGGCTGGTGTAGCATTCGCCGTCATTCTCGCCCTCGGTCTCCTTGCTGGTCTCGCATTCTTCTGCTACCGCCGCCGCAAGAACCCCAAGTCCCACGAAGAGATCACGAACGAGAAGTACAACGAGAAGAGCGGCTTCAGCGCCGCACCCAAGATCAACCGTTTCAGCGCGGACAGCGATAAGCTCAGCGCCCGTAGCAGCAATACCCCGGCCACCGCACCTCGTCTCAGTCTTCGCCCAGTCACCCAGTTCCTGCCCAACCTCAGCGACAAGCGTCAATCCTCCAGCGCATGGGAACGCCCTCAGAACAAGAACCCCTTCGCCGATGCCTCCGAGAAGCAAGCCAATCCCTTCGCGGAAGGTGATGGTACCGACCGCACCAACAGCATGTCCTCGACCAACAGCGCCAACTCCGCGACCGCCGCCGCTGGTGGCGCACCCGCAGCCCGTGGCCCCAACAACGTCCACCGCGTCCAACTCGACTTCAAGCCTAGCATGGAGGACGAACTCGAGCTCATCTCCGGTCAACTCGTCCGCATGCTCCACGAGTACGATGATGGCTGGGCTCTGTGTATCCGCATGGATCGCACCCAGCAGGGTGTTGTGCCGCGTACCTGCCTGTCTAAGCTCCCTGTCAAGCCTCGTGGACCTCCTCAGAGCCGGCCTCAGGGTGCGCCTTCCAACGGCCCCTCGCCTCCCAGCACTGCCAATGGCATGGCTCCTCGTCCGTTGACGCCGACGCGTGAGCGCGCTGGTACGATTGAGGGTGGTGTGCCCGCTCGCAAGCCGGTGCCTGGCATGGCTATGTAAAGCGAATGACTTCGCTCTGCCGACTTCGTCTCGCGCATGCTAATCCTTCCGGATCTCTACATCGACTAAGCTGGGACATCGACGGCCCATCTCGACATTCTGAAAACTCTTTCTCTCTCTCACCAATGACATTACGCGCGGCAATACCCGACCACCTCTACTTCAATGAACATGCGGCTTCACCGCCTTCCCTTCTCGTTCCCAAGCCAGGCTGGCTCTGGCGTTACTACTGCAACTCGACTGCCTCGCGGTGCCCGGCGCAGTGCTCTCACACGCTATGTGCGCCTGTCTGGGCTGCAAGACTTTGACGATGGAGACTGGAGTGGGCGACCGGGAGTGTATCATAGGGGCTTGCTTTTTACTGTTTGGGTAGATACGGGTGGAAGGTGTGGGGTTATGTATTGCTTGAAAACTGCTGTTATATCAATCACTGTCCGACCTTCGCCTCGTAGACGTTGTTGCCCTCAATCGTCTGCTTATTCGAACCTGGTCGTTGCTGTTAGAGTGGGTTACGCGCACGTGACTCCGCGTACTTTTCGCGTTGCATGCGAAACTGGCCGCATCCACTGACCTTCAACTTTCTGGACTTCATTCCTACATCTTGTTGAGCAACGCGGGCGCCACTCCGACTAAGCTTGTGACCACCAGCTGCCCGCCAATGTAACAGTTGTCCGACGCGCTCTCTATCCCGTGGATTTACTCTGGCGAGAAGCCTCCAGGCTGTTACCAATATCTTGAGTCACCTGTCACTGGATCATCATGGCGACTCCAATGCTCGGCCAATTCCTCACGCAAATCAACGGCTTCATCAAAGCCCGCAACGAGACTTCTCTCACCGACTACCTCGTCCTGGAGCCACCTTTCGCGCAAGCCTACACGCAAATCATCTCTGAGCTCCGCGCCACCTATCCAGCCGGCAACGACGCAGCCCTTGAAGCGAAATGCGCTCAGCTCTTGCCTGAAGCCGAGAAAGGCGATCAAGGCGCTACCTGGACGGCGTTTATCAGGTATATGGTGACTTATTTGGGGTATTTGAGGGATGTGAGTGCGGATCAAGGGCAGTATCGACGGACTTATGAGCTGCTTTCTGAGGTGCAGGGGAGGGTGAATAGTGCGTTGGCGCATTCGACATTGGGATGGTTTGTTTTGAGGACTGCGGTTACTAACGCTAGACTCGTTTGTCGTTTGGCGATTGGGCTTGACAGGCATCCTGAGCTGCTTGGGCCGCTCAAAACGGGCGGTGGAGGCGAGGAAGGAGGTGCGAGGGAGACGCTGCCGGAGAAGGCGGCGAATACGATTCGCGTGGCGTTCACGACTGCATTGAATGATCGGTCTGGGAGTCAGGTTAATGGACTGGACGGTAATGGCCGGCCGGAGGGACGAAGGAAGGGCGTGTACGCGCTTGCAAACTTGTGTCTTAAGATCCTTTTTCAGTGCAAGAAGACTAGGAACGCAAGTCAGATTTTCCAGAACATCACTTCGAACGCGCCTCCACTCGACGCTTACCCGAAAGCACAGCAGGTGACCTATCTGTACTACCTTGGCAGATTCCTGTGGCAGAATGGACACTTTGGATCTGGTGCTAAGGTGCTGGGCCGAGCGTGGGAGCTGTGCCATTCTGGACCCGGGATGGCGAAGCAGAGGCGGAGCATACTGATCTACCTCATTGCCTCGAACTTGATACTTGGCCGTTTCCCTTCCGCTACGCTGCTAAGTCTACCCGAAGCTCACGGGCTGAAGGACAAATTCATGCCGATCTGCCTAGCCATTCGCTCTGGCAATCTTGCAGCACTTCGAGGTCACTTAGACTTCAACTCCGAATATGCTGCATGGTTCCTGCACTTCCGACTCTTGCTGCAACTACGCAACCGCTGCGAGGTCCTCGCTTGGCGGAGTTTAGTGCGGAAAGTCTTCTTGCTCAAAGGCACATTGCCGGAAGCTGGAAGCAACAAAGCTGCTTTCCTCGATCTTCCGCTGCTAGTTGCTGCGTTCCGCGCTGTCGACATACAGAAGTCTGGCCTCGACCCCGAAGATGAGGCGGACCCTGACCTTGAAGGCACTACTGACTTCGACACCAAGATGGAGATCGGCATCGACGAGTATGGCATCATCTCGATCTTGTCCAGTCTAGTGGATCAGGGTTTGCTGAGAGGGTTTGTGGCACACAAGCAGCAGAAGTTGGCGATCTTGGGGAGTAAGAACTTTGGCGGGAATGCGGTCGCTGCAGGGTTTCCGGCCGTTTGGGGAGTCATTGGGAAGAAGGGAGAGGCCGGAGGGGTTGTGGGATGGAAGACGTGAAGTCATGTGGTTCAAGACACGATCTCTGGATCTGAAGAGCCAGATGACGGGAAAGAAATGCTCCCTAAGTCGGCATGTAGGTACATGGACGTGTGGTGCAGAGAGAGGCGTTGCCAGGTCGACTACTTCCTGTCTGGTCGCTTAAGCTCTCCTGTTCCTTCGTGCCTCCCGGACCGCCATCACGCTGCAATTTGGAGTCCTCTCTACGCCTGACCGCTGCCTCATCATCTCCGCAAGCTCTACATACCAGCCACTGCTCCACCTCTCAGTATCGCTCATACACAACGTGCTCGACCTCTGTCCAGTGTCAGCGACCGCTATGTCGCCTCGAGGACTTCTCAAGCACTCACCTAGAGGCTGTGGATCGACGCGAAAATCACAGACTACTTGGGCCGCCATGGCTCTTCGAAAGGCTGTTGCTGAAGCCAACGACGCATGTTGTACGCTAAGTCGTCGGGACTTTCGCTGCTGGGCTTCGGTATGTTGTCACATTCGATTTGGAGTGCTCCGCAGGTAACTTCTGTTGACCAACGTCTCGATGAGATCGTAGCGGTCAAGATACCCTTCGGATCCAATGCCTTGTTTGGCACTTTGGTGTTGGCCGGGACATTCGAGGTCGACATCATTAGCATCGACTGGGCTTTTCTTCTCCAGAAGATATTGAAGATTGCTTATCTGCGATATAAGTTGCAAGTCGTGTCCAGTGATCAGACCTTGTGTAGCCCGCATCTGCGAGGCACGCCATGGAGTCCGCTGCAGATTTTGATGGTGATCGAGCTTTGAGGCACGGCTGGAATTCTTGCATCGCGGCATAGACCACAGACTAGAACCGTGAGGCATGGCAACATCTGCCTCTCACAACCCGCCGGACAAGCATACTCCGGATCATACTGCCACGCAAAATACGGATCAGTCTCATTCGTCAGCACCTCTCCCATCAACCTCGTAGCCGCACTCAAATCATAGCTCGCAGCGAACACATCTGCGGACGCGATTCGAATCTGACCCCAGCCTTTCTCGATCAGCGTGTCGATCGAGGTGCCGTAGATGTACTCCTTGAAGCCCGCCCAGCGGATGGCTGATGCGCACATGGGGCAGGATTCGGCGTTCGTGTAGAGCGAAAGGGACTTGAAGGCTGTTTGGGCTTGGGAGGCTGTGAGGTTGTAGGGGCCGGTTGGAGAGGTGAGGACGGAGGTGCAGTTATTGATGGCCGCTATTTCGCCTGGGAAGTGTGTGACTCTCGTTAACTTATTATCATTGTATGGTAGACTCACCGTGCAACGTAGGATTCCCAGTCGAGCCTATCGAATTTGCGCCGATACAGACTAGTTCTCCCAAGCCTTCGCCACTTGTGTGATTGACGATGGCTGTGCCGAAGGCACCGAATGGGCATGGTGATACAAGGTCACTCAGCGCCTGGTTGGCGACTCGCATCCAGTAGGCGCGGGTGGCGAATTGTATGCCATTGATAGCCAGTCGTGAGTCTGCGAGAGGCTGCTGGTGAGCTGCTACCTGCGCAATACTCGAAGTCAACAGGAATGAGAGTTGTAGAAGCGCCTTGAAGGGTGCCATTGTGTTGTAGATGTAACACAAAGTTCGTCGATGGTCCACGTTCTGAGCAATGCGTCTACCGAGCTCATGTACGGCAGCAGCATGGCATATAAACAATGCATGGCACGATCTTGCGGGTTGGCCAGCCTATCTAATCGGCCGAGATAGCGGGTTGGACAGATTGCCCAGCGCACTGTGCATCGCTGTCACGTAAACAGTCGGTCAAGCTTCGGAGTGCATATCGTTGTATTGCTCCACTTTCTGGAGAAGATACGCCGGTGTTGTTGCGAAAGGTGATGCCTTATCGTGATATCACGCTGCAGTCGCAAGGTCCGATGCAGTGACATCATCAGGACTTCCTCAGCATTGCATGGCAGTCTCCCGCACATACCATTGCGTTCGACCTGCCAGAGAGGCATGATGTTGACCAACCCGGACGTATCTGCTTCGCATCATAGCACGTCCGCCAGCACCTTTTCAGCAGCTTTCCCGTCAACTTCCCTCACATTTTCGGCGCAGGTTAAGGCAGCAAGATCCCAGACTTGATCAACGCCTTGACAGCTTCACGAGTCCACTCCGTACACCGTCTGACTGGCTTCGACGGGTCCATTCGCGATCCATTGAGGTTAAGCTGAGGTTCAGGCGTGGGTACACTTCGGCACACTTCCGAGAATTGCTCGAGGTCAACCTCCCTGACAAGGCCGACTTTGAGCTTCGTGCCAGCTACATGTTCGGGTCGATTGGCTGGGTCAGCGGCTGCATGGTCCTCCTCGTACTTCTGCCCGCCGCCGCCTTTGACGATCGTTCCGGTGACTTCGTAGGTGCGGCCGCTGCCGGTTCCATTCTCATGGGTTTCGATGAAGATCTTGATATGATTGATGGTTGATCCGAGAGATTCGGCGGTGTAGACGCTGAAGAAGGTGGACAATGTAGCAGGCGTCGCCATGATGTGCACCAGTGTTGCCTTGCCGAGCTGTTTGATGTTGAGCTGACCGTCGTGCGGTAGTCTTGCGGAGAAGCCGACTTGATCAAGTATTTGACAGAGACCTTACGCTCAGCGGAGGTAGAGATGAAAGGAAAGCGAGTTCGTGGCTGGGATTTGGAAAGAAGACACCGCACTTGTTGTTACTGCCTAACGCGGCAAAGCGCAGAATAGTCTGTCACCTAGTCAACATGTACGACAGACATGTATCATGAATGCGTGTCACAACTTGCTGTCGCATAGCCTCGAATACCTGCGGCGTTTGCAATGCGGTCTCACAGCGTTCAACCAATATCCAATGACTAGCCGCTCGCCCTGGCTTCACACCGCAAGAACACGAGGCAGTGCAGTTACAGATTCGGACGGCACAGTACTTGAAGCGCGCGCGAACATATGAGCCCACGTGCGACACCTATAACTAATCTCTTGGCTTCCCATGTGAAGTAAAGTGCCAGTATCTCCAAGCCATCATATCCCTCCATTTATCTCTCTCTACTGATCACTACTCCTCCACTTCCAATACTCACCACATAGTATCCGCACTGCAACATAGACCATAGAGCTGGACATCTCTCGCAGCCATGAGACATGGACCCTCTTACGGCGCTAGCCTTGGTGGTAGATACTGGTACGACGATGTCACTGACACGATCATCCGCGAGAATGGCCCCGACATGCCACGTCCAGCAGGAGTGTCAATCGCGACGCTCACCTCTTCGATAGCTGGCGGCAGCGCTCAGCCCAGGACCCCATCCAAGCAGACATCCTCGTCATTAGAAGGTCCTTGGCACAGTCCCGGCCTTGGTGGCCAATACATGTATGATCGCCAGGCTGATCAATTTGTCTCGCCCGATGGACGTCGTGTCCAGCGCCCTTCCACAATTGCTCGCCCTAGTCCAACAGGCAACGGTGGTGGGGGGTCAGCTGGGTCGAGCAGTCAGACAGACGTCGCCCAATCGCCCGCCAAATCACCAATACACTTCAACGTGTATACCGCAGAGTATGCCGGTCGGCCAAACCATGTCGCAGTTTTCGTCGAGACACAGGAGAGTGGGGGCCACAGTGGGCGTTTGTTTCAGGTCGTCGGTTCTGTTGTCCGCGGAGGAGGTGGCATGAGGTATGAGGACAAAAGAGCACACAATCCTGTCGACTCTCACTCATATGCCGAGGGATCCTTGCGCAAGATCGGAATTGTCGCCCAGGCCGACCTTGGTCGTTTCAGAGCCATCTGCCAGGCCGTCCCAGTACCCGGACCGCAGCTCAATCTCAACAGTACATTGATCGACAAGTCGAAGCCACTGCGCCGCTGTATAGAATGGACGGCAGAAGCCGTGCTGGCGTTGCAAGAAGCTGGCGTCTTGCACTCGACGGCCTGATGCGAATGGAGATTCGACCATGTTTTGCAACATGATACAAGCTGGCGATAGACATAGATTCGCAACATCTTACTAGTAGTACAGGATATGGAAAATCATTTGCATGAGAGCGTACTCATAACCATACACGGGCAAAATCTTGTCCACCATCTCCAGCCACTCTGGTTTGAAGCGGCCCATGATGATCGAGTGACAGTATTCCCAATACTCCGGGTACCAGCCAGATGTCTCCCAGTCGATGAGAGATATGGTGAATGATCCGGTCCCGTCCTCCTTGCTTCCAGTCCTCTGGACCATGATGTTCTTTGGCTGCAAGTCGCCGTGGCAGAGAGTAGTTCGATGACCAGAGAAGGCTTGAGTGAACAGGGTTCGAAGGAAGCTCAAGTAAGACGGAGCCATGTCTGGTGTGGTAGCCAGTTTCCGTAACAGTCCTTCGTTGAACGCAGCTTCGCTGTCAAAGGGTCCTGACATCAAAGGATCAGGACCATCCGGACTCCAGAACATGCCATGGGAGCAAGCGCCTCTGGCAATTGAGCCAAAGTATCCTGGCTCAGGCAGCTCACGCAACTTGTCTAGAGCATCCCTGACTAGCAGCCCTATGTCGTCCTTCTCACTCTGTGTGAGTTTTGGTAACAGGTTCGCTAAAGTCTCGCCATGTACAAAATCCATAACAATGAACGTCTGCTGCGAAGCCTGATCTGTGAAAGTGGCGTGTACTCTGGGCACGGGAATTTTACTATGCTCAGCGATGTATTGCATAGTTTGTCCCTCTGTTAGAGTGACTTGCTCGCCATACTTGGCCACGAGGTGCTCGCCGAGTCTCACGACTTTGTGGGCGGAGTCCGGAGGCGACAGAATGGCAGTTGATGCTAGTATGTCAGCCGTGGACGGCAGCGTACCCTCCGACATGACCGCGTTGGTGGGTATGAATCGCCCTTTCGAAAGCAAATGGTGTTGATAAGGTGCCTGTCGCGTTGCTCCGGCGATCGCCCATAATCTGGACTGTATGACATCACCCTAAGCGCGTCCACCTCACTTCAATCTACGCATCTTCATTGGAGTGCCGCACCATAAACCTTCACTGCAGTATCAAGTCATTCTCGTAACTCCTAAGAGTCATTTCCTGCCTTCAGATTCCCCAGTCAGAACCTGTTCATCCTCTCGCACCCCTTGATTCATACTCAACTATGGCTTCGATGACCGAATCCGGCTCTCGCAAACGCTCCGCCCCAAGCGAAGAAGTCTACGATCTTCCCACTGAGACTGCGCCGAGGACCAAGAAAGCTAAAGCCTCTGCTGCATCAAAGCCGAAAACATCGAACTCGACTTCAGATCTCAATCGTAGTCGCCAGACAGATGATGACGGGAACGACTTCTGGGAGGTACGTGCTCCAGTGAACAGATTAGAGAGGTCAGATGTCGGTGCATGATATGAAGTGCTGACACTGTGCGACGTAGCTCTCGAGGACGAAGCGAGTCCAGATATCGGAGTTCAAAGGCATCACGATGGTCGGCATCCGGGAGTTCTACGAGAAGGACGGGAAGTGGCTGCCAGGGAAAAAGGTAGAGCTTAATCCCTCTGTTGCATCCATGGAGCTCGATCCATGAAGTGCTGACGAAATAATCCCAGGGCATCAGTCTTACAACTGAGCAATTCAACGCTGTCGTCGAAGCACTACCGCAGATCGAGGCTTCGCTGAAAGATAAGGACATCGATATGCCGCGGCCAGATTACAGTGCTGTAATCCCAGCTGCAGCCATGAAGGACGAAGATGACGAGGACGAAGAGGATGATGTCGAGGACGATGATGAAGCAGAGGACGACGATGAGGAAGACGTCAAGCCTCCAGTTACGAAGAAGAGTGCTGCCAAGAAGAAGAAGCCCAATCACGAGGAGACGAGCGATGAGGATAATTGAGGTCGCTACAAGGAGCGGCAGCTTGTGTCTTCCTGCACGGGCACAAATAGGCACGGCGATGAGATTAGCAAGGCGTCTGGACCCGGTAAACAATCACTTTGAAGGTAATGCGGCTCGCCGCAGCAGAATGGAGTATTGCCACAGCATGCACAAATCAACACATGCGCTGCGCTATGCTATCCAACATGCTCTCAGTCCCAAGATTACCCAAATATCAAAGTCATCCGGTCCGCGTCATATCAGCCGTACACGTCGTCCAGTAGCCCGTACACATGCAGCCACTGCAGTCCCCCGAACGCCTTTCAAACATCGCTAGAAAGATCAAGCCTTCATGAAGGCGCCATCTCGAATCCCTCCTCCTCCTGCCTCGCCTTAAGCTCCTGCAATTCCGCCAACGAGTTCGCGATTTCGCCGAGCACTTCGCCCATAGGGCAAGCTTGCGTCAACATCCCATTGCTGAAGGGACGGACCATGTTCCTGATGGCTAGTGAAGAGATACATGTCTAATGCCACAGTCAGCTTCCGTCACATCGGGATTGTGGGTATTCAACGGGGTCGGCTTACCTCAATTCTACAAACCTGATGCTCCACAAAATTCACCAAGAACCGATCCGTCACCTCGCTCTCCCTCTGCTTCATCCTCTCCAGCAACGCCGTCTCAGGCGCTTTAAGTTTCTTCTCGCCTTCTACGCCTTC
>KZ111168.1:97181-113522 GCA_002077045.2 Rachicladosporium sp. CCFEE 5018
AGTAAGCTTGAAGACCGCACGACTCGTACACCATGTTACATGTCAAGGACGTGTGAGAAGTTCGCGCCAGGATGCTTTCATGCCCGGTGAACGTTCACAGCGAAGTCCCTCCATCGACAACGATATTCTGTCCCGTCGTCGATCTCGAAGTCGCCAGGACTCTGACATGATCCGCCACGTCCTACACGCAACAGTCAGCCGCAGCACCGTACGGAATGTGCTATCAGTAGGGGACTTTACCTCAACTGTAGCCAGCCGCTTCAACTTCGTAGCCTGCGTCGCAGCCTCGATCTTCTCTTCCGGGAACTTCAGTCCCCACTCTGTCAGCAACAGACCAGGTGACACCGAATTTACTCGGATCTTAGGACTGCATATGACAGCCAGCGCTTTGCTCAGGTGTATTGCCGCGGCCTTTGTGACCGCGTACGGCAAGCTGCTGCCGCTGGGCTTGACCTGCGCATAGCATGAGTAATCGCTCAAATTTCGAAGATCCACGGTAGGTCAGGTAAGCCATCTCAATCACTCACCCCAGCCAAACTAGCAGTCACAACAAAGTTCCCCTCAGTCCTCTCAAGTTCCCCCTTAGCAGCATGCATCAACCACAAATGACTCTTGACGTTATAAAGAAAGCACTTGTCCCAGTCCTCATCGACCATCCCTTCGTCCAGATTCCCGAAGTCGGTCATGCGAGTCCAGCCAGCATTCGAGATGACTACATCAAGCTGACCGAATTGCGAGATGGCTTCCTTGACTAGCCGCTGGACGGAGGGGCGGTCACCGACGTCGGCTTGTATGGCTGCGAAACGGGGGTGTGATGGGGGTGAGGGCGTGGAGGAGGGGATCTTATTGAGTTCGGCGATGAGGTCCTGGGCACGGGAGGAGTTGTTGGCGTAGTTGAGGATCTCGGGAATCGGTCAGTGGGGACGGTCTCAATGGTTGTTGTAATGGGTTCAGGTACTAATCTATGGTCGTGCGCCAGGACGCGAGCGACCTGCGCTCCTAGCCCAGCGGTACCTGCCGTAATCCTGGACCTGTTAGCGATAGAAGGGCTGTGATGTGGCCAAGGTAAACATGCAGTGCGACTTTCTGAGCCATTGATGGAAACCTAATATAGTGGACGACCTAAAGCACTAGAACCAGTCGCAACACTTGAGGTCTTAATGACTCCGTTGAATCTCCAATACCTGTCTATACTCGGATGTGGGTAAGTTGCTCTCTGTCCAGCTACCCGCCATATCATGCTATACACAGTATGCAACTACCGCGTATGCATCGGGTTTGCGAGACGGACGTGCCGACCACTGTGGGCATTACATCACCCCGCCTCAGATCGACCGTATTCCAATGCTTGATTACCACAGTCACTAGTACCGTGCGATTGGTCGAGTAGCTATACATCTTACGAGAGACAACCGAGGTCGGCCTCACATTGCTGCGGACAACACCATCCGGTGCGGCAGGTCCGACGAGATTTGTGAACCATCCGACTTCGCACCTGAGCGCTGGTGCTGCGATCTCGTAGGTAATCAGGCATACACGACAGGTCGATACACTGGGTGTCATTCGGGTGGTATACAGAGGTCTGCGATTGGCTGACCGCGGCTGTGGGTACGGTGGCGTCGAGAATTTATATATCAAGCAACGCAGATCTAGTGAACGACCAAGCCACCCTGTCGCCGATGCGTTCACACAGAGGGCTCTCCAATGCCAGATGAGGCGAACAAGCCCACAGTCGATGCCACGCTCTACTACGAAGGGGCTAACCCCGCGGACGCGAGAACGATCGATTTGGGTGCCCCCGATGACCCTCCAGCCGAACCTCCTCCAGACGGAGGCTACGGCTGGGTCTGCTGCGGCGCAGTATCTCTCCTCAATGGCTTCACTTGGGGTGTAGCGGCCTCAACGGGAGTTTATGTATTGCTCATGCCGATAGAAGTTGTAATGTTGCTGACAGAACTTCAGGTAAGCCATTGGCTCGATGGCGACTACTTTCCAGACGCCACGGTCTTCGACTACGCAATGGTCGGTGGCCTGATCTTCGGCTGTGCCCTCTTGTTCTCTCCTGTATGGACAATTGCAACGCGAGAGCTCGGCAGGAGACCGGTGATGCTGACTGGATGCGTGGTGATGGCTGGAGGCTATATCGCTGCATCTTTCGCCACAAAGGCATGGCATTTGCTGCTCAGTCAAGGGGTTATGGTGGGTATTGGGATCGGTGCCATCTTCATACCGAGCGTTCAAGTCGTGCCGCAATGGTTCTTGAAGCGTAGGAGTCTTGCTGGTGGCATCGCGAGTGCTGGCTCTGGGTTCGGTGGACTCGCGTTTTCTCTTGGTACCGATGCAATGATTCGCAATCTATCGCTGGCGTGGGCTCTCCGCATCACTGGGCTTGTCGCCTTTGGTGGCAATCTTGTCGGTACCCTCCTGATCCGGGACAGAAATCACCTCGTTAAGCCACCCCAGCTCGGCTTCGCAACACACTTGCTTCGAAGATACGATTGCCTGTTGTTGCTTCTCTGGGGTGCGACGAATTTGCTAGGCTACATGGTGATCCTCTACAGCGTCTCGAGCTACGCTACGCAAGTTATACACCTCAGTCAGGCCAAAGCGGGAATCTTGACAGCCGTACTCAACCTTGGCACAGCGTTTGGACGCCCAGCGAGCGGCCTGCTTGCAGACAGGTATGGTCGTGTCGAAGTATCTTTCGCGCTCACCTTGGGCTGTGGTGTAAGTGTTATCGCGCTGTGGATCCCCGCTTCGAGCTATGCACTGCTCATGGTCTTTGCCTTCGTGAGTGGCGCAATACTCGGCGTCTTCTGGCTTGTAAGTCTCCTGTTTCACCATGACGCGCGCGATGGCTGACCATTTGTGCAGAGTATTGGTCCCTTGTGCGCCGAAATTGCAGGGCTCAAGGAAGTGCCAAGCTTCTTGTCGCTTTGCTGGCTGGCAGTCGTTCTACCGACAACATTTGGCGAGGCTATCGGTCTATACCTCCGTCGACCAGCTCTTGAACGCTGGAATTATCTGCATTGCCAGGTCTTCGCGGCCGTAGCGTATCTCGTTGCTTCTGTGTTCCTAGCTGAGCTATGGCGTGTCAGACGGGTGGAGAAGGCGGAGTCGCTGCGGCCAGAGGGTCGCAAGCCGAGGGGTCGGGTAACACATTGGATGTATCGATATCGTCCGTAGAGCTTGCCGCTTACACTGAAAGCCAATGTCGAGTCTGGACGGCCCCTCTTTCAGATTCTTCGCTTCATCTGCCACCCAACCTTCGATGTTCTGGCAGCTATGAGTAATGCCGTACCCAGCATGAAGGATGCGCCTCCCCAGATTTGCGCATACAGGTACGATCCGCTGCGTGCCTGTATCAATGCTCCAGCCAAGGGTGGTCCTGTCAAGCATGCAAAGCTGACGATTGTGAATCCCATTCCCATTCTGACACCAGCTTTCTTCATGTCCGTCGTCAAACTCGACAATGCAGCTGGGAACATCGATTGCAGCCCTGCGGATCCAGAGCCGTAGATCGCGGCGTATATGAATAGGGTCGTGCGCGTATGTATGCCGATCCAGCCGAACATTACAATGGCGCAGACGGCCGCAAAGGGTATGATCACATTGACCGGACCCAGTCTGTCAGCGTAAAAATTGGGAATTACACGAAATACGAAGCCAATGCCGACCATGGTGAGGAGGAGATTGATTGAGTCCGGATATGACATGCCGAGAATATTACGACCGTAGCTCCCAATGTAGAAGAAGCTGACTGGAGTTACTAGATTGCCACGGAGGGATTGATGCGACAACATACCTAAAATACAAGCTCCAAAAATTGGCGAACATGCCTAAGCAGTAGAGCATAAAGGTCGGCTCCTTTAGCGCGGACCACTCAACAATGGGTCCAGTCTTCCGTGGCGGTAGGCGAGTGCGATAGAGGGCGATAGTGATCACGTTAGTGAAGATCATGATGAAGCCACATACTCTGACTGTCCAAGGGAAGCCGATGCGTGGCAATAGTTGCTGGACCACCACGGGGAAGACCACGCCACCAGAACAGCTCCCAAGTGCCGTAAGCCCGATCGCCCATGACCTATTCTTTGCGAAGTACGTGCTGACCAGCGACATTGAGGGACAGAAGTGTAGACCGTTGGCGATTCCAAGACAGACACCTTGACTCAAGAAGATATGCACATAAGTTGTCGATGCCGAGAGGGAGAAAACACCCAAGAGCTGAAATACCGAGCCGGCGCAGTAGACATAATGGAACAAGCCTGCATCCAGCGCTCGACCACTCCAGGTGCCGAGGAAGAACAGCAGGAAGATCTGGATGCTGCCGATCCAGGAGATGGCTGAAGGGGACACGTTCAAGGTCTCGTTGTAGTGCTACACGGATGGTCAGAGACTTGTGACTCATCGTGCAAATTGGATCGCTGGCATATCGTTTCCATGTATTCTTCAAGTGCATTGCATTATTGAGGGCGACCCAGAACCTACCTGCTGGAACACGCCTACTAATGGTCAGCGGTGCATTACTGGCCGGTGGAAATCTACTCACCGAAACTGCTGATGTATCCCCACGTGCTGAAGATAGTCAGGTGACAGCACAAGACCTGAGTGTAGGCCACGAGGCCCCCGTCAGGGGGAGGTCCCGGGTCCTTTGAGGAAAGAGCAGATCGACGAGTGGACGTCCGGGTCAATGACAGCATGCCCTTGGGCTCGGATGTCGCCATTCCAGAGTGATGTTCGGCAGGCTCATAGTCCTTACCATGTCCACTTTCAATGTCGTCGCCGTCGAGTGGCGTTGGCGATGCCGTCGCCAAACTTTCTCCATCGTCAATGGTGGCAACAGACTTGACTTCGGCCTTCTCTTCGTCACTTCCACGCCGAATCGGATGCGCCATTACAATATCGTCGACTTGTAGCGGAGGTCAGCAATTCTGGTCTCTCGCGACACAGCTGATCAACATTGCGGCGCACCCTTCAAGGCACTTCTCAATCCCGAAAGCACTCTACACTTCATGGTCACCGATATCGAGTTCGATCGCATCTCAAGCTTCCTGTTCTCACTACCATCTGCGACCCTCAGGGTCCTTTCAACCCAGAGCGAACAGCGCAAGCGAGCTACAGGAGAGTCGAAGATCCAAGCCGAGCTCCTTTTCACGCAACGTTTCGTGGACACTGGGAATGTGAGACAACTGAAGAAGTACACATGGTGCCTAGGGACGTGGGCGGCCATCGTCACCAGTCTCAGCGGTCTGTGGAATGACTACACCTGTACTCAGATGGGTCGCGCCGAGTCCTCCAGCAGTACTGCTTCGCATTCTTGCAAGATCTGTTGTGAACGCGAAAGCCGTTGCCTTACGATGATCTCGAGGAAGCAGAATATGCAACTGCACATGAGCAGCGGCGAAGACATGTGCACTGGAGTGCGTACGAAGCCCTGGAGATCTTCAAAATCGAGTTGTGGAAGGTATGTTTGCCATAGAGTCTCGAGCCAAATCGTGTTGTCTTGGCGTGACTTGAGCTGACCTTACGCAGGACGAGCAGCTGTTTGACGAGAATATCACAGATTCTTGGGAGGACTGGAAAGAAAAGTAGCCGAGCATGAAGGCAAGGCAGCCAGAAGCAAGGCTCAAAGTCTCTTGCAATGGCGTGGACACCATGCCAACAATGGCATTTACCACTACCACGAGTCGATCGCCCGACGCGACTACGCGCTCGAGTATAGGGCATGGGCGAGTGTGAGGCCCACATGCGGTTATGATATGGTATGGCGGTCGGTCAAGTTCATAGAGATGGCCTATTGTAGACACTACGGAGGGACGTGCCTAGGCAAGAGCAACCGGGGCGAAGCACTCCAGTGATCAGTCGAAGCCATTATAGGTAGTGTCATAGCATAGGACACAGCGAAGGTCAGACAAGACAAGGTGGCGTCTGCTTCCCTCGGAAGTTGCAGACAGTGCCAAGTGACAGCTGGCAAGTAGTGAGCACAAGTAGTGAGCATCGTGAAGGCATGCGCGCGTTGCTTCACTCCTTGGCAACAAAGGTGCTCCGTGGCCTGTCACTCGATACACCGAAGTGCAATCGTCCCCAGTCGTTCTACGAGTTACCTCCTTGGCAAGTCTGTCACGCTCCATGTCGGAGGCTCCTTGGCGAAGCGTTCATCGGTTGCACTGCATTGCCAAGCTGCTGATCGAAGTATCGTCGCACGTTTCAGTCCAGTGCGCCTAAGAAGCTGCTCTCTCATCGTGCGAGTAGTCGTATACGGACTCTCGCGGTGCGAACAATGATAGCAGGAGGATCTCAAAAATCTTGGAAGAGCAGAAGTACAGCAAAGTCAGCACAAACCTACCTCTATCGCTCCTCGCCTCTCAAGCGATGCAGCTACGTCGATGTATCGCGCTGCGCCGAAAGAGGCCGTTCGTGATACTTTCGACCGCTGCCAACAAGGTCTGGGCGATCGCAGAGCTCCGCGCACAGATCATCGACTCCCTGGTTGCACTCGAGAGGCCCCGTGGCTACTTGCATCTTGTCAGGAAGCGGAGGTACGGATCTCGACCGTTCATAGCCAGTAGCGGCTTCCAGCTGGTGTCTCGCCAAATCGCCGACGAGTAACAGAAGTCCCTGTGGAAGTACTTACGACTCGATGCCCGGGAACTTGTCTTCATGGTCCCCGATCTCGACTGTACCGAGATTCTGGAGTTCTTCGGGACTATGCGCCTAGAGTCTGGACTGCGATCGAGTCTCGTGCGAGCAAGCACTAGACCAACGGAGGGAATGGGGGTCTTTGTTTCTCCGTTCAGCTCGAATTCTCTGGGGCCTTGAGCAAGCTAGCTGGCAAAGAGGACGAAATGGAGCAGGCGCTTGCGTCACTCCGCAGTTGGAGTGTATTCGAGCGCTACCACGAGCTGAACGTCTCCATGTACATTCCCAGAGGCCCGCGTCCGCGGCGGGGAGGAGATGAGGTCGATGCAGGCATTTCACCCTCGGGGCTTAGGAGCGCAGAGACTGTACGCGGGACCTCCTTTTCGGACCGGCGCTCATGCGATGGAATAAATCAACTGCTCGCTCGATATCGTCGGCGAATTGAACCTCGTCGGCTTCGACTGGTATCAACTCACCACCTCCTCGAAAGAACAGTCCCCACGGCAGGAGTTCAGATGGTTAGCGATTCTAGCCATAGGCTGGAGGCAGAAGACAGGCTGGAGACAGACCGAGACCCATGCTCAGAAGATTCGGCCGAAGATCGCATGCCTCAGTGGAGGGCTTGAGAAAGACTAAAGGACGCTGAAGCGTACAGACAAGAGAGTGAAGTCGGCAAGACGCTTTAGGCAATTCCGCAGTCGTCTCGTTCTCTTTGGCTTCGTCCAACTGTCTCGCTCAGCCTTCTGCATTTTGCATCGGTCATGCTTGTCATCCTCTTGGTGTTGCTTGAGTGACGCTACAGCTAGCTTGGGAGCGAGACATCATTGGTACCGAGGGAACAATGTGGTTGCCTGTGCGACTGAGTGCAGGTTGTCCAATGGCTGAACAGCAAGCGAAGCACAGCAAGGTACCGTGTGGCTGTGAAGGCCAGCTGTGCGAGCTCTCCAGCTAGTTTCGCGATGCAAGTAGATCACCACATAAGGTACACTAGAAACACGTTTGCTCCTCATTCTCCTTCCTTCAGTCCCTTCCCGACTCACGGTTCGACACTGCAACATAACCAGAGCTCTCCATCGGAACCATGACGCGATACCCACCTCAGGGTCAGCCTCAAGGCGACTATGGCTATGATCAAGGAGCTAGTCAGGACTTCTACAATCAGCAAGGTCCGCCTCAAGGTGGCCAATTATGGTCAGCCGAGCTACCAGTCACCGCCGCCAGGCTACCAACAACCTCAATACGGCAGCGAACGCGGTGGTCCGCAGTCATACCAAGGTCAGAACGATCAGCCGTATCAGCAGTACCCACAAAGCGATCCTCCACCGCAGCATGGTTACGGAGGTGACCAGTATCACCAAGGCCCTCCGCCACAACAGTACAGCGGTTATCCGCCGTCTGGCTACCCTCCACCACAGCAACACAACCAAAGCTACGGCGGCTACCCTCCACAAGGCGGGCCCGAAGTAGAAGCCTTCAAGTCTCAATTCGATCAGCCTCACGCATCAGCCTACGGTCAGCCGTCCGCGCCGTACGGCCAGCCACCTGCACCATATGGTCAAGCACCTTACGGACAACCCGCTCCCTACGGCGCACCAGGACAAGGACAAGAACAAGACCGTGGCCTCATGGGTGCCCTCGCCGGCGGCGCAGCAGGCGGTTTCGCAGGCCATCAAGTCAACCATGGCTTTCTTGGCACGATCGGCGGTGCGGTAGCCGGTAGCATGCTGGAAGATAAAGTCAAGGACAAGAAGAAGAAGGACAAGTACAAGGAAGGTAACCCTTACAAAGAAGGGAAGAAGCATAAGAAGCCTCGCTCGCGTCGAGGATCTTCTAGCTCGAGTTCTAGCTCTTCATCTTCGTCTTCGGACTCCGGTAAGCACGGCGTTGTGATGCTGGGCAACTATTCAGCAAGCTCACGACATGCCAGACTAGAGCACGATGAGCGGGTCCTGGTGGCTGTGTGCGCAGATGCGAACGGGCATCATCGCGACGGTGAGATTGATCTGAACGATTGCTTGACTAACACGAATGGGAGATTCTACTGGGCGAAGGGAGGGAACTTCAGGCCGTCGGCTAGGCAGGTAAGGCTGGTGGACGATGGGAGGGTGTTGGAAGCTGAGTTGGGCGATGGGCGTGGTGGTTGGAACTACGATCACGTCAAGTTGGACGAGAGGATCGAGAATTGGGACGGGAGGCTGCGGTTGCTTGATGCTGAGGGTAGGGAGGTCTGAGCAGCTACAATGGCCATTATCATGCTTCATCGTGTTAATCAGTTTCGCAATACACTACCTGCACTCTCGACCTGCATCGAGAGAGTGAGCTTATCTCCGAGCTAAATCCGTCTATGTATTCATCACGCAATAACCAACGCGAACCTTCGCATTCCCAGTAGCAACCTCACTCCGTCGACCGATTTACCTCTTCTGCGCGGCGCAACTCTCTCCAGAACAGATCTCTCGCGCTTCTCGCCTGCCATGGTGCTCTCCTTCATCCTCATCCAAAACCGCCAGTCAGTCCTCCTCCCCAACCCATTCCCATAAAACCCACCTAACAACCCCCACAGAGGCAAAACCCGCCTAGCCAAATGGTACAGCCCCTACAACGACGACGAGAAGATCCGCCTCAAAGGCGAGATCCACCGGCTCGTCGCGCCGCGCGACCAGAAACACCAGTCCAACTTCGTTGAGTTCCGGGGGTCGAGCAAGATTGTGTACAGGCGGTATGCGGGACTGTTCTTTTGCGCGTGCGTGGAGGTAGGGGATAATGAGTTGGCTACGCTTGAGGGCATACACTTTTTCGTGGAGGTGTTGGATAGCTTTTTTGGGAATGTTTGTGAGTTGGACTTGGTGTTTAACTTTTATAAGGTATGTTTCACTGGCTGCGCAGGCGCGTGTTGGGTGGGCGACTACAGGGGTCGTATGTAGAGAAAGAGACTAACATGTGTGTAGGTCTACGCTATACTGGACGAGGTGTTCCTGGCTGGCGAGATTCAGGAGACCAGCAAGCAGGTTGTGCTCACCAGGCTTGAGCATCTGGACAAGCTGGAGTAAGACTGGCTACGACTTCATGAGTATCCCTTTGTGGTTGGCCGCCTGCCCTGCGAAGACAAGCGATCTACTAGCCAGGACAGATCGATACCATAATCACGCATGATTGCTCCTCTGCAGTCTAGGAGGTCTCCGGCACGAAATCTGGCCTGACTTTCCTCTCGCGTGGAGCCTGGGCTTACACTGCTTCGCATTCACCATTCTACATCTCGTCGCTGCCGGTCTGGACGAGTGCTTTCTCGGGCACACCTCGTCCGACTCGATTTATCCTATCCTGCCTCAGGCACGCGAATTTCGGCAGGCAGCTTCGCGCTTTCCCGTGCATAAAGTTAGCATGGTCTGACATGGGTGAACTTCGCGCCGTGCATTAGTCACCCAAACAGCGGTGCACAGGTGTCTAGAACGACCACATATATTACAGCGCCAGCCACTATCGAAGAGCTTGAGAAGCACTTCTACCATATCAAGCAGCCTTCATCATCGACCCGACGAATCAGCCATGGCTCCTCTATATGACATGAGGTAGACCTTCCCTGGCCCGCCTTGGTAAAAGCCCACGCTGACACAGTCGTAGTATGCAGGTCATGATACACAGAACGGCACTACAACACCACTAACACCAACTCCCACCACAGGCGTCCCGCTCCTCACGCAAGGCCTCAAGTCCCTGAAACACATCCTCCAGAAAGGCGAAGCCTACGCTATCGAACATTCGATCCCAGCAGAGCAGATACTCCAGGCCCGTCTAGCCCCAGACATGCATCCCTTACTCTTCCAAATCCGCTCCTGTTCCGACACGGCCAAGGGCGTCCTCGTCCGCCTCGCCGGCCGCGAGCCCGTTGTTATGGAAGATAACGAGCAGACCTTTGCGGAGCTCTACGCCCGTATCGACAAAACTCTCGCGCTGTTCGACGATGTCAAGCCGGAGGAGTTTGAGGGTAAGGAGGGTATTGAGGTTGTGATGAAACGGAGGCTTGGTGACTTCAAGACTACGGGGTTGGGTTTGCTGCAACAATATGCGCTGCCGAACTTCTACTTTCATGAGGGTATGGCGTATGCCTTGCTGAGGAAGGAGGGGGTGCAGATCGGGAAGCTGGACTTTTTGGCTGGTGGGAGCAGCCCGGCGGGTGCCTGATCTGATAGGCGTCGGATGTGGGACGTTGAAGGCGAGGCGATAAGGTCGTGGTGCTCGAGGGACTTGATGGTTGTGCCTAATACTGCACGGATGATGCGCACTACTCTACTCTCGCACTCCCGCCAAATTTACGACCCTACGATTGCCTGTTACACAAGCGCGACGTCCTGCTTGCTTGTATTCGTGATTGTGTGCGCCGTCAGCATAATTCGGCAATCAGCCACTCGCTCAGTTGACCTCGGCATCTTTCCTCGCCCATTGCGTCAACTCCCAATCGCTAAACACCTTATCCCCATTCTATCTATACCAGATCCCCACCGCTTCCCCTACCTTCGACGCCCTCGTCCCCGCCCCTCTTGCGATCCTCGCATCCCTCCTGCCATCACCGCCAACAGCCCGAACTTTCCCACTCCCCCCATCCCATCGTACGCCACCACGATGTCCAAACAATTCACCAACGCCGACGTCGCCGCGCATAACACCGTCGAGAAGGGCCTGCATATCATTATCGATAATGACGTTTATGAGATGTCTGGGTTTGTCGATGAACATCCTGGCGGCGCGAAGATTTTGAAGAGAGTTGGGGGCAAGGATGCTAGTAAGCAGTTTTGGAAGGTGAGTTCTTCTCCTTTTGTGGGATGAGGAGGTGGGAGAAGGATTGAGGACGGGGAGGAGAGGAGGTGGGATGTGTGGGAGGGGAGCACGCGGAAGAGAGTAGGTGAAGATTGAGGGAGGCGGGGGGATGGGAGTGGGGTAATCCGGGGGATGAAATGTGGAGGCGAGAGGATAGAATCAGGGGAGGGAGTCCAGGGGAGAAGAGCTACGTGGGAAGCAGCAGACTGGCGAGAGCATGCGCTGACTAGAGATCTAGTACCACAACGAATCAGTGCTGAAGAAGTACTTACCGAAACTCAAGATCGGGACGGTCAAGGAGGCAGCGAAGCTATAAAACCATACAGACAGTGTACAGACCTCTGTCATAAACGATCTATGTTCCCCCCCTTCTGGGTTTTCAGACGCAGAGCGACTACGATACTGACCAATCCCCAACGAACGCCAACAACGATATCGATACGCTTCCAGCACTTGGAGTATGCGTCTTACGAATATCCCGCCCAACCCATGTCAGCCGAAGCCCTCCTCGTTTGCTTAGCCCCCAACTCCCTTCCATTTCGGTTTGCAGTGCTCAAATTCCTTCTTGAACTCCGCAATCCTGTCTCCCATCCACCCAGAAGTCCAATGCTCGTCTTCCCTCTCATCGCTCTTCCCGAACCTCATGACCCGGCCGACGTAGCAGCGCCCAGGCGAGAACATCCACTGCAGACAACCCCACTCTCGCATCTTATCGCACGCAGTCGCGCAGGCGTCCTCGGAATCGACGCTGCGTTGTTCCCAGTCGGACATGACTGTCAGATCCTCATCCAGACCCTCGGCGAGATTCGGGGCGATGAACTTCTTGTCCTGGCTCAGGTTATTCCAGCTGCTGCGATTGACAGACACGTGCCGGTCGATGAAGTGTTCGTACACGTCTCGGTAGAGATACGGCGTCTTCCAGCCGTGTTTGTCCACCCATTGCGTCTGGAATTGCCATAATGCGTCCAGCTCGATAGGCGCAACGTGGTGCCATGTGATCGCCACAGAACACCAGTGATTCGCAGTCCAGTCTAGCGTTGCTACGGTCTCCCCTTGTATGACAGGCCAGGAGGGTGTAAGCGGAACATTTGCCTCAAGCAGCGCGCGCGCGATGATCTCGTCGCCGCAGCAGGACTCGGCCGTAAGAGATTCCCATCGCTTGTCGTACTCTTCTTTGCCCTCCCTCTCCCGAACAGCTTGGAGCTGTCGCGTTGCTTGCCGTGAGATAATCACGCCGCTGCCGCCGTGCGCGAATGTCGTATCGCCAATGACATTCTGGGCGCCGAGATAGAACGGCTTCGTCGCGCCTTTCATCGTACCAAGCCAGAGTAGCAGGTTATTCCAGCTGACACTCGTGTCCGCCTCGATCATCACAAACCACTCGATCTCCTCGGGAGCTTCCTCGAAACTCCGGAAGAGCATGGGTAGGAACTTCCACTTATCCAAATTCCAGCCTGTATCTCCTTTTAACAACCCGACATCCTGCCCTTCCCGCTGATACTGGAGCAGCTTCCTATACAGCTCGAAGTTCTCATGGTGGTCGCGGATATCCTTGCTGACTGGAGCTAAGGCGTCATGGATGGGGTAGCCAGAGTAGGATTGCTCGAGGTCCGAGAACAGCATGTAATGAGGCGTGCATTTGAAGAGGGTTAGGAGGTGGGTCGGGAGCTTGGAGTAGAGTTCTGTGGCGCCGGTCTTGAGCAGGACGAAGACCTTATCGGCACCGGGAGCGGTAAGGCATGTAGAGGCATGGAGGGAGGGAGGTGTGGCGGTGGTATTCGAGTCGGTAACATCGTTGGGCGGTCCCGGTGCTGCTGGAGGAAGGAGTGATTTCGGCCGATAATAGGCTGTGGGGTTGAAGGCGTCGTGGAAGAGAACCAGGCCAACGAGAAGCAGCAGAGCGATAGCTACTCGTGGGATGGTGACGACTCGATTGAACGCATTGGCGAGTGTCATCTTGCCGGAAGTATCCCGCGTACTCCTTCGTTGCTGTATTGCTTAGATGAGCCTGACTAGGATTACCCGCTCATGGTGACGGTCTCTGGAGCCTCGCATTGTTCGCTAGCAATGTAAGTGCCCCGTGAGTGGTACATGAAGCCAATGAGAAAGAAATCAAAAGGCAGTACTTGACCTCCACCAAAGGGGTGGACATACGTTCGTGCCCTGTGGAGAGCTGACGACAGGAAGCTTCTCCCTCGTGTTCCCAGAACAGCATCTCGGGTCCGGCGAAAAGGCTCCCGGCGCAAGAACAGGGGGGAGGTCGATCACGCCACAAGCCTCGCCAAGCTCAATGCCGCGATGGATGTCGTGCAGCGTGGTAGCAGTGGATGTCGAGAATCTCTTGATGACTCACGGATGCAATGCTACCTCATAGGTGCCGTCTATCGTTGTAGATGACGACGGACGGAGAGCACAAGTAAGTCTTCACGCATCAACAGAATCGTGGCCGACTTTGACGCTGTTCTCATAAGTCTCTATCCATCTCCTTGAGCCTCTTCTACATTTCCTCTTTGGTGCGTAGCAGCCTCAGCCATGGCCAAAAATCCTTTCGAAGTCCCTCCGATGAGGACAATCGAGACGGCTAGACTGCAGCTCCGCACACTAATGATGTCCGACCTCGATGGATGCTTGCCCATCGTCCGCGATCCTCACACGATGCTCTACACGTCTGCTTGCCGACCCCTTTCCTGGAAGGTCTCGAGCGCTCAACTGACCTATCTGCCCAGTTCTGGTCTAGTCGGCCCCAGTCCAAAAGAAGCCGAAGATTACCTCTCTTTCCGCTGTCTCGGCAGCGGCGTCTTCAACTTCATCATAATCTTGAAGCCCACAGCAGGCTCCAACAAGAGCGATGAAGTCGTAGTCGGCAAACTAGGTAGCTACCGCTGGCCATACGTCGGCTACTTAATGCACCCCGACCACGCAGGCAAAGGCTACGCCACGGAAGCGCTACGAGGCTGGATCCCCGAGTTCTGGAAGCACATGCCTTCTCCCAGCGAGGACAAACCAGGCTTCGATTATATAGAAGCTATGACTGATGGGGAGAACTATGGGAGCGGGAACGTCTTACTGAAGAGCGGCTTCACGCTCTTCGAAAGGCAGGAGAAAGGCTTCAACAGTCCGACGCTGGGTTTGCGGGACACCAATGTGTACCGTATCGCGAGACCTGGGACGAAGCTGGAGGAGAGCGGGAAGGTCGATTATGGGAAGGCGGATCCGGGCTTTGCGCCGCGATTGAGTGAGCCTGAAGCACATACCTGAATGTCCAGCTACTAGAGCCTCATGTCTGCCTGGCATCTGCCAAAGTTTGGGACATTGACTGTAGTGACCGCCGCTAGTGGAGAATGCGACCGAAAAAGAGCACGCGTAATATGCTCGAGTCGCGATCCTGGGACGACTGCCGAGGATGTGATAATGATAATACTGCAGCTCTATGTAGACGATCACTGCATCAAAGTTCCGTCTCCAACCCGTGGAGGACGCCAATGTCACCAGCAGGCCACGTGAGCGGTAAGGCAATCTATTCGTAGCGCAGATGTGAAACTTGAATCTTGCTACGCCATGATCTGCGATCTGTCACAGCTGCAAGCGTATTCGCCTACCGAGCTGGGATGGCCTGAAGTTAATCCCACTGTTTGTTATGTCTTGCGTGTGCTTGTGATCGCGCGGACTTCATCTTATTTACTTTAAGTGTTGTAGCATATACTTCGCAGGCCGCCTTTCTGCTCTGATCAGAAGATACTGTTGTATTTGCTCCAGATAGTGCAACTGTTGTAGCGCAGACTTTGGCTCAGACGCGTGGCCAGCACGCGACTTGGATCCACCCCCCCCTGATCGAAGCACACGACCTCGATCATAGCAAAATAAAAGATGTATACATCCGGCTCGAATCTCCTGCTCCTCCCAGCAGCGCTGATTGCTCTCGTCGCCGCTTCGCCCGCTCCAAACGCTGTGGGACCTCGCGATGCCCTGATCACGCCAACCGCAGTCCTGAACGAAGGATCACCGACATGGAAGAGACCTCGGGATGTCTATCGCAGGAACATTATTTCGGACGCGGTCAATTACGGAAACTCCGTTCTGAGCGGTCTTGTGCGTATCTTCTTCTGTGAAGGCGTCCTGGCGCTTGGGCGAAAGGCCGCCGACGCCAAGACCATTTCTTGAGCCAGACAACCTCCCAGATCACACACTAACATGTATCCTCGATGTAGGGCAGCGACCTCCCCTCGTATGTCGCTAGTGGCATTCCCAACTACTTCCAGGACTTTCCTACGGGAGACAAAGTGCAGAGCTCGCTCGGCATAGACGATGCCCAGGTCTCCGCCCTACCCACCCAAGTCTTGAACTTGGACCCCTACGCAAATTACACCGATCAAGGCTGGCAAGTCCGCTTCCGCGGCAATGTCTACAAGCAGCCGAACACCAACGAGTCGAAGCCAAATGATCTCGCGAACATCTTCCTGATCGACACCAGCATTGAAGCCCTGCCACAGAGCCAGCAGGAACAGGCGAGGAATGTCACAGCGTCAATCTTTGTCCTCCAGCAGGGTAACGTGAACGTTTCGACAATTCATCTCGAGCCATCGCCAGGGCAGGGGTCGAGTGGAGAGCAAGGAGGTGGAGGCGCAACGACAGCAACAGGTGGAACTCAAGACGTTACGCTTCCATACGAGACGACAGACCAGGGAGACTTTGATGTGTTCGTTCCCATCAACTCCAATGGTCTCAAACCTGGCAATGCTACAAGCCAAGTCCAACGCCTGAACACCTACGTGGACGGCGCGAGCATTGGAAACGCGACAGCCTACCTTGTGCCGAACCAAGGCCTGACCTTCGTCTCCGACATCGACGATATCCTCCGCGTCACGAAGATCTATGAGCCAAAGGAAG
>KZ111168.1:113622-127378 GCA_002077045.2 Rachicladosporium sp. CCFEE 5018
TGCAACTCGACTGCCTCGCGGTGCCCGGCGCAGTGCTCTCACACGCTATGTGCGCCTGTCTGGGCTGCAAGACTTTGACGATGGAGACTGGAGTGGGCGACCGGGAGTGTATCATAGGGGCTTGCTTTTTACTGTTTGGGTAGATACGGGTGGAAGGTGTGGGGTTATGTATTGCTTGAAAACTGCTGTTATATCAATCACTGTCCGACCTTCGCCTCGTAGACGTTATTGCCCTCAATCGTCTGCTTATTCGAACCTGGTCGTTGCTGTTAGAGTGGGTTACGCGCACGTGACTCCGCGTACTTTTCGCGTTGCATGCGAAACTGGCCGCATCCACTGACCTTCAACTTTCTGGACTTCATTCCTACATCTTGTAGAGCAACGCGGGCGCCACTCCGAGTAAGCTTGTGACCACCAGCTGCCCGCCAATGTAACAATTGTCCGACGAGCTCTCTATCCCGTGGATTTACTCTGGCGGAAACCGGGAAGCCTCCGGGCTGTTACCAATATCTTGAGTCACCTGTCACTGGATCATCATGGCGACTCCAATGCTCGGCCAATTCCTCACGCAAATCAACGGCTTCATCAAAGTCCGCAACGAGACTTCTCTCACCGACTACCTCGTCCTGGAGCCACCTTTCGCGCAAGCCTACACGCAAATCATCTCTGAGCTCCGCGCCACCTATGCAGCCGGCAACGACGCAGCCCTTGAAGCGAAATGCGCTCAGCTCTTGCCTGAAGCCGAGAAAGGCGATCAAGGCGCTACTTGGACGGCGTTTATCAGGTATATGGTGACTTATTTGGGGTATTTGAGGGATGTGAGTGCGGATCAAGGGCAGTATCGACGGACTTATGAGCTGCTTTCTGAGGTGCAGGGGAAGGTCAATAGTGCCCTCTCCCACTCCACTCTTGGCTACCTGATCCTCCGCACAGCCATTACGAATGCTCGCCTGGTCTGTCGCTTAGCGATTGGCTTGGATCGGCATCCAGAGCTGCTCGGTCCGCTCAAGACCGGTGGTGGAGGTGAGGAAGGCGGCGCACGTGAGACACTACCGGAGAAAGCTGCAAACACGATTCGTGTAGCCTTCACGACTGCACTGAACGACCGGTCGGGCAGTCAAGCCAACGGACTAGATAGCAACGGCCAGCCCGAGGGACGACGAAAGGGAGTCTACGCTCTGGCCAATCTGTGTCTTAAGATCCTGTTCCAGTGTAAGAAGACTCGCAATGCAAGTCAGATCTTCCAGAACATCACATCCAACGCTCCGCCACTGGATGCCTACCCGAAAGCGCAGCAGGTCACTTATCTGTACTACCTTGGTCGCTTCTTGTGGCAGAACGGGCACTTTGGAGCTAGTGCGAAAGTGCTTGGCCGAGCCTGGGAGATGTGCCATGCTGGATCTGGAACGTTAAAGCAGAGGAGGAGTGTACTAATCTACCTCATTGCTTCGAATCTGTTACTTGGCCGCTTTCCATCGACTGCGCTGCTGAGCCTGCCAGAAGCACACGGGCTGACGGAGAAGTTTATACCAATCTGCCTTGCCATTCGGTCTGGTAATCTCGCGGCATTGCGGAATCATCTCGACTTCAACTCTGAGCATGCCGCATGGTTCCTGCATTTCCGGCTCCTATTGCAATTGCGCAACCGTTGCGAAGTCCTCACTTGGCGGAGTCTAGTGAGGAAGGTATTCCTGCTCAAAGGCACATTGCCAGAAGCAGGAAGCAACAAGGCTGCTTTCCTCGATCTTCCGCTACTGGTCGCTGCGTTCCGTGCTGGCGGCTCACAGAATCCTGGTCTCAATCCGGAGGATGAGCCGGACCCTGATCTTGAGGGTACACCTGACTTCAACTCGAAACCGGAGACTGGCATTGATGAATACGGTATCATCTCGATCTTGTCCAGTCTGGTCGATCAAGGGCTGCTAAGAGGGTTTGTGGCGCACAAGCAGCAGAAGCTAGCAATTCTGGGGAGCAAGAACTTTGGCGGGAACGCGGTTGCTGCGGGGTTTCCGGCAGTCTGGGGTGTCATTGGGAAGAAAGGTGGCGAGGGCGGAGTCGTGGGATGGAAGACGTGAAGTCATCGGAAATTAAGGCACGACCATTGGGTGGGAAAAGACTGATGTAAGAGAGCGCGTGCTCAAGGTCGACGAGCGTGACGTGCATGGACGTGGAGTGCAGTCAAGGGCGTCGCTAAGTCTACTAGATCTTGTCCCGCTGTTCGAGCGCTCGCTGTCTCGTTCTTCGCACCTTCCTGACGACCAGCACGCCGCAAGTTGAAGACGCCTAGGCTCTCCACCACGACGACTGGTTGTCTACAGGCACCATGTGTGGGTATCTGCACTGCTCTCGACGTCGTTTCGAAGACAGCATGCTGGAACTACATTTGAGGTTAGTGACAGCTGCTCCGCCTTGGAGGTTCTCGAGCACTTACTCTAAAGGCAGAGTCTACTTGGGCCGCCATGGCTCTTCACACGGCTGCTGCTCAAGCCAACGACGCATGCTGTACGCTAAGTCGTCTGGAGCTTTGCTGCTGGGCTTTTGCATGTCGTTGCAACCGACTTGGACCGATCCGGGGGCGACTTCTGCCGACCAACGTCTCGATGATGTTGAGGACAGAATGGGTGTCTCTATGGGCGCTGTGGTGGTGACTGTCCTGGCCATTGGAGGTGCAGCTGAGGTCGACAAACTGCTGACCTGGAGAAGAAGAAGAAGAAGAAGAAGAAGAAGAAGGCTGTATATGAGTCCTAAACCCATTCGTCGCATCGCTGTCAACGTGACCTCTTATGGCCAGGCCATCGCTGTGAGGCATGGCCATTACCTGGAGAACACTTGAGGCATGGACTCGAATGACGGCGAGAACCTGTGATGTTGAACGTTGCGCTACGCCTCTCACAGATGCATCTGCCCTCGGCGACAGCGGTCCGATGCCTGTGTTGCTACCTCACGCGTCGGTATTCGAGCTGATGTGAGGCATGGCAAGCAAACGCATCACAGCTGCAGGGTGTTCGGTGTTTCATGAGCGACTTGGCGTCCGTCCTGCGACCCCACGATACAGAGCATGTACGGGGAACCGCGAGGGTCTGTCCGGCGTGCCTCACAGCACAGGTCTCAATCAATATGCAGCTGCTGTGTGCTGGGGTCCGCCTGCACAGTATATGCCCTGTCGGCAAGTCCTAAATCTGACCTATCAGCATTGATGAGGCATACCAGAGCCGCCATGCATGCAGGGTTGCCTGATGACTTGGTGGCTTGCAAGGCAAGGCAAGCTTGCAGTAGATCGGTCATACTAGCGTGAGGCATGCCACACTTGAATCCTGCCGTGCCTGTGTGCTCGCCTACATATATGCGTCTGCCCGCAGGGCTTCCCGTAGCTGCACTCATCTCGACAATCCCCTCGATCGCGGACGGTCGGCCATCTGGCTGCCCTCTGGCTGTTGCCAGTAGGGTAGCTCACATTTTGCTGCCTCTCATTGGCAGCAGCTCCGGTCACGCCGGGGACTCACCTCACCCACCTACACTTCCTCCAGCGCGGAGACACCTCGTCTTCGCGCCACACCCACGGATACTCAACCTTATGAGCACTGTCTACAATATCATTCAGCGCATCCCCCGCATGCATTCGTCAGCCTCCCACAGGTTGAGCTTGCATTGACTTACTCTCCTTCGAAACCTCGTCAATGGTACTCAATCCCCAAACACGATATTTTCTGGTCTACATCTCTCAGTTTCGATCAAGCGCACGACTCGAACAATGTGCTGGATCTCGACGCCCTGCGCGAGAACTCACGCACGGTGGGCTCAAGTCAACAGTCATCGCTTTCGCCGCTTTGTAGCACGTCTGCACGCACAACGCCCTCGGAATCCTGCCACTCGAGCACTGCAGCATCCTCGGAGAACTACTTTGACAGCCTGGCATACTCGCCTGGAGTTGATGTATCAACAAGCGACGCATGGAGCCCGGGCTCGGGATTCGATGATAAGAGCATCGCTAGTGAGCGGCTTCCCTTGTACGACTTGTCCGCGATAGGCAGACAATCAACATCGACGAACTCACTGACTACCACGTTCAATGCTGCTGTGAGCCTGGACATTGCTGGCGGCGCCGACACAATCCAACGGACGGCGCTGCGACAGCCAGTCGGCGGTGACGAGCCTGTCACCAACTACCGCTGCTCTCACGGGCAATGCACGTCGGTGTTTGAGACTCCCCGAAAGCTCAAGAAGCATCTTGCCGGAGTACATGCGCGCAAGTATGCATGCGAAGCGCCCGGGTGCTCGATGGCATTCGCCTCGCGTGGCAAGGCCGGCCTCAGACGCCACCAAGAGGCTTGCCATCCTGGACATTCCCTGGCTCGACTTTCGTGCGAAGTCTGTAGCTACAGCACGACGCGCGAAGACAATCTCAGACGACATCGACGGACCCTGCATGCACCTTGAAGCTCATTTCCAAATGCACGACGGAAGCCATCTCATGCATAGCGCCGTCCACTATATCGATGCAGACCCCGCTTCACTTCACTTGACAGGAGCCTTCATCAACATCCTTGTCCATCTTTTTTTACGACCTACCACAAGACCATTGACGACGTGACCACTTACCGCTGCCTTGTCTGCTCGGGCTTCCAAGAGTGTTATTACTTGGGCACCTTAACGACAGAATTAGTGGGAAGTTGTGGAGTGTGATTCGCGGAGGGGGCGCCGTTTGATGGGACCAGTGTCTCTCGAATTTAGGCGTTGGTAATTTTCATCGCGTTCGCTACGGCCCTTTTTCTTGACCATTAATACGGAAGCCGAGAGCATCCGCCGGATCGCTCGCTCGTGTGCGATAGATACGACAGGTACTCAGAGGCGACCAAAATCGGACGAGGGTATCGTTTGAGACGGAACGCCCTACTTGGGCTCCGCTGACGGTACAGGATCCAGATGAAGCCAAATTCATCAATCTCGACGCTGGCCTTCTCGCTTTGACATAGCGTGGTGAGTGTGAGGGTGGTGCTGGATGATGTCATTCAGGGGAGAGGCAATGATGTGGGGAGCGGGGCAGGAGATAAACGGAGAAGCCTCGAAAAAGCAAGGACGGGAGTCGTGACATCCAAGGATGGCAGGTTGGCAGGAGCGAGGTGAAACATGGCCTCTGCCAACATGCACACGAGAAAACTCTAGGAACTCATGGTTTAAATTGTGTTTCAGGAGACCGTTGCAGATCTACTGTGCAGTCGATGCAGCTGCGTTGTTTCACGGCCGAGTCCGCGAGTATTCTGGTAGATGAGCCTTCAGATTGTTAGTGATTTTTGTGTTGCAGGCGCGTCACAGCATATGCACTAAGAGGGCTTTGTTGGAGCCAGTGGTACTCTTCTGCCAGTCCCGTGCAGTCCTGCATGTCTCCAAGTTCTGGCCACTTGGACCCTTCGGACGTTGAGAGCAGCTGATCACTGATGTCTCTCCCTACATTTGGCGAGAGCAAGCCTGCGTCTACTACACTGCTGCGCAGCTCCCCTCTTTCCTCTCACACCCCGCCGGACAAGGATACACCGGGTCATACTGCCACGCAAAGTACGGATCAGTCTCATTCGTCAGCACCTCCCCCATCAGCCTCGTAGCCGTGCTCAAATCATAGCTCGCAGCGAACACATCCGCGCTCGCGATACGAATCTGACCCCAGCCCTTCTCGATCAGCGTGTCGATCGAGGTGCCGTAGATGTACTCCTTGAAGCCCGCCCAGCGGATTGCTGAAGCGCACATGGGGCAGGACTCGGCGTTTGTGTAGAGCGAGAGGGATTTGAAGGCTGTCTGAGCTTGAGAAGCTGTGAGGTTGTAGGGTCCGGTTGGGGAGGTGAGGACGGCGGTGCAATTGTTTATGGCTGCGATCTCGCCTGGAATGGTCTTAGCCACAACACATACTAGGACCGTCTCGAATGCTTACCGTGCAATGTAGGATTGCCGGTCGAGCCTATCGAATTTGCTCCAATGCAGACGAGCTCTCCGAGACCATCGCCACTTGTGTGGTTGACTATGGCTGTGCCGAAGGCGCCAAATGGGCACGGTGAGACGAGGTCACTCAGCGCTTGGTTAGCGACTCGCATCCAGTATGCGCGAGTGGCGAACGGTATGCCATTGATGGCGAGTCGTGAGTCGGCAAGCGGCTGCTGGTGAGCTGCTGTCTGTGTAACAGACGAAACCCACAGTAACGAAAGTTGCAGAAGAGCCTTGATGCCTGCCATGTCGTAAGTCTACGTGTTGGTGCAGTGCGTGCTATCAACAATGCATCTATTGAGCTTTTGTACAGAAGCAAGAGGATATGTTGACAAGATATGGGCAAGTCGGTAGGGTTTGGCCGGCCTATCTAACCGGCCGAGATAGCAGATGGAACAGATTGCTTAGAGCAGATTTCGTCGCTTTCACGTAAAAAGTCGCGCAAGCTTTGGAGTGCATATCATAGTATTGTTCACTATCTTGAAGTTATACCGGTGTTGTTGCGAGAGGCCATGCGTTATCGTGAAAGCAAGGTGCAGTCGCCAGGTCCGATGCAGTGACATCATCGGGACTGCCTCAGACAGATTTTCTTATCTTGTAACAGACCAGATAGCCCTCTAGCTTCAAATCAGTGCATTCGGTCTTCCAGAAGGGCGCAATGTTGGCCAACGCCGACGTATCTGCTTCGTGTTGTAGCGCATCCGCCGTCGACTCCTCAGCAGGTTTCCCGTCATTCCTGGTCGCCCATCCAGCATGCATCAAGGTCGCACGATTCTAGCATCGATCAACGCCTCGACAGCCTCCTTAGTCCACTCCGTACACCGTCTGACAGGCTTCGACGGATTCATCCGCGATCCTTTGAGGTTGAGCTGAGGTTCTGGCGTAGGCACGCTTTGACACACCTCTGAGAACCGCTTGAGATCAATCTCCCGGACAGTACCAATCTTGAACTTCGTGCCAGGTACGTGCTCAGGTCGGTTTGTAGGGTCAGACGCTCCGTGGTCCTCTTCGTACATCTGTCCCTCGCCGTCTTTAACGACGGTTCCGGTGACTTCGTATGTGCGTCCAGTGCTGGGTCCAGTCTCGTGCGTCTCGATGAAGATCTTGATGTGGTTGATGATCCCTAGAGATTCTGCGGTGTAGACGTTGTAGGCTGTTGTCGCAATGATGGGTGTAGCCATGGCAGGGACTGTGGTCTTACTTTCGCGATGCTTATCCGTTACCGAATTAGAGAGACCTTGTAGCGCGCTCGGCTTGATAGTGGTACTGCCTTCAATGTACGCGTCTTCATTCGGTTGTTGCACGAGCAGGACCTCACCGCAGTAATCAAGCCAATCTTCTCTCCTACAATTCGCTATCAGCCTAAAGATCCCCACTCTGACTCTCTCAATCCTCTTGCGCACTTGATTCAGCTTACCCAATGGCTTCCAAAACCAAATCCGCGTCTCGCAAACGCTCCGCCCCAAGCGAAGAAGTCGACGATCTTCCCACTGAGACTGCGCCCAAGAGTAAGAAGTCGAAAGCCTCTACTACATCGAAAACGAAGACATCAAACTCGACTTCCGATCTCAATCGCAGCCGCCAGACTGATGACGACGGGAATGACTTCTGGGAGGTTCGTGATGTCTTGAAACGCAGACTGAGGCACCAGACCGGCCCTGGCTGGAGCACAGAAGAAGTGCTGATCTTATGTAACATAGCTGTCGAGAACCAAACGAGTCCAGATCTCAGAGTTCAAAGGCATCACGATGGTCGGCATCCGGGAATTCTACGAGAAGGACGGCAAGTGGCTGCCAGGGAAAAAGGTAAAGCTTCATCTCACTTGATCTGAAACGTATCTATCCGCGAAGTGCTGACGGAAGGACTCTAGGGTATCAGCCTCACAACGGAGCAATTCAACGCTGTCGTTGAAGCGTTGCCGCAGATCGAGGCTTCGCTGAAGGAGAAAGACATCGACATGCCCAGACCAGACTACAGTGCAGCGATCCCAGCGGCAGCTACAAAGGAAGAAGATGACGACGAGGACGATGACAATGACGATGCCGAGGAGGATGACGAAGCGGAAGATGACGGCGAAGAAGACGTCAAGCCTCCGGTCGCGAAGAATAATGCTGCTAAGAAGAAGAAGCCAAATCACGAGGAGACGAGCGATGAGGACGATTGAGATCGCGACGTGGACCGCAGAGGAACGACAGCTTGATTCATCCTGCACGGCATATAGAGGCACAGCCATGACATTAGCAAGGCATTCGGAATCTCACAGCACATGTGATCAAACGAATGTGAAAGCGTACAGCAAAGTCAGGCGATGGAACAGCACCACGAATCGACACATGCGCTATGCTACCCAACACACATGCTCCCAAGATTACCCAAATATCCAAGTCATCTATCCGGTCCGCATCATATCAGCCGTACACGTCGTCCAGTAGCCCGTACACATGCAGCCACTGCAGTCCCCCGAACGCCTGTCAAACATCGCTAGAAAGATCAAGCCTTCATGAAGGCGCCATCTCGAATCCCTCCTCCTCCTGCCTCGCCTTAAGCTCCTGCAATTCCGCCAACGAGTTCGCGATTTCGCCGAGCACTTCGCCCATAGGGCAAGCTTGCGTCAACATCCCATTGCTGAAGGGACGGACCATGTTCCTGATGGCTAGTGAAGAGATACATGTCTAATGCCACAGTCAGCTTCCGTCACATCGGGATTGTGGGTATTCAACGGGGTCGGCTTACCTCAATTCTACAAACCTGATGCTCCACGAAAATCACCAAGAACCGATCCGTCACCTCGCTCTCCCTCTGCTTCATCCTCTCCAGCAACGCCGTCTCAGGCGCTTTAAGTTTCTTCTCGCCTTCTACGCCTTCAAGGCCGGAACAAAGCATCTCGAGGCGGAGACTGACGGCCCAGAGGTCCCGTACGGTTTGAGTATCTATCGTAAGGGGGGAGCGATTCTTAGACGTCAAGTCCCGGGACTCAGATTTCTGCCTTGCTTCGGCTTCGGCTTTCTGTTGCTGCACTAGCAGGCGCGAGGACAGCGAGTGCGGGTACATGAGGTAGATGTACTCTGGATTCTCCAAGCCCTTAAGGGTTCGTTGACCGAGATCTTTGACTTCGAAGCCTTGGCTGCTCAAAGATCGGAGTTCGCGACGAATCGCTTGGGATAGCAAATCATCGCTCAAAGTGTCTTCAGACCCTGTGGACCCGGTCCGGTCAGTTTCGATATGGCTTTCCAGTAGTCTCTGCACTTCTGCTATGAAGTCCGAAGACACGCAGATCTGCCCGCCGTCTGCGACGCCCTCGATACGTGCGGCGCGATTGACCATCGGGCCGAAGTAGTCCATGCGTTTCGTTACCGGGTCGACTTCGCACACTGGCTGGCCCCAGTGGATGCCCATTCGCACTGACAGACCGCGGAAGATGATGTTGCCGTCGGCGTCTTGGACTTCCTCACCATGGACTGAAGAGAGGATCTCTTGCGGCCATTGGACTTCCAGTAACTGCGATTGGATCGTAAAGCACCAGAGAAGCGCAGAGGTGACAGTAGGAAAGGCGACCATAAACGCATCACCTTCAGTCTTCACCTCATACCCTCCAATAATCCTCAGATGTCTGCGCATGACTTCATTGTGCATCCGAATGCCACTTCGCATAGCAATAGGATAAGTCTCCCAAAGCACAGTCGAGTTCTTGATATCCGTGAACACCAACGTGACATCGCCATATGGCGGGTCGACTTCTTGGTCCAGTCGCGCGAGCTTCGAGTCCCCGACATTCTCCCTCCCCCGCTTGCCTTTGCGCACAGCAGTGGTAGTCGTAAAGTAGTCGTCTGCAGCGCCCGAAGGACCCATACTCATGCTGTGCGTGCGGAATCGGGCGCGCTCGCGTTTGCGCAGGTCAGAGACGCCGATGATCATCACCATGATCTTACCTGTTGCGCCGAAGGCGATGGCTAGGTCGCGGAGTTTTTGAGCTGCAGCCATGAGGTCACCGCGTTCTGAGCGTGCGACATCAACGGCAAAGTCAGGCGTAAGGTAGTCCCAGAGCTCTCGCGAGGCGAGGAGAATCATCTCGTCAGATTCTTTGATGGTCATTTGCACCACATGCGGCGCCGCTATCACACAAGGCGAGAGCTGAACGTAGCCAAATGCTCGCGAGACGTCCAGCTGGTCGTTCAGCTTGCCTTGACGTGAGACGTAGCCGCCTGCTTCGCGGATGCGTTGTCGTTCAGCGGCCTCGGCAGGATCGTGTTTTCTAGTCACGAGCTTGTGCCCGCCTTCAGACTGGATCAGCAGCGCCTGCGCGTCGCCAACATTGCTCATATACAGCTCCATGCCGTGCAAGTACATCACCGTCGCGACAGCGCCAGAGTTCATATCATCTTCTCCTAGCTCTGGGCCAGAGATACTACCCCTGTGCACCACAGCTGAGGAAGGATGATCCCTAGCGTCGATGGCTTGCATAGCCACCGTCGACAGATCCTTGTTTAAACCTAAGTACGTCCGGCGCAAAGCATCATTGGGCGTCTCGCCAGACTTCAGCTTCTCCAGCTCTTCGATGAAATAGTGCTTGAACTTCTCATGCAAGTACTTCGCCTCTCGGCTACCGCCAGAAGCCAGGTGCTGCCCGTCGAACAAGCCGATGAGAATCTCGTCCTCATGACCTCTGAATCGCGGCACCACGATATCAAGCGTGGATAGATGCTCGTTGCGCCCGAGCGTATCAGCCATGCCGTATGGCACTGACGTTCCAATCGTACTGCCTGCAGTCCTCACTCTCCGATCTGGCGCTTGGTCAGGCACACTAGGGATCGTCAATGTGACGTCCATCAACCCGAGAATCCTCAAGTTCTGCAGCGCGGTGAAGTCTGTCAGATCCTTCGCATTCCGTCCGTTATTCGCACTAGGCTTGATCTCAAGACGCTTATTGCCAGACATATTGAGGTACCGCAGCTGGTGATTCCAGTTCCAGTTCCAATCGTAAGGCCAATTGGAGACATTGTACTTCAGCGTATTGCTACCGACGTCCAGGATTGCGAGCTTGGGCACTTTGCCGAGTTCGGCGGGCAGCGTCTGGAATTTGTTGCTATTGATGTGAAGGACTTTGAGGGATGAGCTTTCGTCCAGGTCTTCAGCTGGGAGGGAAGACAGATCATTGCCGGAGAGGTAGAGCTCAGTAAGGTGGCTCCATCGCTTGATAGTCCGCGGTGGAATGTCATACAGCTGGTTGTAAGATAAGTTCAAGATTCTCAGCTCAGGCAACAGAACCAATTCATTGAACACATCGTCCTCCAGCCTGTTATCAGCCAAGAACAAATGCCTCATACTGGTCGAGAAAGTCGTCGCCAACCTCCCTGACAAAGTCGAGTCCTTCCTCGACGCAGGTGTAATGGTGCCTATACTGCCTGAAGTATTAGTTCGGCCGATATTACCCGGCTTCTGCGACGAGTACGACACCATCGATCCCTTCCTCGAAGAACCCGCGCCAGGCGAGCTGCCAATGCTGAGCATACTAGACACCTGGCTCGGCCGCCGCAAAGCGAAGTCTTCGAGTTTGCCCAGCTCTTCGAAGTCTGGACTTGACGTTGGAGGAGCTACGGGCGTGGCTATGGGAGTTGTGGTCGATGTTTCGGGGAGGGTGGGCATGGGTGCACCGGGCTTGGGAAATTCGGAGAGGACGTTGGAGGAGAGGTTCAGGGTTTCGAGACGCTTGGCGAACCAGATCTCCGCAGGTAGGCGGTCGAGATTGTTTTCGCGGACATCGAGATAGCGGAGCTCGGTAAGTCTGCCAATCTCTGGCGGCATGCGATTCAACTCGTTCTTTGCCAAGCTGAGGAACTCTAGTTTCTGCAATTGGCCGAGGTTGGGCGACAGCGACACGAAATGGTTCTTGTTAATATTCAGCTTCGTCAGCTGCGATATCTTCGCGAAAAGAGCATCTGGCAACTGCGATAGCTTCGCTGAAGCAATGTTGAGCACAGATAGTGTTGGCGCAGGCGCAGTCAGATCGAAGTGCGTGACAGGGTTGTGATTCAGGTATAGGATTCTGAGTTTTGCGAATGAGGCAGAGAAAGCAGATATCGAGTTGTGGCCCAACATTAGCGACTCCAGCTTGGGGAGTTGCGACACGATGTCAGCGTTGCTGATGGCATTAAAGCGGCAGTCGATCTCCTTCATGTTCTGTAGGCGGCCGACTGACTCATCGAGAGGGCCGGAGAGCTTGTTGTTCGTGGCCCAGAGCCGCTCAAGGTTAGTGAGTCCTCCAACGTCACCCAGGTTCGCAATCGAGTTGAAGCTGATATCCAAGTCCACCAAGTTTGTCAAATTCCGAAGCGGCTCAGGGAACTCCGTCAGAGAGTTTGAGGATACGTTCAGACTTCGCAGTGCAGCGAAGTTGCTGAAATATGCAGGTATGCTGGTGAGCTTGTTGTTCGCCAACTTCAGACTGAACAGTCCGAAGAGCCTGCCCAGATCTGCATGCTCGAGCTGCTCGAGCTTGTTGTTGGACAAATCCAGCATCGTAAGCTTGGTACTGAGCGAAAGACTCGGAGGTATGCGCCACGCTTCATTGCTGGTGTACTTGATCTCCCTCAAGTTTGAGCAACTTTGGACGAAGTCCTTGGGGATATCCAATGTAGGGTTCCGTGAAAGGTTCAGCGTCATAATCTCGGTCGCCTTCTTGTACAAAGTAATAGGGATCGTGATGAGATTGCGGCCGGTCAAGTCAATGTGATTGAACTTCTGCATCTTGTTGAAGCCCGGATCCTTCTCAAGACTGGAGAAGCCGCCGGTCATCTTCGCAGGCAAAAAGGTGAAGCGACACAAGTAGCCATGGTCTTCTCGTCCTAGATCTTCGAGCTTATCTGTTTCTTGATAGCCAGCCATCTCCAGCAGCCGCTTCTGCAACACCAGCGGTCGTTCACCAGGCTCCAGCTGCCGGGTCGTGTCCTGCTTCCGCATGACGATCTGGTATGCGTCTAGCTCATCCTGTAGGAACGTCTTCTTAGCCATCATTGCTATGAGCTCTGCTGCGGTAGTGTTCAGACTAGCCGAGATCACGGCGAACGTGCTGTCCGCTCGGAAGATTCGCATGAAGTACATCGACCCAGGATCTCGATCGAGTGGCATGTTCCCGTTGTCGTCAATCTCCCCAAGCCTGGCTGCATTCTCGTCTGCGACTTTCTTCACAGCCCAGCTGTCCGGCGCGTCCCAAGCTCCTGTTTCCTCAGGGTCAGGCGCGGCTTGCTTGACGTGCTGATCGCCGTTGAAACCTGTGAAGATCTCGCCTGCAGGTGGTGTCATTGGAGGTTGCTTATGGTCGATTATGCCCTCCATATGCGAAATGTCGGTGTCTAGATGCCATAACGCAGAGCCTTCGTCCGGCGCATGCGCATTAGGGTCCTTTGGCACACTCGGGTCTGTCATTGTATCCCCTCGCTTGCCTCTGAACGGTATCCTCGAGTTCTTTGCGCCTGTACCATTTGCCGTCTCTTGTCTTTTGCCAGCCGGCCGGGCGATAGACATCGTGTCCTGACGAGTCTTGATCGGAGGCGGTGCTTGTTGCATCGGCAACGAGGCGGTCGAGGAAGACGACTGTAGATTTGGACTTGCGCCTTTCGGGTCATGCTTGTGTTTGCCTCGGACGCGGTCAAATAAGGAGCGCTTCGGTTCTCTACCACTTGGCGATCGTTGTGCAAGCTGATCTCTACTCTGCGTGCTCTGTACACTCGGCGACGGACTGGTGGCTCGTTGCTTGAGATTTAGAGCCGAGCTCATCGCCGGCCCG
>KZ111168.1:127478-157668 GCA_002077045.2 Rachicladosporium sp. CCFEE 5018
TCCCTGACAAAGTCGAGTCCTTCCTCGACGCAGGTGTAATGGTGCCTATACTGCCTGAAGTATTAGTTCGGCCGATATTACCCGGCTTCTGCGACGAGTACGACACCATCGATCCCTTCCTCGAAGAACCCGCGCCAGGCGAGCTGCCAATGCTGAGCATACTAGACACCTGGCTCGGCCGCCGCAAAGCGAAGTCTTCGAGTTTGCCCAGCTCTTCGAAGTCTGGACTTGACGTTGGAGGAGCTACGGGCGTGGCTATGGGAGTTGTGGTCGATGTTTCGGGGAGGGTGGGCATGGGTGCACCGGGCTTGGGAAATTCGGAGAGGACGTTGGAGGAGAGGTTCAGGGTTTCGAGACGCTTGGCGAACCAGATCTCCGCAGGTAGGCGGTCGAGATTATTTTCGCGGACATCGAGATAGCGGAGCTCGGTAAGCCTGCCAATCTCTGGCGGCATGCGATTCAACTCGTTCTTTGCCAAGCTGAGGAACTCTAGTTTCTGCAATTGGCCGAGGTTGGGCGATAGCGACACGAAATGGTTCTTGTTAATATTCAGCTTCGTCAGCTGCGATATCTTCGCGAAAAGAGCATCTGGCAACTGCGATAGCTTCGCTGAAGCAATGTTAAGCACAGATAGCGTTGGCGCAGGAGCTGTCAGATCGAAGTGCGTGACGGGGTTATGATTCAGGTAGAGGATTCTGAGTTTTGCGAATGAGGCAGAGAAAGCAGAAATCGAGTTATGGCCCAACATCAGCGACTCCAGCTTGGGGAGTTGCGACACAATGTCAGTGTTGCTGATGGCATTAAAGCGGCAGTCGATCTCCTTCATGTTCTGCAGACGGCCGACTGACTCATCGAGAGGGCCAGAGAGCTTGTTGTTCGTGGCCCAGAGCCGCTCAAGGTTAGTGAGTCCTCCCACGTCACCAAGGTTCGCGATCGAGTTGAAGCTGATGTCCAGGTCCACTAAGTTCGTCAGGTTCCGCAGCGGCTCAGGGAACTCCGTCAGACAGTTTGAGGACACGTTCAGACTCCGCAACGCAGCAAAGTTGCTGAAGTACGCAGGTATGCTGGTGAGCTTGTTGTTCGCCAACTTCAGACTGAACAGTCCGAAGAGCCTGCCCAGATCTGCATGCTCGAGCTGCTCGAGCTTGTTGTTGGACAAATCCAGCATCGTAAGCTTGGTACTGAGCGAAAGACTCGGAGGTATGCGCCACGCTTCATTGCTGGTGTACTTGATCTCCCTCAAGTTTGAGCAACTTTGGACGAAGTCCTTGGGGATATCCAATGTAGGGTTCCGTGAAAGGTTCAGCGTCATAATCTCGGTCGCCTTCTTGTACAAAGTAATAGGGATCGTGATGAGATTGCGGCCGGTCAAGTCAATGTGATTGAACTTCTGCATCTTGTTGAAGCCCGGGTCCTTCTCAAGACTGGAGAAGCCGCCGGTCATCTTCGCAGGCAAGAAGGTGAAGCGACACAAGTAGCCATGGTCTTCTCGTCCTAGATCTTCGAGCTTATCTGTTTCTTGATAGCCAGCCATCTCCAGCAGCCGCTTCTGCAACACCAGCGGTCGTTCACCAGGCTCCAGCTGCCGGGTCGTGTCCTGCTTCCGCATGACGATCTGGTATGCGTCTAGCTCATCCTGTAGGAACGTCTTCTTAGCCATCATTGCTATGAGCTCTGCTGCGGTAGTGTTCAGACTAGCCGAGATCACGGCGAACGTGCTGTCCGCTCGGAAGATTCGCATGAAGTACATCGACCCAGGATCTCGATCGAGTGGCATGTTCCCGTTGTCGTCAATCTCCCCAAGCCTGGCTGCATTCTCGTCTGCGACTTTCTTCACAGCCCAGCTGTCCGGCGCGTCCCAAGCTCCTGTTTCCTCAGGGTCAGGCGCGGCTTGCTTGACGTGCTGATCGCCGTTGAAACCTGTGAAGATCTCGCCTGCAGGTGGTGTCATTGGAGGTTGCTTATGGTCGATTATGCCCTCCATATGCGAAATGTCGGTGTCTAGATGCCATAACGCAGAGCCTTCGTCCGGCGCATGCGCATTAGGGTCCTTTGGCACACTCGGGTCTGTCATTGTATCCCCTCGCTTGCCTCTGAACGGTATCCTCGAGTTCTTTGCGCCTGTACCATTTGCCGTCTCTTGTCTTTTGCCAGCCGGCCGGGCGATAGACATCGTGTCCTGACGAGTCTTGATCGGAGGCGGTGCTTGTTGCATCGGCAACGAGGCGGTCGAGGAAGACGACTGTAGATTTGGACTTGCGCCTTTCGGGTCATGCTTGTGTTTGCCTCGGACGCGGTCAAATAAGGAGCGCTTCGGTTCTCTACCACTTGGCGATCGTTGTGCAAGCTGATCTCTACTCTGCGTGCTCTGTACACTCGGCGACGGACTGGTGGCTCGTTGCTTGAGATTTAGAGCCGAGCTCATCGCCGGCCCGTTGCGTGAGAATGATTGCTCGCGACTTGTAGAGGGCCGCAGTGGAAATGTTTGACCGATAGACGGCTTTTCTTCTGTGCTTCGGTTATGTCTGTGACCCGGGAGGTGTAGTCGGTGGCCGGTGAGCGAGTGTTTCGGGGCGCGCCCGTTGCTCTTGTCGTTCAACGGGAAGTCTTGCTTAGTGGGAGACACCTGCCGCAGTATTAGTCGACGCTGCTTGCCACGTCAAGCGCGGCGCACCTACCTGCGGATCTTGGAACACCCAAGGCGTTACCTCACTACTCGGACCACCTGGCGCAGGTGTCCTGGGTCTCGAGCTCGTCGGACTGGGTGGTCCACTCTGTGACAGGGCATCGTTCATGGAATTGTTGCGATTGCGGCCACCACCCGGTGCGAATGGAGGAAGGTTGCCTCTCAGTGAGCTTGCTTCAGAGCTTTGCCGAGTCCCGGTGTCATTGACTGCATTGCCATACTCGTCGCCAAAGAACCCACGAAGCTTTCGCTGTGCTCTACCACTCACGCTACTCTTAGAGCCAGTCGATGATACAGTCATCGCACTGGCTACAGAAGGTCTTCGGTCATCACCCTCGCCAGCGAAGATCATACCACCGGGTGGCGCGAAGCCAGGCGAGATCTGACCAAGATTCTCGCTCGAGTCATTGTAGAAGCTACCAAATACTGAGGTCGCTACTGGAAGATTAGGGTCATCTTGCACACGAGAGTTGCCGTTGCTCCACGGGGTTGCAGAAGGAGGTTGCCGACTGATCGAAGGTATCACACCCTGGCTCATTGGAAACTCGGACTGGCTGTCATAGCCCGTCTGCTGCATCGGCGAAGGACCTGGGTCGTCCCACGGTGCTATCGCAGCGCGTGAGTTGCCGGGCTGTGGTCGTGGAGGAATAGTGCCTGGCGACACATCGACGTCCTTCTCATTTCTGCAACACGTCTGGTCAGCTAATGTACCACTCATTCGCCGTGCTGGCCCAGCAACGACTCGTTGTTGCTCTTTCTTTTCATCCTCTCCCCTTTCCATGCCGTCTTGACCATCTCTCAGCGCACCTCCCGGTCCATACTACGCTCCTAGACCTGACTAGCCCCAGCTACTTTCTAGCGTTGCCTCTTTCAAGCAGCGCTCTTCAGCGCAAACCACGCAACTCTTCTGCTCTCCAGAAGCGATTTGGAAGACACCTACATCAACCTCTTCTTCGTGTCCACCCTCCCCGGAGTCCTCGACCCAAAAGCCCCGAATGGTCCTTTGACCGTATCCGTCGACCGCCAGCTGTCGGCGCTCGAGCTCTGCGCGCTGCCATGTCGTTGTCCGTCACCACTGGCGCGCGCCTTGGCTTCCTTCATGGCGGTATTGCCGCGGAGTGTCATGGTCCAAGAGCAAAGCCCAGCTCCGGACAAGGTGGGGTCGACAGCGGTGGCGGGGGACAACGCGCTATCAGCGCGCCGGGATCATGGACAGCATAAGCTAGCGGTGGCCGCAAGATCGTCGTCGTCGTTATGCCCAGGCTACAGTGTACCAAATGAAGGACGTAGGCGCCGCCCTCCTCCCAGTAGCTTCGCCCCGCCTAAGTCCTTCCCGTGTGGTCTCAGACACTCTGTGTCGCGGCTAATAATACTAGCCCTTCCTTATTTCCCCGAAGCAATTCCCGCCTATTCGTACAATCTCTCGCGAGATCTCCAGCGTCGAGTCCACAAGGTGATGTCTATCAAGACGGACTGCCGCAGTGACCTTTACATCCACACAAAGAAGCACGTCCACGTCCACATGCGCCATTACCCTTGGCGGGAGTCCGGGCGTGCGGCTAGCGAGTGATCTAGGTTGGGGCCGCTGCGGACCCTGCCAAGTCTTGACAGTTCACGATGGTGCTCTACTTCACGCTGTCTATCCTGCTGCCCAACCTGGTCACTGTTGGCATGTTCTCGCAACCAATATCTATTGCATTTCACGGAGCTGGTATGCGACGGAGCTACTCTCGATGATGCTATTCCGCATAGTTGCAACGGACGAAAGCCACAACGGCTCGGGCAGAAGTGGAGAGAGCTTGAGCTTCCTGATATCAGGTGCAAGCTGGGTGGAGGTGGTCTAGACCGCGACGTTACTGACCTCAGGTATCAATCGTCCGCGACTTCAGGTACGCATATACTGATATACGGACCTGCACACCGGACGCAGTCGCTCGGTGACCGGGTTTCGGAATCATGCTTACGGTTCTAGTTTCAGCTGGCGGAGTTACCTCCGTTCCGACCTGATTACTAAGACTCTCTTCGGTTCCTCCGTGCTCGCTTCTGCAACTTTGGCCGTATTCACGATGAGTACTGAGACATGAGGCGCTTTCGAGGGGAGCTATTCTACAGGTATACATCTTGTCGCTCTCCCACAAATCACCATTTAGTCTCTGTTGTTGCAGCTGAGCGCATACTACCACAGAGACCTCGGCCAATGCCTTCAAAAGACCAACCGATGCCTCATTTCTTCACTCCAAGAACATCTTCAGCATACTTCATCGCTCCCATCTCATGCAGCTTGGCATCCTTCTTCAGCACAGTCTTCTTATTGTTCTCAATCCACGCCCTCAAGCGTTCCCTGACCCCCTCGTCTTTCCGTGCCAATTGCCTGGCCGCTAGTAGCGCGGCATTGACCGAATTGTTCAGCCCTACAGTCGCCACTGGCACACCAGCGGGCATGTTCGTCATACTCACAATACTGTCAAAGCCGTCGCCCAGTCGTGGCTTGATAGGAACACCAATGACCGGTAAAAGGGTATGCGAAGCCGCCATGCCCGGAAGGTGAGCAGCACCGCCTGCTGCTGCTATGAGCACTTCAATGCCCTCCGCTTCGGCCGACTGCGCGTACTCGGCCATCGCTTCGGGCGTGCGGTGCGCAGATGTCACGCGGGTTGTGTAGGGTATGCCGAGCGTCTCGAGCAGGGCGATGCCGGGTAGGAGGTGTGGCAGATCAGAGTCGGAGCCCATCACAAGAGCTACGAGGGGCTTTGCTTCAGCAGCCGAGGAATTTGTCGCAGGTTCTGAGGAGGTAGTGCCGGATTCCTGATGATTCTTGTCGATGAAGTCGATCAGCGGCTGGATCTCCCGTTCTGCATCCTCCATCGTCGGCGCCGTAATCGTCACATGGCCCATCTTCCGTCCCTTCCTTGCGTCGCCCTTACCATACAAATGCAGCCCCTCCGCACCGAACAATTGATCCGCCTTCGCCGCCACCTTGAGATGCGAGTCCTTCGTCTCGGCACCGAGGATATTCAGCATGATCGCCGGTTCCCGTAGCCGAAGTTTCCGCTGCGGGATGTGAAGGTCGAGGATGGCGCTCAGATGTGCAGCGTATTGAGACATAGGGCACGCTTCTATCGTGTAGTGACCAGAATTATGTGGCCGCGGAGCGATCTCGTTGACAAGTAGTAATCCGTCCTGTAGCAAGAACATCTCCACGCCAAACACCCCCTTGCCCCAAAGACTCTGCACAGCCTTCTTAGCCAGCTCCTGTGCCTGCTCTGCCAGCTTCGCACTAATCCCCCTCGCGGGCGTATAAGTCAGCTTGCAAATACTCTCACTCGTATGAATCGTCTCCGTAGTGGGATAAGCCAACACCCCATCCTTAGTCTTGACGACCATAACCGCCAATTCCATCCGAAACTGCGCCCAACGCTCCACATACAGCACGCCACCTTTGCCCTTTCCCCCAAGAGCCTCCAGCGCAGGACCAAAGTCCTTCTCGGACTTGATCTTGAAATTGCCCCTGCCATCGTACGCTTCTCGTCGTGATTTCAACATCACTGGAAACCCACCCAGTCTCGCAACAACTTGCCATAACTCCTCCACCGTCCCCTGCTCCAACGCAATTCCATCAACAACACCCACGCCTGCGTCGCGGAGGTGCTCCTTTTGAGCATACTTATCCTGCACAACCCTCAAAGTCCTCCAACTAGGCTCGACTTTCACTTTCCCCTCACTTTCCAATCGCTCCAAAATTTCCGTATCGACGTGCTCGATTTCGACGGTTAGTATATCGACTTTTTCCGCGAGTTTCTCAATGGCCTTGGCGTCCTTGAATGAGCCGTCGACGTGTTTCTGTGCAGAATTTGTCGTGATCTGTTTGGCAGGCGCATTCGGGGAATCGAGGAACACGATAGGTATGTTGCGATTATTGGCAGATTCTGCGAGCATGCGGCCTAGCTGGCCGCCTCCTAGACATCCTACTACTTTTTGAGAGGCCATCGCGATAGATTGTTTTCGTGTAGAATCTCAGGTGCGCTCTCAAAGGATGTTCGAAAGGCGTATCATTTGATCCGGTGCGGTCTATAAACGCGGAGCAAATTTCTTGTCACTACGGAGAGATCGTGTGTCGATGTTCAAAGTTTTCAAAATCGGGATATGAGTTGGAGAGTTTTGCATGGCGTGGCTTCCCGACGCGTTGGATCAGAATTGGCTTTTCGCAGTCACGATCGAGATATCAAGATGACATATTTGGGAAGTACAGAAGGGATACATTCACTACTTTAAAGGTGATCATGGTGGAGAAGCTAATGTTTGATGAATTTTGTGGTTCGACTTTCGACTGTATGAGTTGTGCCTTCGCAGGCAGACTTGCATGAAGCCCAAGGCAAGACAGCATGACCTGCTATGATGCTCTAGGCTGCCCATGCCGATGATTCTCGTAGCGTCGCGTAAGGCAGACCATCCACTGTGTGCAACTTCCGTGATCCATGAGGTACACAACCAGCTTACACCTTGAAACCACGCGAACGTCTGCGACCACGCGCACGCTCGAACTTCCTGCCCTTGCTCTCCACCTTTGGCTTCTGTGATGGTTGTCAGTATGGATTTAAATGCACCGAGCGGTACTGTCTCGTACCTTGTGCGAGTGAGGACCGAAGCCGAAGTGCTTGACAGCCTCACGCGAGTTCCTCGGCCCACGGAGGAGAATGACGTTGGACCCAGTCGGCGCACGCAGAGCGAGCTGATCGAAGGTCAAAGTCTCGCCTCCCGCCTTCAAGATCCTCGCACGAGCAGTAGCTGTGAAACCAAGCGCGCACACAGTGATCTTCGGGATCTCCAACACACGGTTGTCATCCGTCACCTTCGCGACCGTAGCGATGATCTTGCCCTCATACTCCTTCTTGCTCGTGGGCTTCTCGACCGTGCGGACGATCTTGCTGAGCGACACTGGGGCGCGGTTGATCTTGGACTGGCGCAGGCGGCGGAGCACGACCTGGTTGAACTTGGAGTCTGTGCGGCGGGCGAGGAAGCTGTACAGCTTGTGCAGGATGATGCGGTATCTGTAGTTCAGATAGAGAGTCTTAGTAGAAGCGCAGGCAGCATTCAGGGACTGAAGGTGACTGACGGATCTTCGCTCTTTGGCGCCTTGCGATGAGAATCGCGGCGGTGGCCGAACTCGTTGAGATCGATACTGTGAGAGAGGGTGTTAGTATGCTGTTCAATGAGGATTAGAAGGGGTGCCTGGGTGCCACTTGATGCTCGCGGTGGCACTTCGTTCCAGTCGCTGCATCAAGTCCAGGCTCTGCAGATGTACTCACCCCATGGCGGCGGTATTGGGTTTGTCGTTGGTCGAATGTCGTCGCTGTCGTATTCCGCTGTCAAATCTTCGACGTTCTGAAATTCGAGGTTGTGAAGCGCCAAGACTTCGAGGCCGAAGCCGATTGGCTAGTCCCGTGGAGCGGCTGAATATCGGCAAAGACGCGATCTCGCAGCCTGGAGCGCGACTCGACTGAGGGAGTCATGTTATCGACTGCCAGTCCTCTGATGTACAGGTTGAGATGACAGTCTTCACCAAAGCAGCGGCGCTGATTGAGGATGGAGGCCTTCTTGACGCGCAAGCGCAAGGCTGCAGACGCGCCGCTCGCGGTGAACAAAGCACCGTCAAACGACGACGATGACACCGACACGAAGCTGGCCATACTAGCCTCCCTGTACCCAGCATATGACCAAGGAGTGCTGTTGGACTACTTGTTGGCGTATGAGGGCAGCGTTGATAAGGTCCTGTCCGCTCTAGATCCGTCGGCTACGTTGTCGCCTCGGAAGAAATCTGCTGCGACAGGGTATCAGTCTTCGTTGGCATCTTTTCGCTCTGAAGACAAGGCCACTACAGGAAGCCGCAAGCGGCTGGCGAAGAAAGGGCAGACGTTGCATCTCTACTCTCCCCAGGACGTGGAGAATCAGACTCCGTGCTCCATCATTCATAACTTTTTGCCGGCGGCTCAAGCGGATGCATTGCTCACCGAGCTGCTGCAAGAGGTACAGTACTTCCGAAGAGATGAATTTCAAATGTTCGAACGGACTGTAACCTCACCTCATACCATGGGCTTCTACGTGGACACCATGCTCGAAGTGCAAGAGCAGAAAGACTACTATTCGTACAATGGTACATACTTCAACGATGTTCGAGTCACTACGCCTGAGATGCTCAAGGTATCGTCGATAGTCGGCGCCGCCGTTAATGAGGAGATTGATAGGCGCACACGCGACTTTCACCCCGGAGGCGAGAAGCTCAAGTTCCAGTCCACTGAAGAGTGGCGTCCCAATACTTCGTTCGTAAATTGCTACGATGGCGGCAAGGAATCTGTAGGGTATCATACGGACGAGCCTACGTACATGGGGCCGCGCGCTGTCATTGGCAGTCTCTCCCTGGGCGTGGCACGCGAGTTCAGAGGTGAGTCTTGCAGCATTCGTCTTTTCCCTTCCTCTCAGCACTCACATATTGCTTGCTCCCACAGTCCGCAAGATCGTTCCCTCAGACTCTCCCACCTCAGCCGACGAACAAGGCCAAATCGCCATCCACCTGCCTCACAACAGCCTCCTGGTAATGCACGCCGATATGCAAGAAGAATGGAAACACTCGATTGCGCCAGCGCAGACCATCGACCCGCACCTGATCGCTGGTAACAAGCGTCTCAACATTACGTATCGCTGCTTCAAGGACTACCTGAACCCTCGCCTCACCATAAGGTGCAAATGCAATGTACCTGGAATTCTGAGATGTGTGCAACGAGCCAGAGGCAGTCGAGGAAGATATGTGTGGATGTGCAATCGCGGCTACGCACCGGGACAGAAGAGCTGTGGGTTCTTCGAGTGGGCGCAGTTTGATGAGGATGGGCGTCCGCCTTGGGCCGAAGGGTACAAGGGGAACGCGAATCTGCCAATGGAGGTCACAATGGACGACGGCTAAAGCAACAAGACTTAGGCGAGGCTGAATCGCACCACACCGACGACAACTCGCAGGCCACTCGCATCAGTAAACCTTCGTCTCTTTTCGCAAATGCCGGGCACCCTTGCCGTAGGCATGTCACCCCACAATCATGCTTCAGCTGCCAAGGCCAACACCGCTACGAACCCGAGGTGCTTACATACCGCACTATAGCGGCATCCTACACGCGAGGTCGGTACGTCTCGATAGGATACTCGCGTAGTGCATAATGTGACCCTGCCACATGCCACGGTGATACTGCCAGGCGAAGGATCATGAGTCGTATAAATCCACAGCTGACGCCGTCACATCGGATGGACCACGAATCTACTCGACTTTCACTCTTGACTCCATCTTCTTTCGGCGTTGGCTAGTCGCTGTCTGCTACTGCGAATACCTCATCATGTCCGTTCCCAAAGAGCAAAACGCTGCCGTCAAGGAAGGCTTCGGCAAGGAATCGACATGCAAGATCAAGCGTGTACCTGTGAAGGAGCCTGGCCCAGGGCAAATACTGGTCAAAATTAATTGGACTGGACTTTGCGCTTCGGACAAGCAATTCATCCTGGATGAGATGTACGCATATCATGTTGACACATGCGAAGATTGCCTCCGACTGACGATGCATCACCAGGGCTGCACTGGGTGGCAAGATGGCAGAAAGTGCAGAGGGTATAGCTGGTCACGTATGCCTTCCCGATACTATCCCGGCCGACCACATCACTTACGAGCTCCACATCCGGTCTCCGGTCCTGGTAGTGTCATGAGCTGATCCTTCACTTTCAGGAAGGCGCAGGCACAGTCGCATCTGTACATCCCGACGTCGCCAACCTGTGGAAATTCGGCGATCGTGCTGGCGTGAAGTGGTGTACGCACATCTGCGGCGTTTGCGAGTTCTGCACCAACGGCCGTGATGAACTGCACTGTCCCCACCAGCTTAATTCCGCTCTCAACGTTCCAGGTACGTTCCAGGAATACGTCGTTACGGACGCGAAGTACGCTACGAGGTAAGCATTGCTAGCAGACGAAGTGTGAAAAGCACGAGCACAATGTTGACGACATGGCGCAGGATTCCAGAAGGCGTATCGGACGAAGAAGCAGGCCCAATCATGTGCGCTGGCGTGACAGCATACGCCGCGCTCAGGAAATCTGAAGTCCGACCAGGACAATGGGTCGTTCTCACTGGTGCCGGCGGCGGGCAAGTCCTCACACGACCTTACGCATGCTACCTTAACCCACTGACAGAATCTACACAGTCTCGGCCATCTCGGCATCCAATACGCAAAAGCAATGGGCATGCGTGTCATTGCTATCGACGGTGGCGCCGCCAAATCTGAGCTCTGTCTCGCCCTCGGCGCAGAGCACTACATCGACTTCGTCACCACCCCCGACCTCGCGACCGAAGTCCGAAAGCTCACGACCTACGGCGCTCACGCCGTAGTCGTCTACGCTTCCTCCAAAGAAAGCTACGCCTCTGCCATATCCCTCCTTCGACCCCGCGGTATCGTGATTGCTGTCGGAGTACCCGGCGCACCAGATGCATTCATAGGTACGCATCCGGCTATGATGGCCATGGGAGCGTATCGTACGGCTGGCAGTGTTGTCGGGACGCTGAAGGTAAGTCGTTTCTCCAAGGTGCTGGACATTCTGGTACCGGAGTACTGACTGTGGGTATAGGAGGTTGATGAAGCGCTAGACTTCGTGAAGAGGGGTCTTGTGCATCCCGTCCTTACCAAGGGCACGCTCGCCGATGTCGATAAGTACTTGGCCTTGATGAGCGAGGGCAAGGTGGCTGGGAGGGTGGTGCTAAAAGTTGCGGCATAAGATCCTTGCTAGTGGCTGCTCTTGCGGCTATGGAGATACGATGTGTGCACCACACGCCGGGGGATAGAGAGTAGCATGGCAAATCCCATGGCTAATGTACTTCTCGCCCGTACGAGAACGTCACCGAACTCCAACACGGCCTTGCTACGTACGGAATTGCAGGTAGTAGGCAGACTGGGCATTGAGGTAAGAGTCATGGTACACAGCCAGCCACCTCCATTCTACATCCTCTCATACATCGTCCACAGATCCCATTCATACCGTCATCACGTCCCCATCGCATTTTCCCTCCCCCTCAAACCTCACCCCACCCTCCACCAGCACTCACACCTTCGCTGAACACCCCTTCACTCCCCGCAGTCCCTCCACCAAACTCCCAGAAACACCTACTACTCACACTCCCGCCTCCTCGTCCGCCAAGCCCACTCTGGCTCTTGCAGCTGCTTCTGCTGCCCAAACTACCCATTCGTCGCTTCAGCACGCTGTCTCGCCTCCTGATCTCTGCAGCCCGGGAAGAAAGCAATGGGTGATGGAGGCGGATGTGCTCGGCTCGCGACAGAGTAGGTGTCGACGCAGTGGCCCAGGAAGCTGGTAGAGGGCCAAGTGGTGTTGACTGAGCGGGTACAGGTGGTGCAGGCGAGAAGCGGGAGGCGAGGTAAGAGAGTATGGTCGAGAGGTTGAGGGATCGGGTGTAGAAGTCTCGGATCTGGGTTTCGGAGTTGGGTTGAGGGGTGGCTGGCTCCTCTTCAATGCCCCAGAGAGACGTGTCTGTTGGCTCGAGACCAGGCGAGGTTGGCAGAGTCGGACGGAAGAGGTTCGAGTCGGCTGTTGATGCATTTGGTGCGGCTTGGCGGGAGTGGCGACTCAGGCGGCGGCGATGTTGGAGCCGTGCATCAGGCACGCGCTGTGCAGCTAGTTCGCTAGGCTGGGCGTACGTGTTGAATGCATTGCCATCTTGCGAGGCGAATTCTGCGACCAGCACATTCAGCTCTTTGGCGATGCGGTCCATAAGCTTGGCTTCCCAAGTATGATCTCGATTCCGGAACGTGACCTGCGATTCCGTGGCTGCGGCTGCAGCGATGGGTGAAGTCTGAGTGAGTGTCGGCGAGGTGTTGTCCGGTAGCTGCTCGCCGAAGATGACGGATAGTGTGTTCTCATCCAGTCCGATCAGGTCTTGTATGACACGACGAGTGATGCGTTGCCACCAGCTTTCACCATCGGAAGAGAGTCCCGGTGCACCTTCGCCTTCTTCTGGTATTGCAGCCACTTGACGCACTTTCTGACTCTTGACGGGCCTCGCATCCGTGGCAACGGAAGATCTCCTTCGGCCTCTCCTCTTCGTCTCCTTCTCGATCTCCTCCACCACGGCCCTGCTTTGCTCTACCCGCCACCGCTCGATCCTCTCCCTTCGCTCGGTCTCCAAGTATGCCTCGCCGATCTCCTCCACTGCTCCGTCCAGCAAAGAAGTTCTCCGCACCGACCGTCTTCTCTGCGGATTATGTCGCTCAAATTGCCAAAGCTGCTCCTGCAGTCCCGTGCCACTTGCGAACGTGCCCAATCCATCATGTGTAGGCCACAACGGCGTGGCACCGCTCTGATCCAGCGATCGATAAGGTCCCGAGTGAAACGGATCGTGATCAAAGGCCTTCAGTCCATCGTCCAATGAGTCCAGCTCGCCATCCTCCTCTCCAGCTGCTTCGGCGTCATCCTCAACGCCAGCTTGAGAGCGAATATGTGTTTCCAGGCTACCCAGATCAGAGGTGTAGGTGGCTGTGAGTGGCGCTTGCGAAGACTGTGATGCTTTCTCGCGCTGTGCTGGGGAGAAGAGAATCCATTCTTGTGAGTCCTGGAGGGTTCGCTTGCGTAGTGGGGAGGCAGGGATGGCGGCCTGTTCCGGGATGACCTGAGGGATGGAGATCTGTCGCGAAGATTGGGGTCGATGTTGGGGCTGCTGAAATGCCATGTTGTCGCTGTTGTGAAAGAACGCAATGAATGGAAGGCCGCCTTGATATGTCCCGCCTCAAAAGCCGATATGAGACTCAGGCTGATGAAGGCGTTCAAGTCATGATGCTCGTAATGTGCCTCTTATCGATGTGAGGCGAAATCGCATGGCCTCAGAGACTTCTTGACCAGTGTTTGCTGCCTCGCGCAACAAAGAAACGATGTCGCACCCACTGTCACTCTCGGGTCACAGGACCAAGGGACCTCCCTCCGACAAGCTCGCGAACTCAATGTCGCAATCAAGACGTGATCGACAATACCACTGAATCACCAAGTTTACTCATCAACACATAGCCTCGTATATATGACAAACAGATCAGGTCAGCGAAGTGCATATCCCTTCTAGGATACAAGGCAATCCTCCCAACCACACCTCCTTCCCGGCGCGGTGAGACGCATTCCGGCGTTCTGCCAACAAAACGCCATCATCCCGCGCTATCGGTATGTGACAGGGGAGCTTGATAAGATCTGGCGCTAGAAGGAGCAAGGCGTGACTTCGGCCCGGCCGGCGATCTGGCCGCTGTACTGTGGCTGTTTGGGATGTGAAACACGTCGAGGCTTGCGTTGTAATGAGACTGATCCAACACAAGCCTCACCATAGGCTGATCAGGGACGACTGCAAGAGCGCGCGGAGGCAGCGGAAGGACATGTTCTCTTTACGATGTCAAGGCATCGGTGACTACCTATTAATGGAACTTCTTCTGATGCTCCAAACTATCGAGATGGACCTCTAGCACTCTTCTAGAAGGTATGCAAAGCCGTCTGTGTCACTACCCTACTCTCTACCTCCATCATTACTTCACAGGACAAGTATCCCTCCCAACATTCTGCTTCACTTCCGCAAAATTGCCCCACTTGGGAAACTGATCGCCCGTAGTAGCAGGCTGCACATCCGCGCCGACGACCTTCAGGTTCAGTCCAGGAACTTGACCATTCGGCACCGCTGTGCCGTCGAACTGCGAAGAAACATCAGTATCTGCACACTGTAAGTCGAAGGCTGTAAGAGAACTCACCATCCTCACCACCCCAAATTCCCCCTCAAATACTCCTCCACATCTCCCTTCCGCAGCCCTCTCAGATCCCCACTCTTCGCTTTGTCGAGCAACGCACTCGTCAGCGGCACCGTACCCGTGACTCTTACGCCACTACTCATCCTCATCCCATTGCCCTCAGGATCACCCGGCAGCGCTGCGAAGATCGCATGCGTACCGACCAGATTCGGATTTGTGGGCCAGCAGCTCGGATCGCCTGCATCGAAGTCTCCGAGGAAGACGTAGATCGCGTAGGATCCGTTGAGTGCGAACTTCTCGCTGACGATGTTGGCGATGTACTCCCTGCGCAGAGGCTTCGGCCTCGCCGCTGCTGCAGGATCACGAGGAAAGAGAGATGGTTCCTCGGGCGTGTCATCGATAAAGCGCTTTGAGGGCTGGATCGCAGCGGCTGCGCTGTTTGATGGTGAGCTATCGCCACCGTATAGCCGATTGATGGCGGCTTTGATCGAGGAGATGTTGGCGTTGTTGGCGAGCTCGGGGTACGTGTAGCCGAAACTGCGGGTTGAGCGGGCGGTTTGGGATGTCCATCGAGTGCCGTTCTGATCGCTGTGGAAGGGGTCGAGAGCTAGGCATGACGTTAGTGGAGAGTAGACAGGGGATTGAAGGTTTACTGACGAGTATTAGCATCGACTACCTGGCCTTGATGGATCGTAAAGCTGTTCTGGATCATCTGTGTCGGCTGGACGTAGCTGTCAGGGTACAGGGCCTGCCAAAGGGCGAAGCTGCGATCGATCATTGTGTGGCTGGAAGTTCGTCAGCATTAAACCGCCGAAGTCTCTCGAGGGTGTACGACTGACTGCAGCCAGAAAATCGGGTCAAAAGCCGAGTAGTCCAGATAGGTCATATGACCACCACTGCCAGTAACCCCATGAATCACATCATGGATCGACTCCAGACTGTCAGCGTTCTTCACATCTGCACCAAAAGTGTACGACTCGGTGCCGAATTCCGAGAAGTTGCTATAAAAGGTGAAAAGATTGTACAAGCGATCTCGAGATGACACTCGGGCGTAGTCTAGGATCGGGCCAACAAGATTATCTTGGCTGGTCGCGCTCTCGACCTGGCCACCCAGAGGGTCTCGAAGGGTTGAGGACCATTCGCTCCACTAGAGAAAGGGTCAGCTTACGATTGCGCGAAAGACGCGGCATGGCGTACTGGATCGTAGTAGAAGTCGTCTCTCGAGACCGAGTGGAATCTGTAGGAATAGAGCGGATTCGGAATCGTGTTCGTTCCATTCGGCATTGCCACCGTTACGGTCGGATTCGAAATACTACTCGGATAGACGCTCTCTCCAGCCGGCGGGTCTGCCGCCCAGTCCCAGTATGGATGTCTCCAAGACAGCGCGGCGATTGCATACTTTGTCCGCGTTGGACCTGCAGGGAACGAGTTGACTGCAGCGACAATATGGCTGTACAATGTTTGCTTGGAGCAAAGTCAGTAGCCGGCGAGTGCAGGGCTCGCATATAACATACCTCGTATAGTGCCAGATATGGTCGATGCCAAGGCAAGAGAAGCTGCGAAAGATGAATGCAGTACCCTGGCGCAGTGATACCTTCGCCTGGTCCTACGCCATCCCATGGCACGTATGGTCTACCATGGATACCTGAAACCACATCAGTCAATGGCCGCCCATTGGCAGGATCGCGCACGCTGACCTGCAATCTGGTAGTACGACAACTTCTCCGACTGGTTCGTCGCCATGAACCGCGTCAAGCCGAGCATGAACAAGTTCCACTGATCGACATTCTTCTCCAGTTGTCTGATCTCGAGGCGCGGCTGGGGACTCGTGCCTTGGATGCCCGTAACGACAGTGTAGCCAGATGCGCCGTCAGATTGTCGTCGATCGAGCAGTATATCATGGCCGACTAGCTCGGGGAAGTCCTCGACTTGGTGGTTCAGGAGAGGTTTCGCTGCTGCGGCGAAGGCGGTATGGTGTAGCGACAGTAACAGAAGAGCCCGTAGGGATAGTCTTAGGTAGCGCATCGTCGTCCGCCCCAATGGGCTAGTCCAGAGGTTGTGCCTGCCTCGAGCAAACTTTCGTGGTATTCGTAAAGCTAGCCCGACGTCGCCCAGGAAGTGTTTGTAGGTACGCGTAAGCCGGTGTAATCCTTAGGTCAATGGCTAAATATGCATATACAATGCAGATAGAGCAGCAGTGTTTACGCGCAAACGACCATCGGCGTCAAACCACACGGCCCCAACTGTAAGATGTTACGCCAAGAAGCCGGTTTCCGTGCGCTCGTGAAGTAGGGAAAGAGCGCATGGGACTGTACAGAACGAGCGTTGAGATGCGTGAAGGCATGAGCCAAGAAAGACGACACGAAAATACTTTGAGATGTTTGGAGATACTTACCGTACTATTCGTAGCACACGCAGGGTACAAGGCTGCATCACACTTGACGTGCAGCAGCAGAGGCGGATGGAGTGGTCGGGGTGGGCGACAGGGTGAGGGCTGGTCGGGAATGCGGCGGCGGGTGCGTGATGCACGATGCCAGTGTCCGTCGTTCGTCATCTTTGCTGGGGGGCCGGATGCTACGTGCCACACGGAAGGTAATGGCCTGAGCGATACCTAGTCCGGTACGATCGTATGTTAGGTAGATTGATTTTCGAGGTTTAATGTCTTGATAGAGGACGGTGAGCAAGGCAGCTGAACACCAGCTCGGCTGACATAGAAGATCGAGCTCGTGCTCCACGAAGCTCAGACATAAGAGTTGGGACATGGACTTGAAGTGCATGTGGAACAGATCGCGGTGGCCATTTGCATTGTTCCCATGAAGTGAACTATTTGCAGTTCCCACCTCCCCAGTATCCTCCCTTGGCGGTCAATCCAAGCATCTTCCTCAGACACCATCCGCTCGCTTCACTGCATTGCAAATCCCCTTAAATCACCCATCCGCAACAAATCATTGGCTCTGGACCGATTGACCGCCTTGTGGCAGCCATGCGAGGGCATACACCATCATAACTGCTGTGTCTGCAACCTGCAGTGCTCATCTTAATCACCATGCTGGTGACAGCCAACCTCATAATACCACCTCACAACAAGCGCGAGCACAGGTTGTAATTGACCTTATCATTGGGTGTTGTGATATTGTCGAAGGTCACGCAAGTCAACAGACTGGCCGGATGAGTGCCTGCGCGCAGCCGAACTGGGACGGCGTTTGGTGACACAGATCTGCAAGCTACATCACTCGGGACGACCACGCACCCGGGTCGGCGTTCAATTCGAAGACGAGGTCGGCTGACGGTCGATCACCAAGTCGTAGCAGAAAGTGGACTCCGCGAAGGACCTTGATCGCGCTCGACACGGCATCGTAGTGTGCTGTAGCGTTGTAAAGTGTGCCAGCTAGCATGCCCAGTTTCGGACACGGCCTCTGTCGCGGTGCATTCGATGCAAGGGGTGTCGCTGTTTGCCACAAGCTGCCACGCTTAGTAGTGGTGAAAGCTTTGACCATGTTGTGCGCTGAGCGCACGCAGCGTAATGCAATGCTGATTCGTTCTACGACCAGCAATCGATCATTGCTCAGTGACCAGCACCATCTTCTCCCTCTCACTTCTCCGGGCCTTTAACCCCTTCTTCGAGTGCTTCCTCTCATTCTCCTCTTTGCGCTTGATCGACTTGAGCTCCTCGCCCTTGATCTCACCGGCCTTCTTCACCTGCTTCGGTACGTGTCTGTGCCTGGCGATCCGTCTGATCTCAGGCATATGCTTGTACCTCTGCTTCAGCGCCTCATCATACTCCAGTTTCTGCCGTTGCGCAGCACTCTTCACACCTTGCCGGGCTGATGCTTTCGCACGCCAGAGGCGCACATTGCCATCATCAGAGCCGGAGAGAACGTAATTGTTGTCTGGCGTCCACGCGCATGAGAACACACGCTGCATACGCTTAGTGTGGTATATATCTCTGCTGTGGCCCTCATTGCGTTTCCAGAGACGAATGCTGCGATCGTATGACGCGGATACAAGCTCTTCGCCGGTGGGAGAGAAGTCGATGTCCATCACTGCGCTCACGTGGTCTTTGAGGATGTTCATGGCACGCGATAAGTTGCGAGAGTCGAAAAGATAGATGTTATGGTCTTCGTTCGCGACTGCGAGGTTGAAAGCCTCCATTGGGTTCCACGCAACAGCGTTCGAAGAGAGCGTGAGCACAGAGCGATGAAGGGGAGAATTCGTTCGGAGGTCATAGAGTACCAGCGAGCGATCTGACGCTGTCGAAGCTAGTAGAGAAGTCTCAGACTGATTGAAAGCCAGCGAAGTGATCGTGTCTACACTCGTCGGCCAAGCTAGTGTCTGTGTCGGCCCAGCATTCGGTCGATTCAGATCATAAAGCGATATAGCCGACGACGCAACAGCAAATGCTGGCTCCTTCCGGTGCCTTGTGATCGCAGTAAAAGCGTTATTGCCCAACCATGTCGCCACTGGTGCACTACCCGTTGGCGTGTGGTATGGGTCAAACAGCTTCACCGTGCGATCGCTCCCGCAGGACAGCAACTTCTGATCCTGTGTCCAGCATACGCTCTTCACAACATTCTCATGCGCCTGTGCCTGCCAGACCTCATCCTGTCTCGGCAGATCCCAGACCTTGACTACACCATCTCCACTGCCACTTGCAAAGCGTTCGAGGGATTTTGGATCCTTAGCGATGGTGTAGACTCCATCGACATGCCCTTTTCCAAGTTGTGCTACGAAGGGCGCAGCGAACATGCGCTCCAGCTTCGTTGCGTTCAGAGCTCGCGTGTATTCTCTCGCACGCTCGAAGGGATGTAGAGCCGGGTCCAGGTTTCGAGGCGTGCGAGCGACATCGCTGCCTGGCGCCTGGTGAGAGGCAGCGGAGCGGGTTAGCGCTTTGATCTTCATCGTGTGCGGCTTTCCATGTTGGAGTAGGTGTATGTACTGCCTTGAATGCATGCTTCGAAAAAGTTGCCCGAGAGCACGTGGCTCGGCGAATCGGCGAAGCGGGAACGATAAGGTTATCTTAGCCTGCTGTGGGGTAAAGTGACGTCCTCATGGGTTGCTGACAATTGGAAGAGGATCGCCCGACGCCTGTCTCGTTACATGTACAGTTCTCGAGTGTAGGATACTTAAAGTAGTTGTCGACTCAAGCACTCAGTGAATGACGCGTCCGGCTTTGCTATCTTTCTTCTCCGCAGCATTCCGACCTTTGCCTCGCTCTGCTTGCTTCGCCTATCATCCACGCTTCTTCTCTTCCAGCAAGCTAAGCGATAACTCATCCCCAACCCGACAAACGCACTCGAAGCCAGCGAGCCGCAGGATGTCTACTTCCTCTACTTCAATGGACTTCCCTCCCCAAGCCCTCCGTCAGATCCTCACAGAAGTGGCGGAGCTGCTCAAGTCCCGTGGCGAAACCTTGAGCATCGCAGAAACGGCTGCAGGAGGCCTCATCTCCTCCTCAATACTCTCCACCCCGGGTGCCTCCAAGATCTACAAGGGCGGCCTCACACTGTATACCTTGCCATCCCGCATTGCTTACGCCGGCTGGACGCAGGAAACCATCTCGAACTACCAAGGACCGACGACAGATATAGTCACCGGCCTTGCGAAGCACGTGAGGAAGGATCTGGAGAGTACGTATACTCTCGCCGAGAGTGGCACTGCTGGTCCGACTGGAGGTGCGACGCCAAACAGGAAGCCAGGATATGTTGCATTGGCAGTGGACTGCGAGAGAGGCACTTTCACAAACGAGCTCAATACTGAGCTCGGTAGTGACAGAGTCGCAAATATGGTGCAATTCGCTCTCGAGGGCTTGAAGTTGCTGAAGAGTGTCATCAGCGGCGAGGCGAAGCTCTAAACGTAGCTAAGGGCAAAATATGGCGTCTGACTGCAAATATTCATGGAATCTCGAGCAGAGAGTGGGGCACTTAGCCCTTGCGGAGACTCTGCCGAGTACGCTGCAGAATGTATCGATGTGTCCGAAGGACGGTCTGAGAGGAAGCTAGCCCCATATTTTGGTCCTGTAGCCTACACCCCAGCTGGCACGCATCTCTGACGGACTGACCTGACGCCTATGGGCGCCGCATGCAGTGTTTGGTAGTATCGCGTGGTCATCGCATGAGCAGGTCAGCATACGCCGTCACCGAAGAGAGGAAGCAAACCGTTCATAGTCAGGTCAACCTATATCTCCGAGAAGATGGGCACGGAGGCGAGCTGTCGAGTACCTGCAAGGGACACCCAGACAACACTCGACGGGCGTAGCACTTCTGAAACCATGTAACAATACAACGAACATTATGAAAACGCTATCCTGCCGCCGTAGTCCCAGTCTCAAAGCCGTACATGCACACCAACCACGTGAACTTCCCACCTACACACCCTCTTCATCCTTCCCCCCTCCCCCGACACCCTTCTTTTCCACTTAACCCATTACCTCTGCCATCCTTTAGAACAAACAATCCAAACAACAACAGCAAGCCAACGCTCCCGCTATTCCAGCACAAATCCCCCCTCCCGCCCCACCCCCTCGTTGCGGCTGTTGCTGCTGGTACATCATAGGCTGCTGCTGGTACCCCATAGGCGGTTGCTGACCATAGCCCTGCGGTGGCCCGTACTGGCCCTGCGGTGGACCGTATTGCTGTTGGCCGTAAGGTTGTTGGCCGTAAGGTTGTTGCCCGTACTGTTGCGGCGCGGGCGAGCCGTAGTAGTCTGCGTTCCCGCGTGGGTCTTGGGAGTCGTAGTGGGCTTGTTGGGGGGGCTGCATGCCGTATTGGGGCGGGTTGCCGTCGGGGGCTTTGTAGGCCATTGTGCTGGGTGGGAGGTGAGGTGGCGTTGGGAGGCTTGGCGTGAGGGTTGTGGCTTGGAGGTTCGCTTTCAGGTTGGTGTTGCAATGAGTTATGGTATGCCGGTGCGACGATCCACAAGGTTGTTGAAGGTGCTCGATGTCGCGCAAAGAGGACTCTGAGTGGAGAGCGGACAGGTGTGGATGGGAGGTTTTGAGCTATCGCTCGGCCTACAGTACCAAGCCGCGGCCAAGAGGCGCAGCTGCTCGAGAGTACGTCAGCTCCAATGAGGTCTGCTGCTCCACGCTTTCACATGTATGTACATGCTCCCGGATCTCGACGGCAGACCGGCGCAATGGCAATCGCATTTAACAGTACAAGAGTTAACGATATGCGCTGTCGACGTGTTTCTCAGTCATGCCCGGCGCAATTGAAGGATCGCGAAGCCAGTCAAAGCGCAAGATCGGGTACATGCGCGGATGGGGACTTGGCTGCAGTCGAAAGTTGTTGTATGCAATACTTGTACAACGGTCTATAGGTATTGTGCTACTGTATCCACAGGAGACTTGACCAGCTCTGCCAGCTGGGCTGATCATTTTGCCGTCAATGCAACAGACCCCATTTTCCCAATGCAGCCCCACCAGCCTAACCCTCCACCTGCACCTCCCCATCCCCTCCTCCTTCCTCAGCACCCTCGGGCGCCATCTCACCCTCCCCCTTCTTCACCGTCCCATCCTCGTAAGTAACTCTCTTCCATCCCTCCCTCAAACTAGGATCTTTCGCGAACTCCACAGTCGGGAAGTAATGCTCATTCTTCTTCATCGTAGCCACCCAAGGCACATTATCAAACGTCATGACCTTCAGTCTAAAGTAAGTGTTATCTGGGATCTTACTAGTCTCACGGATGAAAGACTCCAGGTCGGGTGTAGGGACTGCATTTACGGCGAGGATGAAGTTCGTAGGCGCGAGACCGTACGCGTAAGCCGGGGATCCGCGCATTCGCGCTGAGACGTAGATGTCAGAGTGGACTTTGCTTATTTGCTGTCTCACAGCGTGATGTGGACGATGGAGCACGGCGCCGCAGAAGACGACGATGCGGTCGGTCTCAAGCTCCGAGGTGGGTACTGTGGGGACGTCGAGAGACACTTCTTGTTGTTTGCGCACAACGACGGCGCGGAGTACGGTGTTGTTGTACATCACGTCGAGGTCAGCGACGCGGGTTATGAGGCGGTCGTTGAGCGTTAAGATCACATCGCCTTCCGCTAGTCCGCCCGTGTTGCCGGCGTCGACTTTGCGGACCATGAAGAGCTGATGCCGCTCAGGGTCTTCGGACTCGACACGCTCGATCCAGGATTCGGCTACGCCCATGATACGGGCTTGGCTCATCTGGACTGTTTGCGTTTCTAAGTTCAGGATTTGGAGGTTAGGGACGCGGCCGGACTTGACTTCTTCGATGATGGGGAGGAGAGCGGGCGTGGCAAGGCCGAGATGGTACTCCACGTCTTTGTTGGTGTGGCCGGTGCGCTCGCCCAGGTAGGTAAGCCAGAGGGCTTGCACTGTGCCGTCTTCTGCCACGAGAACACCGCTGCCGCATTGCCCACTAAGGCTGGTATCGACGGTGATGGCATCGAGGTTGACGGCGCGGTAGCGGGGTGTGGAGGCGCTGGCTGGGATCGCAACGGTCGTGATGTCGGTGACTGCGGTCTTTGCTACCACCGGGCGGTAGTTCTGGTTGAAGCCGAAGAAGATGGTACTCTCTCCTTGCTTGATTGGAGTGGTGGCGAGCTTCGCGGTTTTTACTGGTGCTTTCACTAGGCTCACATCATATTTGATGATCACGTAGTTCTGCAGTGGATGCATGAACACGATCTTCCCGTCGACGATGATACTGTCCGCGAAGGTGAGGGAGATGTCGCAAAGATCGTAGGGGACGATTGCGCGACTGACGATCACAAGACCCTGCTCGGCGTCGATCACTAGACCGAAGCCAGTCTTCCGTGAACGAGGGAAGCCATCTATCCGCAGGGGCATGTTAGCGCCGACTCTGACGAACGACCGCACGATGTCGACAGCTTGGGGATGTGCGGCACCCTCCATCTTCACGAAGTTGGCTTTCCGAGGTACTGGTGCGAGGGGTGGGAGTGGTTCTGCCAGTGTTGTGAAGTCCCATAGACCAGACTTATCATTCCGCACCGCCATGCGCATGGTTTTGCTCCAGTGACGGTCGACGAGCAATATGCTGGTGTTCAGAGTGTGCATGTCGCGGAGGTGCTTGTATGTCACCACGACCCTGCTCCGGTCTGCAATCCCTCCCATGACCTCAATGAAAGTCTTCAGGTCAGGCGTTGGCTTGTTGTCGATCGTTTGTATGAGCCAGCCGTACTCTGAACCATCAAAGCGGAAGCTGCCAGTCGCTTCGCAGCAGTAGACGCCTGGATTCTTCAGAGTCACAGCGTAGAAGCGCGCTTGCTGATATGACAGATCATGGAAAGCTGCACCAGCAACCGACACAAAGCGATCGGGTGTGATAGCATGCAAGTCACCGACTGTGAGCTCTACCTCGACATCTTGACCACCTCTCTGCACAAGCAAGCTGACCTTGCCATCGACACTGCTATCGAGGATCGAGTCAAGCCGAATGAACTGCGTCAACAGCTCTCCGTTTACTTTTACCAGCACATCGCCCTCCTCCAGCTGCTTGTTACCTGGCCCGTCAGGTAGTATTACCTCCGCTACGAGCATGCTGTTCTCTTTTGGAAACTTCTCCCTAACCCTCGCCTCCCACTCTGGGCTCAGACCTAATCTTCTGCACTCGTCGAAAGCCTTCAGTATCCACTGTGTCTGTATCGTACCGCGGTCTATCGCCTTGCCCTCTCTTATACATTGTAAAGCTCGAAGCGGTCGATCCAGTGGGAGGAAGTAATCTGTCGCTGCGCCATCTGCACGACCACCAGCTTGTAGCGCTACAGCAAAGCCATCGATATTGACGACTGGGGATCCTGACGAGCCTCCAGATGCAGCGGCTGCAGCCTGGATATAATTCGTGTTGAAGTCACTGTACCCCTCCCCATACTCTGGCGCATTCCTGTCTAACCGCGAGATCACTCCAGACAGTACTGACAGCTTCTCCCCAGCGTCGTTACCCACGACTCTGATCTCCGATCCAACTTTTGCGAGATCTGGTCTCAGCTCCAGATGCGCCACAGGCATGTACTTGATCGCCTTCGGGTCGAACCTCAGAATCCCAAAGTCGTGCACCGGATCGCGGTAGACCGGATACACATCGCACTCTTCGTGATTGTCAAAGATGCAGTAACCCCAAAATGGCCCAGCGCCAACCACATGCCTGTTCGTCAGAATGTAGCCCTTCTCAGCATCCACCACAAACCCCGTCGCCTCACTCGACAACGCCTGATCCGTGTCGAAGCTGCATGTCTGGCAGAAGTGTATGCTGACGACGTTCTTGATCACCTTCTCGATCGTTGCTTGCCATTCCGCCGAGTCTGCTGCCGTGGCTGTGATGAGATCGCCGTCGTCTTCGGACATGGGGGAGCCGTAGCCGTCGCCGTTGGGGGTGTCGTTGGCGGAGACATCGACCGCGATGCCGTTTGTGTATGAGCCTGCGGTGACTGGTGGGAGTAGTTCACCGGAGCGGACTTGCTTCAGTGGTCGATCTGAGGCGGAGGGCGGTGCTTTTCGCTTTGCTGTGCTGCGGTCCATGGCGAATGTTCTGGCGGCGGAATGTGATGAAACGAGAGCGCTGACAGTGGGGAGGAGCGATCGGGTCGATGAAAGTGAATAGAGTCGTGTATTCGAGGTGTTCCACGCAAAGTGACTTTTCCGGTCAAGTCTTAGGCTGCGGCTGGAGGCTATGCTTTCAAGACGTTGTGCCACTGTCTTTAGGCCAAATGTTCGGCCAAGTAGCATTCAGACGGGAGCATTGGGTTCGATATGAAAGGACGTGAAGCGTTCGAATGCGATGATGCGCCTATATGCCACCACTGTGCGACACCTTGACTCTCGGGGGTGCTGTCTCGAGCGGAAGTCTCTGCGGGCCCTCCCGTCTACGCGGACTTCACAAAGACAATTCGCGTTCGGATGCACGTACTTTGTATGTCCCTCAGTATGCGCCACCATATCAAAGCGCACAGTGACAGGCTGGAAACTCACGTGTAGCAACTCGGCCTTGATGGCTATCAGCTACTCCTGCAGAGATTGCTCCGTTCTCAGCAATGCTGCACTGCGGCTAGCAAGACGTCCCCACCCCAGTGTAGCCATCACCGCCGCTGCACGCTAGACCTCGATCTGTCGTTCGACTGCTCAGTCCTCAGCGCCCTCATCCTCGGCCTCAGCTTCAGCCTCAGCCTCCTCTGCAGCCTCAAGCGCACCGTTGTCGTCATCACACTGCGGCTCAACCTTTGGAGACACAGCTTTCTTACCACGCCCCTTCTTGGGCTTCGGGGTGGTAGTCTGCTCGCCATCGCCATCGCCATCCTCATCAGCTTTCTTAGCCTTCTTACCGCGCTTAGCCTTGCCGCCGTTCTCGTCAGTGGTAGCCTTGCGCTTCTGTTGGCAGTGGTCAGGATCATCGATTGCCAAATTGCTGAACAGCATGAAAGAGATAAGTACCTTCGGGCTGACCGACTTCTCCCCTTCTCCTTGCTCGCCGTAGTCACCCTTCTTCTGGGCTCTCTCGGCCATAGTATCCTTCACCTTCTTCTTCTCCTTATCGATCATCACCTGGCAGGCCTTGACGGTGCGGCCAGCGGGGAGCTCGAGTTCGGGCCATGGGATCGTGCCGGATCTGGCGATGATTTGGAAGAGGAGGCCGAGCTGTGGACGCGTCAGTATGCTGTCAACTTCACTGACATGATGCTAATCAGGGCGTGGCGATTACCTTCTCGGCTTCGGTCCAACCTTTGGCTGTGGAAGCCATGATGATTTTGTGTGGGTGTGCTGGCGTTATTGCGAGGATGAGATGGGTTGTAGAGGACTTCAGTTGATGTCGTAGTGGAGGTGGTGGGCGGAGGAATATTAAGTCAAGGTGAAAGGGCGAATGAGGATACACTCAAGGCCGCGTAAGGTCGGTAGGTGTGGCACATGCTAGCATTGTTCTGCATATGACACAGAATTGCAGCTCACTACAGATCTGAAACACTTCTTCGTTCACACTGACGGCAATCAAGACTAACTCTGCCACTACAGCACTATCGTCGCCGTCTTACAATGATCTAGGGTCTGACACGTTGCGGACAGCATTCTACGCTTGTGTGTGAGCTGCAGCGGTAACAGAGCGAAAGGTACTGTCGAAGTCAACTCACTCTTCAGAACTTCACTGCGCAAGTGACGATGACTTGCTCAGCTTCAAGCATGTGACTACACGGACGTAGACTGCAAAGGGTCGTAGCTGTCATATATTCGTCACTCTTAAAGAACAGTCTACTGACACCACTCAACTACCTACGACTGCAGAACATCAAGGAGTTCCAGACAATCACAACCACCATGGATCACGATTCTGCCGTCGCCACCGAGCGCGACGCCGACATGATGGATACCTCAAACGGCGATGAAGGCATTGCTGTCAAACAAGAGAACCACACGATGATCACCCCAGCCAACGACGATATCGACACAGATACCGAAATGAAGCTCGAAGAAGACCTCCCCACCTCACTTCTCGACCACACCCACGACCACACATCCCCCTCTCCCTTTTCTTTCACCCGCTCGCGCCTCAACATCCCTTACAACCCTGCCGACGAACCCGTAGAGATCTTCAAAATCAACAAAGCTCCTCTCACTCACAAGGCCCAGACCGCTTACCTAGAAGCCATTAACAAACCCGCCCCACCTCCCGTCATCACCGTAGCCGCAATCGAGGACTTGAACGGCGGCAACGGAGAAAACGGCCACACAACCCCACCCCTCACCCCACCTCATTCCAACCCCCTTAAATTCGCCTCCAACTGCCCCCTCCCCCCCGCCCCCTGGACCGGTCCAAACCCAGACACTGACGTCCTCGCCCACGTCCGCAAGCACCAAAAACTGCACACGCGCGTTCTAGTCCTCAGACCCAAAGAGCGCCTTCGGCCCGGCCGCTACTGGATCGCCGTCTTACCACCCTCCTCCATCTCCCCACACGCCCAAGCCGCGAAGCTAAGCCCCATGTGGTTCAAAGGCAACCGCCTCACAACCATCGAAACAGTCTGGAAAACTTACTCTCAAAAAGCTATGTTGGAGGATTTCGGGTTGTGGCTTGGTGGGGAGTTGTTGTGGGATGGGAAGGAGGTTGGGAAGGGGGTAGGGGGGAGGTTGAAGGATGGGGGTTGGGGGGCTAAGGGCGTGTGGATGCAGGAGTGTGATTTGTTTGGGGATAAGGTTGTTGTTTTGAGGGCTGTGGAGTTTGGACGGGAGGGGGGCTTGGGGTTGGGGAGGAAGATTACGGAGGGGTTGGTTAGTGTGGAGAGGGAGGTGGTTGTTATTGAGTTGGATTGAGGGCATGGAGCGTGGTGCTGCGGGTTGGGTTTGCAGCTGACATGCATGCTCGAGATGATGGCGGAGATTTGGGGCGGTCATGACAGTCTGATGAGGCGGCGATTGTGCAGCATTGACGGACGGATTGAGAGGGCCGAGATCAGCTGCGATCCGCGTGGAAGCCCGGGTCCTGGTAAGTTTCAGATGGACTTCAGGTTGGGTAGATGTGTCCGAATCCTGAGATGATTGACTCTCGTGCATTACAAATCTGGGCAGAGCTGTATTTGACATCGTATGAGGCTTGATGTGTTGCGTAGCGTCCATACCGGTGCAAGACTTGCATTACATAGCATGTTCACATAGTGGTACCCATGCTTTGATGACTTCTGTGCATTCGACTTGCTACCAGCTACGAATCTCAGACGCCCTCACGCGCTCAATGACCCCGATGTGCATCCCAGCAGTTCGTGCGCCCAGCTTTCAAAAGCCTGCAGATTGTTAGTACGTCCATCCCACATTTCCTACAGCCTTTCAGGAGATACTCACGTAGAGGCGTAAAGAACCACCGGTTCTTCCCACTCTGATACCTCTCCTCCAGCGTCTTCTTGACCGTCTTCTTCGCATCCTCCCTCTGGCTCACCTCCTTGAACGTATCCGGCGTAACCACATTTTTCAGTCCCTCCAACTCCAGCGTGTAGCGCGTCGGCATGAGGTGGTTGTAGTTGACGACCTTGATGAAGGGCTTCACTTTACTGCGCTTGGATTGCCGGGCCTTGGACATGCGGCGTGTGACTTGGAGTGGGTAGCGCTCGATGCCTGCGACCAGGGCGTGGGGGAATGGGTGGGTCTTGCTTCCGGTGTCGACGGGGAGGAGGAGGACGACTTTCTTTCCGGCGTAGCGACCGCGTGAGATGATGGCCTTGCTGGGGTGTTAGTATTTGCTGTGGTGGTACTGGAGTTGTTTAATGATCGCATACCACTCGGCCAACCTTGAGGACTGCGGTGTTGTCAGTGATATATTCTACCAGTATCTCCAAGATCATACATACACTTCACCATGGCTGTCGATTTCGCTGGGTCGTTGTGTCGCTGATGTCGCGCTCACTGCAGCAGACTTGACGTTGGTCTTGTGCGGGCCACAAATTCGAGATTCCGGGTCTTGGCATTGTGGTGGCCTCAGGCATACGTGCATGAGAGCTTCTCGGCTGCCACTGCCGAACTTGTGCTTTGTTGATCGAACGTAAACATCGTTGCTTAGGCCCACGCGCATGAGGAAGAAACACTTCTACCACAGCACATACACCAGCGCATTTCCCTGTGCACTCTCGCTGGAATCAACGAGCAGAATATCGGCAGGCTGAACAGACGTACAATGCCATTGTCTGCTATGCGCAGCCACTGAGCGAATCGCAGAGCACTAAACACATTCCTCGGGTCGACTTGATAGCCAGCAACACATACGATGGAGTCGCATTCACGGGAAGGATCACGCGACCGAGGCGTATCCAAGCATCAACATTCCTGGTCGGAGAGCAGTGGAAGGGCGAGTGTGCCGATGTGAGTAACTCGAGATATCCTTGAATAGAGTTCAAGACAACAACAGGATGAAAGCGCTAACATCGCTCAAACGCAGGTGGGACAGCTCAGACCCAGAACGCGCGCCTCCACCACTGCCCATGAACCCAGGTGGGGGATCACCTACAACAAAGTCTAACACCTCAGCCGGCATTGCCGCGGCCGCGAAGAAGATAGTAGAGGCTTCGCGGGAGTCTGCGCCATTGTCTTCCTACGTCTCGAACGTGACGCCTTCGAATTCCCCAGAGAGATCGCTGATCAAGGGCGCGCATCACAAGCGCCTGCAGTCGATGCAGACGGGGAGCGTGAAGGACTTGAGGAGCTATCTGGACAACAATCGGTCGCCTGACCGATCACCGGAGCGCGAGAGGCCAGCTTCGAGCACGCCTTACACTTCGAGGGAGGCGAGGGACTACATGAGTGCGACGCCCGAGCGCGCGACCACTCCGACGCCAGCTGCAAAGGATCCGTTCAAGGAGACGCCGGCACTGCGACCGTCTGTACGGCCGCGATCCTCGATATACGGCGAGAACACGCCACCGTCCGCGACTATGCTCGCACTCCAGACGATGCAGGTGCCAAATGATCCGCTCAACGATGTGACGAACCGCTCAGGATCGCCTAGCACGCCCCGAGTAAGCACCAACTATGACTTCTCAAGTCAGCTGCTGAACCTCACAACGATCGCGACCAACCTCCAGAAGGAGATGGCAAACCTCAGCAGGCGCAGCAAAGACAATGCGACAGACTTGATCGGTCTGAAGGAGGCCACTTCGAGTCGAGACGAAGACATCCGCAAGAGTCTGCGCGAGCTTGCCACATCAGTCACCACACAGGCTTTGCTAGGACCGCCTCCTGCCGTTGGGAGTCA
>KZ111168.1:157768-184175 GCA_002077045.2 Rachicladosporium sp. CCFEE 5018
CCAAGTCTTGACAGTTCACGATGGTGCTCTACTTCACGCTGTCTATCCTGCTGCCCAACCTGGTCACTGTTGGCATGTTCTCGCAACCAATATCTATTGCGTTTCACGGAGCTGGTATGCGACGGAGCTGCTCTCGATGATGCTATTCCGCATAGTTGCAACGGACGAAAGCCACAACGGCTCGGGCAGAAGTGGAGAGAGCTTGAGCTTCCTGATATCAGGTGCAAGCTGGGTGGAGGTGGTCTAGACCGCGACGTTACTGACCTCAGGTATCAATCGTCCGCGACTTCAGGTACGCATATACTGATATACGGACCTGCACACCGGACGCAGTCGCTCGGTGACCGGGTTTCGGAATCATGCTTACGGTTCTAGTTTCAGCTGGCGGAGTTACCTCCGTTCCGACCTGATTACTAAGACTCTCTTCGGTTCCTCCGTGCTCGCTTCTGCAACTTTGGCCGTATTCACGATGAGTACTGAGACATGAGGCGCTTTCGAGGGGAGCTATTCTACAGGTATACATCTTGTCGCTCTCCCACAAATCACCATTTAGTCTCTGTTGTTGCAGCTGAGCGCATACTACCACAGAGACCTCGGCCAATGCCTTCAAAAGACCAACCGATGCCTCATTTCTTCACTCCAAGAACATCTTCAGCATACTTCATCGCTCCCAACTCATGCAGCTTGGCATCCTTCTTCAGCACAGTCTTCTTGTTGTTCTCAATCCACGCCCTCAAGCGTTCCCTGACCCCCTCGTCTTTCCGTGCCAATTGCCTGGCCGCTAGTAGCGCGGCATTGACCGAATTGTTCAGCCCTACAGTCGCCACTGGCACACCAGCGGGCATGTTCGTCATACTCACAATACTGTCAAAGCCGTCGCCCAGTCGTGGCTTGATGGGAACACCGATGACCGGTAAAAGGGTATGCGAAGCCGCCATGCCCGGGAGATGAGCAGCACCGCCTGCTGCTGCTATGAGCACTTCAATGCCCTCCGCTTCGGCCGACTGCGCGTACTCGGCCATCGCTTCGGGCGTGCGGTGCGCAGATGTCACGCGGGTTGTGTAGGGTATGCCGAGCGTCTCGAGCAGGGCGATGCCGGGTAGGAGGTGTGGCAGATCAGAGTCGGAGCCCATCACAAGAGCTACGAGGGGCTTTGCTTCAGCAGCCGAGGAATTTGTCGCAGGTTCTGAGGAGGTAGTGCCGGATTCCTGATTATTGTTGTCGATGAAGTCGATCAGCGGCTGGATCTCCCGTTCTGCATCCTCCATCGTCGGCGCCGTAATCGTCACATGGCCCATCTTCCGTCCCTTCCTTGCGTCGCCCTTACCATACAAATGCAGCCCCTCCGCACCGAACAATTGATCCGCCTTCGCCGCCACCTTGAGATGCGAGTCCTTCGTCTCGGCACCGAGGATATTCAGCATGATCGCCGGTTCCCGTAGCCGAAGTTTCCGCTGCGGGATGTGAAGGTCGAGGATGGCGCTCAGATGTGCAGCGTATTGAGACATAGGGCACGCTTCTATCGTGTAGTGACCAGAATTATGTGGCCGCGGAGCGATCTCGTTGACAAGTAGTAATCCGTCCTGTAGCAAGAACATCTCCACGCCAAACACCCCCTTGCCCCAAAGACTCTGCACAGCCTTCTTAGCCAGCTCCTGTGCCTGCTCTGCCAGCTTCGCACTAATCCCCCTCGCGGGCGTATAAGTCAGCTTGCAAATACTCTCACTCGTATGAATCGTCTCCGTAGTGGGATAAGCCAACACCCCATCCTTAGTCTTGACGACCATAACCGCCAATTCCATCCGAAACTGCGCCCAACGCTCCACATACAGCACGCCACCTTTGCCCTTTCCCCCAAGAGCCTCCAGCGCAGGACCAAAGTCCTTCTCGGACTTGATCTTGAAATTGCCCCTGCCATCGTACGCTTCTCGTCGTGATTTCAACATCACTGGAAACCCACCCAGTCTCGCAACAACTTGCCATAACTCCTCCACCGTCCCCTGCTCCAACGCAATTCCATCAACAACACCCACGCCTGCGTCGCGGAGGTGCTCCTTTTGAGCATACTTATCCTGCACAACCCTCAAAGTCCTCCAACTAGGCTCGACTTTCACTTTCCCCTCACTTTCCAATCGCTCCAAAATTTCCGTATCGACGTGCTCGATTTCGACGGTTAGTATATCGACTTTTTCCGCGAGTTTCTCAATGGCCTTGGCGTCCTTGAATGAGCCGTCGACGTGTTTCTGTGCAGAATTTGTCGTGATCTGTTTGGCAGGCGCATTCGGGGAATCGAGGAACACGATAGGTATGTTGCGATTATTGGCAGATTCTGCGAGCATGCGGCCTAGCTGGCCGCCTCCTAGACATCCTACTACTTTTTGAGAGGCCATCGCGATAGATTGTTTTCGTGTAGAATCTCAGGTGCGCTCTCAAAGGATGTTCGAAAGGCGTATCATTTGATCCGGTGCGGTCTATAAACGCGGAGCAAATTTCTTGTCACTACGGAGAGATCGTGTGTCGATGTTCAAAGTTTTCAAAATCGGGATATGAGTTGGAGAGTTTTGCATGGCGTGGCTTCCCGACGCGTTGGATCAGAATTGGCTTTTCGCAGTCACGATCGAGATATCAAGATGACATATTTGGGAAGTACAGAAGGGATACATTCACTACTTTAAAGGTGATCATGGTGGAGAAGCTAATGTTTGATGAATTTTGTGGTTCGACTTTCGACTGTATGAGTTGTGCCTTCGCAGGCAGACTTGCATGAAGCCCAAGGCAAGACAGCATGACCTGCTATGATGCTCTAGGCTGCCCATGCCGATGATTCTCGTAGCGTCGCGTAAGGCAGACCATCCACTGTGTGCAACTTCCGTGATCCATGAGGTACACAACCAGCTTACACCTTGAAACCACGCGAACGTCTGCGACCACGCGCACGCTCGAACTTCCTGCCCTTGCTCTCCACCTTTGGCTTCTGTGATGGTTGTCAGTATGGATTTAAATGCACCGAGCGGTACTGTCTCGTACCTTGTGCGAGTGAGGACCGAAGCCGAAGTGCTTGACAGCCTCACGCGAGTTCCTCGGCCCACGGAGGAGAATGACGTTGGACCCAGTCGGCGCACGCAGAGCGAGCTGATCGAAGGTCAAAGTCTCGCCTCCCGCCTTCAAGATCCTCGCACGAGCAGTAGCTGTGAAACCAAGCGCGCACACAGTGATCTTCGGGATCTCCAACACACGGTTGTCATCCGTCACCTTCGCGACCGTAGCGATGATCTTGCCCTCATACTCCTTCTTGCTCGTGGGCTTCTCGACCGTGCGGACGATCTTGCTGAGCGACACTGGGGCGCGGTTGATCTTGGACTGGCGCAGGCGGCGGAGCACGACCTGGTTGAACTTGGAGTCTGTGCGGCGGGCGAGGAAGCTGTACAGCTTGTGCAGGATGATGCGGTATCTGTAGTTCAGATAGAGAGTCTTAGTAGAAGCGCAGGCAGCATTCAGGGACTGAAGGTGACTGACGGATCTTCGCTCTTTGGCGCCTTGCGATGAGAATCGCGGCGGTGGCCGAACTCGTTGAGATCGATACTGTGAGAGAGGGTGTTAGTATGCTGTTCAATGAGGATTAGAAGGGGTGCCTGGGTGCCACTTGATGCTCGCGGTGGCACTTCGTTCCAGTCGCTGCATCAAGTCCAGGCTCTGCAGATGTACTCACCCCATGGCGGCGGTATTGGGTTTGTCGTTGGTCGAATGTCGTCGCTGTCGTATTCCGCTGTCAAATCTTCGACGTTCTGAAATTCGAGGTTGTGAAGCGCCAAGACTTCGAGGCCGAAGCCGATTGGCTAGTCCCGTGGAGCGGCTGAATATCGGCAAAGACGCGATCTCGCAGCCTGGAGCGCGACTCGACTGAGGGAGTCATGTTATCGACTGCCAGTCCTCTGATGTACAGGTTGAGATGACAGTCTTCACCAAAGCAGCGGCGCTGATTGAGGATGGAGGCCTTCTTGACGCGCAAGCGCAAGGCTGCAGACGCGCCGCTCGCGGTGAACAAAGCACCGTCAAACGACGACGATGACACCGACACGAAGCTGGCCATACTAGCCTCCCTGTACCCAGCATATGACCAAGGAGTGCTGTTGGACTACTTGTTGGCGTATGAGGGCAGCGTTGATAAGGTCCTGTCCGCTCTAGATCCGTCGGCTACGTTGTCGCCTCGGAAGAAATCTGCTGCGACAGGGTATCAGTCTTCGTTGGCATCTTTTCGCTCTGAAGACAAGGCCACTACAGGAAGCCGCAAGCGGCTGGCGAAGAAAGGGCAGACGTTGCATCTCTACTCTCCCCAGGACGTGGAGAATCAGACTCCGTGCTCCATCATTCATAACTTTTTGCCGGCGGCTCAAGCGGATGCATTGCTCACCGAGCTGCTGCAAGAGGTACAGTACTTCCGAAGAGATGAATTTCAAATGTTCGAACGGACTGTAACCTCACCTCATACCATGGGCTTCTACGTGGACACCATGCTCGAAGTGCAAGAGCAGAAAGACTACTATTCGTACAATGGTACATACTTCAACGATGTTCGAGTCACTACGCCTGAGATGCTCAAGGTATCGTCGATAGTCGGCGCCGCCGTTAATGAGGAGATTGATAGGCGCACACGCGACTTTCACCCCGGAGGCGAGAAGCTCAAGTTCCAGTCCACTGAAGAGTGGCGTCCCAATACTTCGTTCGTAAATTGCTACGATGGCGGCAAGGAATCTGTAGGGTATCATACGGACGAGCCTACGTACATGGGGCCGCGCGCTGTCATTGGCAGTCTCTCCCTGGGCGTGGCACGCGAGTTCAGAGGTGAGTCTTGCAGCATTCGTCTTTTCCCTTCCTCTCAGCACTCACATATTGCTTGCTCCCACAGTCCGCAAGATCGTTCCCTCAGACTCTCCCACCTCAGCCGACGAACAAGGCCAAATCGCCATCCACCTGCCTCACAACAGCCTCCTGGTAATGCACGCCGATATGCAAGAAGAATGGAAACACTCGATTGCGCCAGCGCAGACCATCGACCCGCACCTGATCGCTGGTAACAAGCGTCTCAACATTACGTATCGCTGCTTCAAGGACTACCTGAACCCTCGCCTCACCATAAGGTGCAAATGCAATGTACCTGGAATTCTGAGATGTGTGCAACGAGCCAGAGGCAGTCGAGGAAGATATGTGTGGATGTGCAATCGCGGCTACGCACCGGGACAGAAGAGCTGTGGGTTCTTCGAGTGGGCGCAGTTTGATGAGGATGGGCGTCCGCCTTGGGCCGAAGGGTACAAGGGGAACGCGAATCTGCCAATGGAGGTCACAATGGACGACGGCTAAAGCAACAAGACTTAGGCGAGGCTGAATCGCACCACACCGACGACAACTCGCAGGCCACTCGCATCAGTAAACCTTCGTCTCTTTTCGCAAATGCCGGGCACCCTTGCCGTAGGCATGTCACCCCACAATCATGCTTCAGCTGCCAAGGCCAACACCGCTACGAACCCGAGGTGCTTACATACCGCACTATAGCGGCATCCTACACGCGAGGTCGGTACGTCTCGATAGGATACTCGCGTAGTGCATAATGTGACCCTGCCACATGCCACGGTGATACTGCCAGGCGAAGGATCATGAGTCGTATAAATCCACAGCTGACGCCGTCACATCGGATGGACCACGAATCTACTCGACTTTCACTCTTGACTCCATCTTCTTTCGGCGTTGGCTAGTCGCTGTCTGCTACTGCGAATACCTCATCATGTCCGTTCCCAAAGAGCAAAACGCTGCCGTCAAGGAAGGCTTCGGCAAGGAATCGACATGCAAGATCAAGCGTGTACCTGTGAAGGAGCCTGGCCCAGGGCAAATACTGGTCAAAATTAATTGGACTGGACTTTGCGCTTCGGACAAGCAATTCATCCTGGATGAGATGTACGCATATCATGTTGACACATGCGAAGATTGCCTCCGACTGACGATGCATCACCAGGGCTGCACTGGGTGGCAAGATGGCAGAAAGTGCAGAGGGTATAGCTGGTCACGTATGCCTTCCCGATACTATCCCGGCCGACCACATCACTTACGAGCTCCACATCCGGTCTCCGGTCCTGGTAGTGTCATGAGCTGATCCTTCACTTTCAGGAAGGCGCAGGCACAGTCGCATCTGTACATCCCGACGTCGCCAACCTGTGGAAATTCGGCGATCGTGCTGGCGTGAAGTGGTGTACGCACATCTGCGGCGTTTGCGAGTTCTGCACCAACGGCCGTGATGAACTGCACTGTCCCCACCAGCTTAATTCCGCTCTCAACGTTCCAGGTACGTTCCAGGAATACGTCGTTACGGACGCGAAGTACGCTACGAGGTAAGCATTGCTAGCAGACGAAGTGTGAAAAGCACGAGCACAATGTTGACGACATGGCGCAGGATTCCAGAAGGCGTATCGGACGAAGAAGCAGGCCCAATCATGTGCGCTGGCGTGACAGCATACGCCGCGCTCAGGAAATCTGAAGTCCGACCAGGACAATGGGTCGTTCTCACTGGTGCCGGCGGCGGGCAAGTCCTCACACGACCTTACGCATGCTACCTTAACCCACTGACAGAATCTACACAGTCTCGGCCATCTCGGCATCCAATACGCAAAAGCAATGGGCATGCGTGTCATTGCTATCGACGGTGGCGCCGCCAAATCTGAGCTCTGTCTCGCCCTCGGCGCAGAGCACTACATCGACTTCGTCACCACCCCCGACCTCGCGACCGAAGTCCGAAAGCTCACGACCTACGGCGCTCACGCCGTAGTCGTCTACGCTTCCTCCAAAGAAAGCTACGCCTCTGCCATATCCCTCCTTCGACCCCGCGGTATCGTGATTGCTGTCGGAGTACCCGGCGCACCAGATGCATTCATAGGTACGCATCCGGCTATGATGGCCATGGGAGCGTATCGTACGGCTGGCAGTGTTGTCGGGACGCTGAAGGTAAGTCGTTTCTCCAAGGTGCTGGACATTCTGGTACCGGAGTACTGACTGTGGGTATAGGAGGTTGATGAAGCGCTAGACTTCGTGAAGAGGGGTCTTGTGCATCCCGTCCTTACCAAGGGCACGCTCGCCGATGTCGATAAGTACTTGGCCTTGATGAGCGAGGGCAAGGTGGCTGGGAGGGTGGTGCTAAAAGTTGCGGCATAAGATCCTTGCTAGTGGCTGCTCTTGCGGCTATGGAGATACGATGTGTGCACCACACGCCGGGGGATAGAGAGTAGCATGGCAAATCCCATGGCTAATGTACTTCTCGCCCGTACGAGAACGTCACCGAACTCCAACACGGCCTTGCTACGTACGGAATTGCAGGTAGTAGGCAGACTGGGCATTGAGGTAAGAGTCATGGTACACAGCCAGCCACCTCCATTCTACATCCTCTCATACATCGTCCACAGATCCCATTCATACCGTCATCACGTCCCCATCGCATTTTCCCTCCCCCTCAAACCTCACCCCACCCTCCACCAGCACTCACACCTTCGCTGAACACCCCTTCACTCCCCGCAGTCCCTCCACCAAACTCCCAGAAACACCTACTACTCACACTCCCGCCTCCTCGTCCGCCAAGCCCACTCTGGCTCTTGCAGCTGCTTCTGCTGCCCAAACTACCCATTCGTCGCTTCAGCACGCTGTCTCGCCTCCTGATCTCTGCAGCCCGGGAAGAAAGCAATGGGTGATGGAGGCGGATGTGCTCGGCTCGCGACAGAGTAGGTGTCGACGCAGTGGCCCAGGAAGCTGGTAGAGGGCCAAGTGGTGTTGACTGAGCGGGTACAGGTGGTGCAGGCGAGAAGCGGGAGGCGAGGTAAGAGAGTATGGTCGAGAGGTTGAGGGATCGGGTGTAGAAGTCTCGGATCTGGGTTTCGGAGTTGGGTTGAGGGGTGGCTGGCTCCTCTTCAATGCCCCAGAGAGACGTGTCTGTTGGCTCGAGACCAGGCGAGGTTGGCAGAGTCGGACGGAAGAGGTTCGAGTCGGCTGTTGATGCATTTGGTGCGGCTTGGCGGGAGTGGCGACTCAGGCGGCGGCGATGTTGGAGCCGTGCATCAGGCACGCGCTGTGCAGCTAGTTCGCTAGGCTGGGCGTACGTGTTGAATGCATTGCCATCTTGCGAGGCGAATTCTGCGACCAGCACATTCAGCTCTTTGGCGATGCGGTCCATAAGCTTGGCTTCCCAAGTATGATCTCGATTCCGGAACGTGACCTGCGATTCCGTGGCTGCGGCTGCAGCGATGGGTGAAGTCTGAGTGAGTGTCGGCGAGGTGTTGTCCGGTAGCTGCTCGCCGAAGATGACGGATAGTGTGTTCTCATCCAGTCCGATCAGGTCTTGTATGACACGACGAGTGATGCGTTGCCACCAGCTTTCACCATCGGAAGAGAGTCCCGGTGCACCTTCGCCTTCTTCTGGTATTGCAGCCACTTGACGCACTTTCTGACTCTTGACGGGCCTCGCATCCGTGGCAACGGAAGATCTCCTTCGGCCTCTCCTCTTCGTCTCCTTCTCGATCTCCTCCACCACGGCCCTGCTTTGCTCTACCCGCCACCGCTCGATCCTCTCCCTTCGCTCGGTCTCCAAGTATGCCTCGCCGATCTCCTCCACTGCTCCGTCCAGCAAAGAAGTTCTCCGCACCGACCGTCTTCTCTGCGGATTATGTCGCTCAAATTGCCAAAGCTGCTCCTGCAGTCCCGTGCCACTTGCGAACGTGCCCAATCCATCATGTGTAGGCCACAACGGCGTGGCACCGCTCTGATCCAGCGATCGATAAGGTCCCGAGTGAAACGGATCGTGATCAAAGGCCTTCAGTCCATCGTCCAATGAGTCCAGCTCGCCATCCTCCTCTCCAGCTGCTTCGGCGTCATCCTCAACGCCAGCTTGAGAGCGAATATGTGTTTCCAGGCTACCCAGATCAGAGGTGTAGGTGGCTGTGAGTGGCGCTTGCGAAGACTGTGATGCTTTCTCGCGCTGTGCTGGGGAGAAGAGAATCCATTCTTGTGAGTCCTGGAGGGTTCGCTTGCGTAGTGGGGAGGCAGGGATGGCGGCCTGTTCCGGGATGACCTGAGGGATGGAGATCTGTCGCGAAGATTGGGGTCGATGTTGGGGCTGCTGAAATGCCATGTTGTCGCTGTTGTGAAAGAACGCAATGAATGGAAGGCCGCCTTGATATGTCCCGCCTCAAAAGCCGATATGAGACTCAGGCTGATGAAGGCGTTCAAGTCATGATGCTCGTAATGTGCCTCTTATCGATGTGAGGCGAAATCGCATGGCCTCAGAGACTTCTTGACCAGTGTTTGCTGCCTCGCGCAACAAAGAAACGATGTCGCACCCACTGTCACTCTCGGGTCACAGGACCAAGGGACCTCCCTCCGACAAGCTCGCGAACTCAATGTCGCAATCAAGACGTGATCGACAATACCACTGAATCACCAAGTTTACTCATCAACACATAGCCTCGTATATATGACAAACAGATCAGGTCAGCGAAGTGCATATCCCTTCTAGGATACAAGGCAATCCTCCCAACCACACCTCCTTCCCGGCGCGGTGAGACGCATTCCGGCGTTCTGCCAACAAAACGCCATCATCCCGCGCTATCGGTATGTGACAGGGGAGCTTGATAAGATCTGGCGCTAGAAGGAGCAAGGCGTGACTTCGGCCCGGCCGGCGATCTGGCCGCTGTACTGTGGCTGTTTGGGATGTGAAACACGTCGAGGCTTGCGTTGTAATGAGACTGATCCAACACAAGCCTCACCATAGGCTGATCAGGGACGACTGCAAGAGCGCGCGGAGGCAGCGGAAGGACATGTTCTCTTTACGATGTCAAGGCATCGGTGACTACCTATTAATGGAACTTCTTCTGATGCTCCAAACTATCGAGATGGACCTCTAGCACTCTTCTAGAAGGTATGCAAAGCCGTCTGTGTCACTACCCTACTCTCTACCTCCATCATTACTTCACAGGACAAGTATCCCTCCCAACATTCTGCTTCACTTCCGCAAAATTGCCCCACTTGGGAAACTGATCGCCCGTAGTAGCAGGCTGCACATCCGCGCCGACGACCTTCAGGTTCAGTCCAGGAACTTGACCATTCGGCACCGCTGTGCCGTCGAACTGCGAAGAAACATCAGTATCTGCACACTGTAAGTCGAAGGCTGTAAGAGAACTCACCATCCTCACCACCCCAAATTCCCCCTCAAATACTCCTCCACATCTCCCTTCCGCAGCCCTCTCAGATCCCCACTCTTCGCTTTGTCGAGCAACGCACTCGTCAGCGGCACCGTACCCGTGACTCTTACGCCACTACTCATCCTCATCCCATTGCCCTCAGGATCACCCGGCAGCGCTGCGAAGATCGCATGCGTACCGACCAGATTCGGATTTGTGGGCCAGCAGCTCGGATCGCCTGCATCGAAGTCTCCGAGGAAGACGTAGATCGCGTAGGATCCGTTGAGTGCGAACTTCTCGCTGACGATGTTGGCGATGTACTCCCTGCGCAGAGGCTTCGGCCTCGCCGCTGCTGCAGGATCACGAGGAAAGAGAGATGGTTCCTCGGGCGTGTCATCGATAAAGCGCTTTGAGGGCTGGATCGCAGCGGCTGCGCTGTTTGATGGTGAGCTATCGCCACCGTATAGCCGATTGATGGCGGCTTTGATCGAGGAGATGTTGGCGTTGTTGGCGAGCTCGGGGTACGTGTAGCCGAAACTGCGGGTTGAGCGGGCGGTTTGGGATGTCCATCGAGTGCCGTTCTGATCGCTGTGGAAGGGGTCGAGAGCTAGGCATGACGTTAGTGGAGAGTAGACAGGGGATTGAAGGTTTACTGACGAGTATTAGCATCGACTACCTGGCCTTGATGGATCGTAAAGCTGTTCTGGATCATCTGTGTCGGCTGGACGTAGCTGTCAGGGTACAGGGCCTGCCAAAGGGCGAAGCTGCGATCGATCATTGTGTGGCTGGAAGTTCGTCAGCATTAAACCGCCGAAGTCTCTCGAGGGTGTACGACTGACTGCAGCCAGAAAATCGGGTCAAAAGCCGAGTAGTCCAGATAGGTCATATGACCACCACTGCCAGTAACCCCATGAATCACATCATGGATCGACTCCAGACTGTCAGCGTTCTTCACATCTGCACCAAAAGTGTACGACTCGGTGCCGAATTCCGAGAAGTTGCTATAAAAGGTGAAAAGATTGTACAAGCGATCTCGAGATGACACTCGGGCGTAGTCTAGGATCGGGCCAACAAGATTATCTTGGCTGGTCGCGCTCTCGACCTGGCCACCCAGAGGGTCTCGAAGGGTTGAGGACCATTCGCTCCACTAGAGAAAGGGTCAGCTTACGATTGCGCGAAAGACGCGGCATGGCGTACTGGATCGTAGTAGAAGTCGTCTCTCGAGACCGAGTGGAATCTGTAGGAATAGAGCGGATTCGGAATCGTGTTCGTTCCATTCGGCATTGCCACCGTTACGGTCGGATTCGAAATACTACTCGGATAGACGCTCTCTCCAGCCGGCGGGTCTGCCGCCCAGTCCCAGTATGGATGTCTCCAAGACAGCGCGGCGATTGCATACTTTGTCCGCGTTGGACCTGCAGGGAACGAGTTGACTGCAGCGACAATATGGCTGTACAATGTTTGCTTGGAGCAAAGTCAGTAGCCGGCGAGTGCAGGGCTCGCATATAACATACCTCGTATAGTGCCAGATATGGTCGATGCCAAGGCAAGAGAAGCTGCGAAAGATGAATGCAGTACCCTGGCGCAGTGATACCTTCGCCTGGTCCTACGCCATCCCATGGCACGTATGGTCTACCATGGATACCTGAAACCACATCAGTCAATGGCCGCCCATTGGCAGGATCGCGCACGCTGACCTGCAATCTGGTAGTACGACAACTTCTCCGACTGGTTCGTCGCCATGAACCGCGTCAAGCCGAGCATGAACAAGTTCCACTGATCGACATTCTTCTCCAGTTGTCTGATCTCGAGGCGCGGCTGGGGACTCGTGCCTTGGATGCCCGTAACGACAGTGTAGCCAGATGCGCCGTCAGATTGTCGTCGATCGAGCAGTATATCATGGCCGACTAGCTCGGGGAAGTCCTCGACTTGGTGGTTCAGGAGAGGTTTCGCTGCTGCGGCGAAGGCGGTATGGTGTAGCGACAGTAACAGAAGAGCCCGTAGGGATAGTCTTAGGTAGCGCATCGTCGTCCGCCCCAATGGGCTAGTCCAGAGGTTGTGCCTGCCTCGAGCAAACTTTCGTGGTATTCGTAAAGCTAGCCCGACGTCGCCCAGGAAGTGTTTGTAGGTACGCGTAAGCCGGTGTAATCCTTAGGTCAATGGCTAAATATGCATATACAATGCAGATAGAGCAGCAGTGTTTACGCGCAAACGACCATCGGCGTCAAACCACACGGCCCCAACTGTAAGATGTTACGCCAAGAAGCCGGTTTCCGTGCGCTCGTGAAGTAGGGAAAGAGCGCATGGGACTGTACAGAACGAGCGTTGAGATGCGTGAAGGCATGAGCCAAGAAAGACGACACGAAAATACTTTGAGATGTTTGGAGATACTTACCGTACTATTCGTAGCACACGCAGGGTACAAGGCTGCATCACACTTGACGTGCAGCAGCAGAGGCGGATGGAGTGGTCGGGGTGGGCGACAGGGTGAGGGCTGGTCGGGAATGCGGCGGCGGGTGCGTGATGCACGATGCCAGTGTCCGTCGTTCGTCATCTTTGCTGGGGGGCCGGATGCTACGTGCCACACGGAAGGTAATGGCCTGAGCGATACCTAGTCCGGTACGATCGTATGTTAGGTAGATTGATTTTCGAGGTTTAATGTCTTGATAGAGGACGGTGAGCAAGGCAGCTGAACACCAGCTCGGCTGACATAGAAGATCGAGCTCGTGCTCCACGAAGCTCAGACATAAGAGTTGGGACATGGACTTGAAGTGCATGTGGAACAGATCGCGGTGGCCATTTGCATTGTTCCCATGAAGTGAACTATTTGCAGTTCCCACCTCCCCAGTATCCTCCCTTGGCGGTCAATCCAAGCATCTTCCTCAGACACCATCCGCTCGCTTCACTGCATTGCAAATCCCCTTAAATCACCCATCCGCAACAAATCATTGGCTCTGGACCGATTGACCGCCTTGTGGCAGCCATGCGAGGGCATACACCATCATAACTGCTGTGTCTGCAACCTGCAGTGCTCATCTTAATCACCATGCTGGTGACAGCCAACCTCATAATACCACCTCACAACAAGCGCGAGCACAGGTTGTAATTGACCTTATCATTGGGTGTTGTGATATTGTCGAAGGTCACGCAAGTCAACAGACTGGCCGGATGAGTGCCTGCGCGCAGCCGAACTGGGACGGCGTTTGGTGACACAGATCTGCAAGCTACATCACTCGGGACGACCACGCACCCGGGTCGGCGTTCAATTCGAAGACGAGGTCGGCTGACGGTCGATCACCAAGTCGTAGCAGAAAGTGGACTCCGCGAAGGACCTTGATCGCGCTCGACACGGCATCGTAGTGTGCTGTAGCGTTGTAAAGTGTGCCAGCTAGCATGCCCAGTTTCGGACACGGCCTCTGTCGCGGTGCATTCGATGCAAGGGGTGTCGCTGTTTGCCACAAGCTGCCACGCTTAGTAGTGGTGAAAGCTTTGACCATGTTGTGCGCTGAGCGCACGCAGCGTAATGCAATGCTGATTCGTTCTACGACCAGCAATCGATCATTGCTCAGTGACCAGCACCATCTTCTCCCTCTCACTTCTCCGGGCCTTTAACCCCTTCTTCGAGTGCTTCCTCTCATTCTCCTCTTTGCGCTTGATCGACTTGAGCTCCTCGCCCTTGATCTCACCGGCCTTCTTCACCTGCTTCGGTACGTGTCTGTGCCTGGCGATCCGTCTGATCTCAGGCATATGCTTGTACCTCTGCTTCAGCGCCTCATCATACTCCAGTTTCTGCCGTTGCGCAGCACTCTTCACACCTTGCCGGGCTGATGCTTTCGCACGCCAGAGGCGCACATTGCCATCATCAGAGCCGGAGAGAACGTAATTGTTGTCTGGCGTCCACGCGCATGAGAACACACGCTGCATACGCTTAGTGTGGTATATATCTCTGCTGTGGCCCTCATTGCGTTTCCAGAGACGAATGCTGCGATCGTATGACGCGGATACAAGCTCTTCGCCGGTGGGAGAGAAGTCGATGTCCATCACTGCGCTCACGTGGTCTTTGAGGATGTTCATGGCACGCGATAAGTTGCGAGAGTCGAAAAGATAGATGTTATGGTCTTCGTTCGCGACTGCGAGGTTGAAAGCCTCCATTGGGTTCCACGCAACAGCGTTCGAAGAGAGCGTGAGCACAGAGCGATGAAGGGGAGAATTCGTTCGGAGGTCATAGAGTACCAGCGAGCGATCTGACGCTGTCGAAGCTAGTAGAGAAGTCTCAGACTGATTGAAAGCCAGCGAAGTGATCGTGTCTACACTCGTCGGCCAAGCTAGTGTCTGTGTCGGCCCAGCATTCGGTCGATTCAGATCATAAAGCGATATAGCCGACGACGCAACAGCAAATGCTGGCTCCTTCCGGTGCCTTGTGATCGCAGTAAAAGCGTTATTGCCCAACCATGTCGCCACTGGTGCACTACCCGTTGGCGTGTGGTATGGGTCAAACAGCTTCACCGTGCGATCGCTCCCGCAGGACAGTAACTTCTGATCCTGTGTCCAGCATACGCTCTTCACAACATTCTCATGCGCCTGTGCCTGCCAGACCTCATCCTGTCTCGGCAGATCCCAGACCTTGACTACACCATCTCCACTGCCACTTGCAAAGCGTTCAAGGGATTTTGGATCCTTAGCGATGGTGTAGACTCCGTCGACATGCCCTTTTCCAAGTTGTGCTACGAAGGGCGCAGCGAACATGCGCTCCAGCTTCGTTGCGTTCAGAGCTCGCGTGTATTCTCTCGCACGCTCGAAGGGATGTAGAGCCGGGTCCAGGTTTCGAGGCGTGCGAGCGACATCGCTGCCTGGCGCCTGGTGAGAGGCAGCGGAGCGGGTTAGCGCTTTGATCTTCATCGTGTGCGGCTTTCCATGTTGGAGTAGGTGTATGTACAGCCGTCTCGAATGCATGCTTCAAAAAAGTTGCCCGAGAGCACGCGGCTCGGCGAGTCGGCGAAGCGGGAACGATAAGGTTATCTTAGCCTGCTGTGGGGTAAAGTGACGTCCTCATGGGTTGCTGACAATTGGAAGAGGATCGCCCGACGCCTGTCTCGTTACATGTACAGTTCTCGAGTGTAGGATACTTAACGAAGTTGTCGACTCAAGCGCTCAGTGAATGACGCGTCCGGCTTTGCTATCTTTCTTCTCCGCAGCATTCCGACCTCTGCCTCGCTCTACTTGCTTCGCCTATCATCCATGCTTCATCTCTTCCAGCAAGCTAAGCGATAACTCATCCCCAACCCGACAAACGCACTCGAAGCCAGCGAGCCGCAGGATGTCTACTTCCTCTACTTCAATGGACTTCCCTCCCCAAGCCCTCCGTCAGATCCTCACAGAAGTGGCCGAGCTGCTCAAGTCCCGTGGCGAAACCTTGAGCATCGCGGAAACGGCTGCAGGAGGCCTCATCTCCTCCTCAATACTCTCCACCCCGGGTGCCTCCAAGATCTACAAGGGCGGCCTCACACTGTATACCTTGCCATCCCGCATTGCTTACGCCGGCTGGACGCAGGAAACCATCTCGAACTACCAAGGACCGACAACAGATATAGTCACCGGCCTTGCGAAGCACGTGAGGAAGGATCTGGAGAGTACGTATACTCTCGCTGAGAGTGGCACTGCTGGTCCGACTGGAGGTGCGACGCCAAACAGGAAGCCAGGATATGTTGCATTGGCAGTGGACTGCGAGAGAGGCACTTTCACAAACGAGCTCAATACTGAGCTCGGTGGTGACAGAGTCGCAAATATGGTGCAATTCGCTCTCGAGGGCTTGAAGTTGCTGAAGAGTGTCATCAGCGGCGAGGCGAAGCTCTAAACGTAGCTAAGGGCAACGGATATGGCGTCTGACTGCAAATATTCATGGAATCTCGAGCAGAGAGTGGGGCACTTAGCCCTTGCGGAGACTCTGCCGAGTACGCTGCAGAATGTATCGATGTGTCCGAAGGACGGTCTGAGAGGAAGCTAGCCCCATATTTTGGTCCTGTAGCCTACACCCCAGCTGGCACGCATCTCTGACGGACTGCCCTGACGCTTATGGGCGCCGCATGCAGTAATTGGTAGTATCGCGTGGTCATCGCATGAGCAGGTCAGCATACGCCGTCACCGAAGAGAGGAAGCAAACCGTTCATAGTCAGATCAACCCATATCTCCGAGAAGATTGGCACGGAGGCGAGCTGTCGAGTACCTGCAAGGGACACCCAGACAACACTCGACGGGCGTAGCACTTCTGAAACCATGTAACAACACAACGAACATTATGAAAACGCTATCCTGCTGCCGAAGACCCAGTCTCAAAACCGTACATGCACACCAACCACGTGAACTTCCCACTTACACACCCTCCTCATCCTACCCTTCTCCCCCAAACCCCTTCTTTTCCACTTAACCCATTACCTCTGCCATCCTTTAAAACAAACAATCCAAACAACAACAGCAAGCCAACGCTCCCGCTATTCCAGCACAGATCCCTCCTCCCGCCCCACCCCCTCTCTGCGGCTGTTGCTGCTGATACATCATCGGCTGCTGCTGGTACCTCATAGGCGGCTGCTGACCATAGCCCTGCGGCGGCCCGTACTGGCCCTGCGGTGGACCGTATTGCTGTTGGCCGTAAGGTTGTTGGCCGTAAGGTTGTTGCCCGTACTGTTGCGGCGCGGGGGAGCCGTAGTAGTCTGCGTTCCCGCGTGGGTCTTGGGAGTCGTAGTGGGCTTGTTGGGGGGGCTGCATGCCGTATTGAGGCGGGTTGCCGTCGGGGGCTTTGTAGGCCATTGTGCTGGGTGGGAGGTGAGGTGGCGTTGGGAGGCTTGGCGTGAGGGTTGTGGCTTGGAGGTTCGCTTTCAGGTTGGTGTTGCAACGAGTTGTCGTATAACGGTGCGACGATCCACAAGGTTGTTGAAGGTGCTCGATGTTGCGCAAAGTGGATTCTGAGTGGAGAGCGGGCAGTGTGGATGGGCGGTTTTGAGGTATCGCTCGGCCTACATGTACATGCTCCCGGATCTCGAGGGCAGACCGGCGCAATGGCAATCGCATTTAACAGTACAAGAGTTAACGATATGCGCTGTCGACGTGTTTCTCAGTCATGCCCGGCGCAATTGAATGACTTCTAAGCGCACTCAAAGCCCACGATCGGGTCGATGTGCCCATGAAGACTTGGCTGCAAAATTACTGTAGCTGTATGCAATACTTGTACAACGGTCTATAGGTATTGTACTACAGTGATTACAAGAGGTCTTCCCAGCTCTGCGGGCCGGAGTGACCATGCGTGCCGACCGGCAATGCAACAGACGCAGCGTTTATCATGCAGCTTCCGGCTCACCCCTCGATCTGAACCTCCCCATCCCCTCCTCCTTCCTCAGCACCCTCGGGCGCCATCTCGCCCTCTCCCTTCCTCACCGCACCATCCTCATAAGTGACCCTCTTCCACCCCTCCCTCAAGCTGGGATCCTTCGCAAACTCCACAGTCGGGAAGTAATGCTCGTTCTTCTTCATAGTAGCCACCCAAGGCACATTATCGAATGTCATGACCTTCAACCTGAAGTAAGTGTTGTCGGGTATCTTGCTAGTCTCCCGGATGAAGCTCTCCAGATCTGGGGTGGGCACGGCGTTGACAGCGAGGATGAAATTCGTAGGCGCGAGACCGTAAGCGTATGCAGGCGATCCGCGCATCCGCGCTGAGACGTAGATATCCGAGTGGACTTTACTGATCTGCTGTCTTACAGCGTGATGCGGGCGATGGAGCACGGCGCCGCAGAAGACGACGATGCGGTCGGTTTTGAGCTCCGAGGTGGGTACTGTGGGGACGTCGAGACAAATTTCTTGTTGTTTGCGGACGACGACGGCGCGGAGCACGGCGTTATTATACATCACGTCCAAATCTGCCACACGGGTGATGAGGCGGTCGTTGAGCGTTAGAATCACGTCGCCTTCGGCTAGCCCGCCGGTGTTGCCGGCGTCGACTTTGCGCACCATGAAAAGTTGGTGGCGCTCGGGGTCTTCGGACTCGACGCGCTCGATCCAGGATTCGGCCACGCCCATTATACGGGCTTGGCTCATCTAGACTGTTTGCGTTTCTAGATTCAGAATTTGGAGGTTAGGGACGCGGCCGGACTTGACTTCTTCGATGATGGGAAGGAGAGCGGGTGTGGCGAGGCCGAGGTGGTACTCGACGTCTTTATTCGTGTGACCGGTTCGCTCACCAAGGTAGGTCAGCCAGAGGGCTTGCACGGTGCCGTCCTCTGCTACGAGAACACCGCTGCCGCACTGCCCACTAAGGCTTGTGTCGACCGTGATGGCATCGAGGTTCACGGCGCGGTAGCGGGGTGTGGAGGCGCTGGCTGGGATCGCAACGGTCGTGATGTCGGTGACTGCGGTCTTTGCTACCACCGGGCGGTAGTTCTGGTTGAAACCGAAGAAGATCGTGCTCTCGCCTTGCTTGATTGGAGTAGTGGCGAGCTTCGCGCTTTTCACTGGCGCTTTGACTAGGCTCACATCATATTTGATAATCACGTAGTTCTGCAGTGGGTGCATGAACACGATCTTCCCGTCGACGATGATGCTGTCCGCGAAGGTGAGGGAGATGTCGCAAAGATCGTAGGGAACGATTGCGCGACTGACGATCACAAGACCCTGCTCGGCATCGATCACTAGACCGAAGCCAGTCTTCCGTGAACGAGGGAAGCCATCTATCCGCAAGGGCATGTTAGCGCCGACTCTGACGAACGATCGCACAATATCGACTGCTTGGGGATGAGCAGCGCCTTCCATCTTCACAAAATTGGCTTTCCGAGGAACTGGTGCGAGTGGTGGGAGTGGCTCTGCCAATGTGGTGAAGTCCCAGAGTCCTGACTTATCGTTTCTTACAGCCATGCGCATCGTCTTGCTCCAGTGGCGGTCGACGAGCAGGATACTAGTGTTTAAAGTATGCATGTCGCGTAGGTGCTTGTATGTCACTACGACCCTGCTCCGGTCTGCAATTCCTCCCATGACCTCAATGAACGTCTTGAGGTCAGGTGTTGGCTTGTTGTCGATCGTTTGTATGAGCCAACCGTACTCTGAGCCATCGAAGCGGAAGCTGCCAGTGGCCTCGCAACAGTAGACACCAGGATTCTTCAGCGTCACAGCGTAGAACCGCGCCTGCTGATATGACAGGTCATGGAAAGCTGCACCGGCGACAGAAACGAAGCGATCAGGTGTGATCGCATGCAAGTCGCCGACTGTCAACTCCACCTGCACATCCTGACCACCTCTTTGCACAAGCAAACTAACCTTGCCACCCACGCTGCTGTCCAGTATTGAGTCAAGTCGAATGAATTGCGTCAACAGCTCGCCATTGACTTGGACCAACACGTCGCCCTCTTCCAGCTTTTTATGCCCTGGTCCATCGGGTAGTATGACCTCCGCGACCAGCATGCTGTTCTCTTTCGGGAACTTCTCTCTGACCTTGGCTTCCCACTCCGGGCTCAGACCTAGTCTTCTGCACTCATCAAAAGCCTTCAGTATCCACTGCGTCTGCATCGTACCGCGATCTACCGGTTGGCCTTCTCTTATGCACTGCAAAGCTCGAAGTGGTCGGTCTAAGGGGAGGAAGTAGTCTGTCGCAGCGCCATCTGCCCGTCCACCAGCTTGCAATGCCACAGCAAAGCCGTCAATATTGACTACCGGCGATCCCGATGACCCTCCTGATGCAGCGGCAGCAGCCTGGATGTAGTTCGTATTGAAGTCACTGTAGCCCTCTCCGTACTCTGGCGCATTCCTGTCCAACCGCGAGATCACTCCAGACAGCACTGACAGCTTCTCCCCAGCATCGTTGCCCACGACCCTGATCTCAGACCCAACTTTCGCCAAATCTGGTCTCAGCTCCAGATGCGCCACAGGCATGTACTTGATCGCATTCGGGTCGAACCTCAGAATCCCAAAGTCGTGCACCGGATCGCGGTAGACCGGATACACATCGCACTCCTCGTGATTGTCAAAGATGCAGTAACCCCAAAACGGCCCAGCGCCCACCACATGTCGATTTGTCAAGATGTAGCCCTTCTCAGCGTCCACCACAAACCCCGTGGCCTCACTCGATAACGCCTGGTCCGTGTCGAAGCTGCAGGTCTGGCAGAAATGTATGCTGACGACGTTCTTGATCACCTTCTCGATCGTTGCTTGCCATTCTGCCGAGTCTGCTGCTGTCGCTGTGATCAGGTCGCCGTCGTCTTCGGACATGGGGGAGCCGTAACCGTCGCCGTTGGGGGTGTCATTTGCAGAGACGTCGACCGCGATGCCGTTCGTGTAGGAGCCTGCGGTGACTGGTGGGAGTAGTTCACCGGAGCGGACTTGCTTCAGTGGTCGATCTGAGGCGGAGGGCGGTGCTTTTCGCTTTGCTGTGCTGTGGTCCATGGCGAATGTTCTGGCGGTGGAATGTGATGAAACGAGAGCGCTGACAGTGGGGAGGAGCGATCGGGTCGATGAAAGTGAATAGAGTCGTGTGTTCGAGGTGTTCCACGCAAAGTGACTTTTCCGTTCAAGTCTTAGGCTGCGGCTGGAGGCTATGCTTTCAAGACGTTGCGCCACTGTCTTTAGGCCAAATGTTCGGCCAAGTAGCATTCAGACGGGAGCATTGGGTTCGATTTGAAAGGACGTGAAGCGTTCGAATGCGATGATGCGCCTATATGCCACTACTGTGCGACACCTTGACTCTCGGAGGTGCTGTCTCGAGCGGAAGTCTCTGCGGGCGCTCCCGTCTACGCGGACTTCACAGAGTCAATTCGCGTTCGGATGCGCGTATCTTGTATGTCCCTCAGCATGCGCCACCATATGAAAGCGCACAGTGACAGGCTGGAAACACACGTGTAGCAACCCGGCCTTGATGGCTATCAGCTACTCCTGCAGAGCTTGCTCAGTTTCAGCAATGCTGCACTGCGGCTAGTAAGACGTCCCCGCCCCAGTGTAGCCATCACCGCCGCTGCACGCTAGACCTCGATCTGTCATTCGATTGCTCAGTCCTCAGCGCCCTCATCCTCGGCCTCAGCTTCAGCCTTAGCCTCCTCTGCAGCCTCCAGCGCACCAGTATCGTCATCAGACTGCGGCTCAACCTTTGGTGTCACAGCTTTCTTATCACGCCCCTTTTTGGGCTTCAGGGTGGTAGTCTCCTCGCCATCGCCATCGCCATCCTCATCAGCTTTTTTAGCCTTCCTACTGCGCTTAGCCTTGCCGCCGTTCTCGTCAGTGGTAGCCTTGCGCTTCTGTTGGCAGTGGTCAGGATCATCGATTGCCAGATTGCTGAACTAACACGAAAGAGATAAGTACCTTCGGGCTGACCGACTTATCCCCGTCTCCTTGCTCGCCGTCGTCACCATTCTTCTGGGCTTTCTCGGCCATAGCGTCCTTCACCTTCTTCTTCTCCTTATCGATCATCACCTGGCAGGCCTTGACGGTGCAGCCAGCGGGGAGCTCGAGTTCGGGCCATGGGATCGTGCCGGATCTGGCGATGATTTGGAAGAGGAGGCCGAGCTGTTGACGCGTCAGTATGCTGTCAAATCCACTGAAATGATGATAATCAGGGCGTGGCGATTACCTTCTCGGCTTCGGTCCAACCTTTGGCTGTGGAAGCCATGATGATTTTGTGTGGGTGTGCTGGCGTTATTGCGAGGATAAGATAGGTTGTAGAGGACTTCAGTTGATGTCGTAGTGGAGGTGGTGGGCGGCGGAATATTAAGTCAAGGTGAAAGGGCGAATGAGGATACACTCAAGGCCGCGTAAGGTGGGTAGGTGTGGCACATGCTAGCATTGTTCTGCATATGACACAGAATTGCAGCTCACTATAGATCTGAAACACTTCTTCGTTCACACTGACGGCAATCAAGACTAACTCTGCCACTACAGCACTATCGCCGCCGTCTTACAATGATCTAGGGTCTGACACGTTGCGGACAGCATTCTACGCTTGTGTGTGAGCTGCAGCGGTAACAGAGCGAAAGGTACTGTCGAAGTCAACTCACTCTTCAGAACTTCACTGCGCAAGTGACGATGACTTGCTCAGCTTCAAGCATGTGACTACACGGACGTAGACTGCAAAGGGTCGTAGCTGTCATATATTCGTCACTCTTAAAGAACAGTCTACTGACACCACTCAACTACCTACGACTGCAGAACATCAAGGAGTTCCAGACAATCACAACCACCATGGATCACGATTCTGCCGTCGCCACCGAGCGCGACGCCGACATGATGGATACCTCAAACGGCGATGAAGGCATTGCTGTCAAACAAGAGGACCACACGATGATCACCCCAGCCAACGACGATATCGACACAGACACCGAAATGAAGCTCGAAGAAGACCTCCCCACCTCACTCCTCGACCACACCCACGACCACATATCCCCCTCTCCCTTTACTTTCACCCGCTCCCGCCTCAACATCCCTTACAACCCTGCCGACGAACCCGTAGAAATCTTCAAAATCAACAAAGCCCCTCTCACTCACAAGGCCCAGACCGCTTACCTAGAAGCCATTAACAAACCCGCCCCACCTCCCGTCATCACCGTAGCCGCAAGCGAGGACTTGAACGGCGGCAACGGAGAAAACGGACAAACAACCCCACCCGTCACCCCCCCTTCCCAAACCCTGAAATTCGCCTCCAACCAACCCCTTTCCCCCACTCCCTGGCCCGGTCCCAATCCGGACGCTGACGTCCTCGCTCACGTCCGCAAACACCAGAAACTGCACATGCGCGTCTTGGGCATCAAGCCCAAAGAGCCCCTTCGTCCAGGTCGATACTGGATCGCCGTGCTTCCCCCTACTTCCGTCTCACCACACGCCAAAGCCGCGAACTTGGCGCCAATGTGGTTTAAGGGAAATCGGCTGACGACTGTAGAGACCGTGTTCAAGCAGTATGCGCAGAAAGCTATGCTAGAGGATTTCGGGCTTTGGTTAGGAGGGGAGTTGTTGTGGGATGGGAAGGAAGTCGGCGATGGCGGGAAATTGAAGGATGGGACTTGGGGGCCCAAGGGTGTGGGGATGCAGGAGTGTGATTTGTTTGGGGATAAGACTGTTGTGCTTAGGGCTGTGGAGTTTGGGAGGGAGGGAGGCTTGGGGCAGGGGAGGAAGATTACGGAGGGGTTGGTTAGTTTGGAGAGGGAGGTGGTTGTTATTGAGTTGGATTGAGGGCATGGAGCGTGGTGCTGCGGGTTGGGTTTGCAGCTGACATGCATGCTCGAGATGATGGCGGAGATTTGGGGCGGTCATGACAGTCTGATGAGGCAGCGATTGTGCAGCATTGACGGACGGATTGAGAGGGCCGAGATCAGCTGCGATCCGCGTGGAAGCCCGGGTCCTGGTAAGTCTCAGATGGACTTCAGGTTGGGTAGATGTATCAGAATCCTAAGATGATTGACTCTCGTGCATTGCAAATCTGGGCAGAGCCGTATTCGACATCGTGTGAGGCTTGGTGTGTTGCGTAGCGTCCATACCGGTGCAAGACTTGCATTACATAGCATGCTCACATAGTGGTACCCATGCTTTGATGACTTCTGTGCATTCGACTTGCTACCAGCTACGAATCTCAGACGCCCTCACGCGCTCAATGACCCCGATGTGCATCCCAGCAGTTCGTGCGCCCAGCTTTCAAAAGCCTGCAGATTATTAGTACGTCCATCCCACATTTCCTACAGCCTTTCAGGAGATACTCACGTAGAGGCGTGAAGAACCACCGGTTCTTCCCACTCTGATACCTCTCCTCCAGCGTCTTCTTGACCGTCTTCTTCGCATCCTCCCTCTGGCTCACCTCCTTGAACGTATCCGGCGTAACCACATTCTTCAGTCCCTCCAACTCCAGCGTGTAGCGCGTCGGCATGAGGTGGTTGTAGTTGACGACCTTGATGAAGGGCTTCACTTTGCTGCGCTTCGATTGACGGGCTTTGGACATGCGGCGTGTGACTTGGAGTGGGTAGCGCTCGATGCCTGCTACGAGGGCGTGGGGGAATGGGTGGGTCTTGCTTCCGGTGTCGACGGGGAGGAGGAGGACGACTTTCTTCCCTGCGTAACGGCCGCGGGAGATAATGGCCTTGCTGGGATGTTAGTTTTTGCTGTGGTGGTGCTGGAGGTGTCTAATGATCGCATACCACTCGGCCAACCTTGAGGACTGCGGTGTTGTTAGTGATGTATTCCACCAGTATCTCCAGGATCATACGTACACTTCACCATGGCTGTCGATTTCGCTGGGTCGTTGTGTCGCTGGTGTCGCGCTCACTGCATCAGACTTGACGTTGTTCTTGTGCGGGCCACAAATTCGAGATTCCGCGTCTTGGCATCGTGGAAGCCTCAGGCAGCCGAGCGTCAGAGCTCCTCGGCTACTACTTCCGAACTTGGGCTTTGTTGATCGAACGTAAACACCGTTGCTTGGGCTCACGCGCATGCAGTAGAGAAACACTTCCACCACCAAGCAATACACCAGCGCAATTCCCTGTGCACTCTCGCTGGATCAACAAGCAGACTACGAGCAGACTAGGCGGGCGTATAACGCCATTGTCTGCTATGCGCAGCCATTGAGCGAATCGCATTGCACAATATACATTCCTCGGGTCGACTTGATAGCCAGAGGCACATACACATACAATGGAGTCACATTCTCGGGAAGGATCACGCGACCGAGGCGGATCGAAGCATCAACATTCCTGGTCAGAGAGTAGCGGGAGGGCGAGTGTGCCGATGTAAGTACCTCGAGATACTCTTGAATAGAGTTCAAGACAACAACAAGATGAAAGCGCTAACATCGCTCAAACGCAGGTGGGACAGCTCAGACCCAGAACGCGCGCCTCCACCACTGCCCATGAACCCCGGTGGGGGATCACCTACAACAAAGTCTAACACCTCAGCCGGCATTGCCGCGGCCGCGAAGAAGATAGTAGAGGCTTCGCGGGAGTCTGCGCCATTGTCTTCCTACGTCTCGAACGTGACGCCTTCGACTTCCCCAGAGAGATCGCTGATCAAGGGCGCGCATCACAAGCGCCTGCAGTCGATGCAGACGGGGAGCGTGAAGGACTTGAGGAGCTATCTGGACAACAATCGGTCGCCTGACCGATCACCGGAGCGCGAGAGGCCAGCTTCGAGCACGCCTTACACTTCGAGGGAGGTGAGGGACTACATGAGTGCGACGCCCGAGCGCGCGACCACTCCGACGCCAGCTGCAAAGGATCCGTTCAAGGAGACGCCGGCACTGCGACCGTCTGTACGGCCGCGATCCTCGATATACGGCGAGAACACGCCACCTTCCGCGACTATGCTCGCACTCCAGACGATGCAGGTGCCAAATGATCCACTCAATGATGTGACGAACCGCTCAGGATCGCCTAGCACGCCCCGAGTAAGCACCAACTATGACTTCTCAAGTCAGCTGCTGAACCTCACAACGATCGCGACCAACCTCCAGAAGGAGATGGCAAACCTCAGCAGGCGCAGCAAAGACAATGCGACAGACTTGATCGGTCTGAAGGAGGCCACTTCGAGTCGAGACGAAGACATCCGCAAGAGTCTGCGCGAGCTTGCCACATCAGTCACCACACAGGCTTTGCTAGGACCGCCTCCTGCCGTTGGGAGTCAGAGCCGGAGTACTAGCAGTTACGGCGCCAACTTCCTCGACAGCAGGGCTTTCAATTCGCCGCCTTCAACGACGAAGACCTACTCTATCCCACGTGCAGCGAGCGCACATAGCTTCATGGAGGATGTACGTGTGGGCTCTCCGTCGCCATACTCAGTCGAAGGTGCTGCAAGCGTCGCAATGCTTGAGAAGATCATCCGAGAGATGGTCACGAAGGAAGGCCAGGAACGTCTCCTCGGTACACTCAACGAGCTGTTCGACAAGAGCTCCAAGGAGAATGTCGAGGCTGCCAGGAAGGTCGAGCAGCTCGCTCAGTTCATCAAGGAGAAGTCTGAGTCGCAAGCGCTTGTACCCGTTGTACGAGATGTGCATGGCGGACCGCCGAAGCTGGAGCTCAACTTTGACTCGCCTCGCTCGTTGGAGAAGGTGCGTGAGGCCGCTGCGAATGCGGCCGCGAAGCCTGCGCAGGACGAGGAGATGTTCAAGCTGTTGCAGCGCATCAAAGACAGCATTGTGGCGACTGGCGGCACGACTGCGGAGGTCAAGGGTCTGACCCGCGATCTCCGTGGAGAGGTGC
>KZ111168.1:184275-194368 GCA_002077045.2 Rachicladosporium sp. CCFEE 5018
TCCGCAAGATCGTTCCCTCAGACTCTCCCACCTCAGCCGACGAACAAGGCCAAATCGCCATCCACCTGCCTCACAACAGCCTCCTGGTAATGCACGCCGACATGCAAGAAGAATGGAAACACTCGATTGCGCCAGCGCAGACCATCGACCCGCACCAGATCGCTGGTAACAAGCGTCTCAACATTACGTATCGCTGCTTCAAGGACTACCTGAACCCTCGCCTCACCATAAGGTGCAAATGCAATGTACCTGGAATTCTGAGATGTGTGCAACGAGCTAGAGGCAGTCGAGGAAGATATGTGTGGATGTGCAATCGCGGCTACGCACCGGGACAGAAGAGCTGTGGGTTCTTCGAGTGGGCGCAGTTTGATGAGGATGGGCGTCCGCCTTGGGCCGAAGGGTACAAGGGGAACGCGAATCTGCCAATGGAGGTCACAAAGGACGACGGCTAAAGCAACAACACTTAGGCGAGGCTGAATCGCACCACACCGACGACAACTCGCAGGCCACTCGCATCAGTATGCCTTCGTCTCTTTTCGCAAATGCAGGGCACCCTTGCCGTAGGCATGTCACCCCACAGTCATGCTTCAGCTGCCAAGGCCAACACCGCTACGAACCCGAAGTGCTTACATACCGCACTATAGCGGCATCCTACACGCGAGTTCGGTGCGTCTCGATAGGATACTCGCGTAGTGCATAATGTGACCCTGCCACATGCCACGGTGATACTGCCAGGCGAAGGATCATGAGTCGTATAAATCCACAGCTGACGCCGTCACATCGGATGGACCACAAATCTACTCGACTTTCACTCTTGACTCCATCTTCTTTCGGCGTTGGCTAGTCGCTGTCAGCTACTGCGAAAACCTCATCATGTCCGTTCCCAAAGAGCAAAACGCTGCCGTCAAGGAAGGCTTCGGCAAGGAATCGACATGCAAGATCAAGCGGGTACCTGTGAAGGAGCCTGGCCCAGGGCAAATACTGGTCAAAATCAATTGGACTGGACTTTGCGCTTCGGACAAGCAATTCATCCTGGATGAGATGTGCGCATATCATGTTGACAACATGCGAAGATTGCCTCCGACTGACGATGCATCACCAGGGCTGCACTGGGTGGCAAGATGGCAGAAAGTGCAGAGGGTATAGCTGGTCACGTATGCCTTCCCAATACTATCCCGGCCAACGATACTACTTACCAGCTCCACATCCGGTTTCCGGTCCTGATAGTGTCATGAGCTAATCCTTCACTTTCAGGAAGGCGCAGGCACAGTCGCAGCAGTACACCCCGACGTCGCCAACCTGTGGAACGTCGGCGATCGTGCTGGCGTGAAGTGGTGTACGCACATCTGCGGCGTTTGCGAGTTCTGCACCAACGGTCGGGATGAACTGCACTGTCCGCACCAGCTTAATTCCGCTCTCAACGTTCCAGGTACGTTCCAGGAATACGTCGTTACGGACGCGAAGTACGCTACGAGGTAAGCATCGCTAGCAGACGAAGTGCGAAAGGCACGAGCACAATCTTGACCGACATGGCGCAGGATTCCAGAAGGCGTATCGGACGAAGAAGCAGGCCCAATCATGTGCGCTGGCGTGACAGCATACGCCGCGCTCAGGAAATCTGAAGCCCGACCAGGACAATGGGTCGTTCTCACTGGCGCCGGCGGCGGGCAAGTCCTCACCTGAGCTTGAATGTACTACCTTAACCCACTGACAGGCTCTACACAGTCTCGGCCATCTCGGCATCCAATACGCAAAAGCAATGGGCATGCGCGTCATCGCCATCGACGGCGGTGCTGCCAAGTCGGAACTCTGCACCTCTCTCGGAGCAGAGCATTACATCGACTTCACCACCACCCCGGACCTCGCCGCCGAAGTTCGGAAATACACGACCTACGGCGCTCACGCTGTAATTGTGTACGCGAGCTCGAAAGAGAGCTACGCCTCGGCCATCTCTCTCCTGCGACCCCGCGGTATCGTAATTGCGGTTGGAGTGCCTGGTGCACCGGACGCCTTCCTTGGCACGCATCCGGCAATGCTGGCCATGGGTGCGTATCGCACTGCTGGTAGTGTTGTCGGGACGTTGAAGGTAAGTCGTTTCTCCAAGGTGCTGGACATTCTGGTACCGGAGTACTGACTGTGGGTATAGGAGGTTGATGAAGCGCTAGACTTCGTGAAGAGGGGTCTTGTGCAACCCGTGCTCACAAAGGGCACGCTTGCTGATGTCGATGAGTACTTGGGCTTGATGAGCGAGGGCAAGGTGGCTGGGAGGGTGGTGCTGAAAGTCGCGGCATAAGAGCCTTGCTAGTGGCTGCTCTTGCGGCCATGGAGCTAAGATGTGCACACCACACGCTCAGGAATAGAGAGCAGAGTGGCAAATCCCATGGCTGATGTACTTCTCGCCCGTACGAGAACGTTACCGAACTGCAACACGGCCTTGCTACGTACGAACAAGCATGTATTAGGCGGACTGGGCATTGGGGTAAGAGTCATCGTACATAGCCAGCCACCTCCGTTCTATATCCTCTCATACATCGTCCATAGATCCCATTCATACCGTCATCACGTCCCGATCGCATTTTCCCTCCCCCTCAAACCTCACCCCACCCTCCTCCAGCACTCACACCCTCACTAAATACCCCTTCACTCCCCGCGGTTCCTCCACCAAACTCCCAGAAACACCTACTACTCACACTCCCGCCTCCTCGTCCGCCAAGCCCACTCTGGCTCTTGCAGCTGCTCCGACTTCCCAAGCTACCCATGCGTCGCTTGAGCACGCTGTCTCGTCTTCTGATCTCGGCGGCTCGCGAAGACAGTAGTGGATGGTGCAGGCGGATGTGCTCTGCCCTTGACATCGTAGGTGTGGACGTCGTGGCCCAGGAAGCTGGCAGAGGGCCAAGTGGTGTTGACTGAGCGGGTACAGGTGGTGCAGGCGAGAAGCGGGAGGCGAGGTAGGAGAGTATGGTCGAGAGATTGAGGGAGCGTGTGTAGAACTCTCGAGCCTGAGTGTCGGCATTGGGTTGCGGAGTGGCTGGCTCTTCTTCAATGCCCCAGAGTGATGTGTCCGTATGCTCGAGACCAGGCGATGTTGGCAGTGTGGGGCGAAAGAGGGTGGAGTCGGCTGTTGACGCGTTCAGTGCGACTTGACGGGAGTGGCGACTCAGGCGGCGGCGATGTTGGAGCCGTGCATCAGGCACGCGCTGTGCAGCTAGTTCGCTAGGCTGGGCGTACGTATTGAATGCATTGCCATCTTGCGAGGCGAACTCGGCGACCAGTACATTCAGCTCTCTGGCGATGCGGTCTATAAGCTTGGCTTCCCAAGTATGATCTCGATTCCGGAAAGTGACCTGCGATTCTGTGGCTGCGGCTGCGGCGATGGGTGAAGTCTGGGTGAGAGTCGGTGAAGGGTCCTCTGGCAGCTGCTCGCCGAAGATGACGGATAGTGTGTTCTCGTCAAGTCCGATCAAGTCTTGTATGACCCGCCTTGTAATGCGCTGCCACCAGCTCTCACCTTCCGAGGCAATCCCTTGAGCTCCCTCGCCTTCTCCTGACATAACAGCCACTTGCCGCACTTTTTGGCTCTTGATCGGCCTCGCATTGGTGGCAACGGAAGACCGCCTACGTCCCCTTCGCTTTGTCTCCTCCTCGATCTCTTCCACTACAGCTCGACTCTGCTCTACCCGCCATCGCTCAATCCTCTCCCTTCGCTCGGACTCCAAGTACGCTTCCCCCAATTCTTCCACAGCTCCTTCTAGTACCGATGGCCTCCGCACCGACCGTCTTCGCTGAGGGTTATGTCGCTCAAACTGCCAAAGCTGCTCCTGCAGCCCTGTACCACTCGCGAAAGTGCCCAGTCCATCATGTGTAGGCCACAACGGCGTAGCACCGCTCTGATCCAGTGATCGATAAGGTCCTGAGTGAAAGGGATCGTGATCAAAGGCCTTCAGTCCATCGTCCAACGAGTCCAGCTCACCATCCTCCTCTCCCGCTGCTTCAGCGTCATCTTCCACACCAGCTTGAGAGCGGATGTGCGTCTCTAAGCTGCCAAGATCGGAGGTATACGTCGCGGTTCGTGGTGCTTGCGAAGACTGTGATGCTGCTTCTCGCTGTGCTGGGGAAAAGAGGATCCATTCTTGTGAGTCCTGCAGGGTTCGCTTGCGGAGTGGGGAGGCAGGGATGGCGGCCTGTTCCGGAATGACCTGAGGGATGGAGATTTGTCGCGAAGACTGAGGTCGATGTTGGGGTTGTTGGAATGCCATGTTGTCGTTGTATTCGATGGACGGAATGAAGATCAGCCCGCCCTGAAGTGTCGCGCCTCTAGGGCCGAGATCAGGCTGAGTGTAATGAAGGCGTTCAGGTCATGATGCTCGTAATGTGCCTCTTATCGATGTGAGGCGAAGTCGTATGGCCTCCGAGACTTCGTAACCAGTGTTTGCTGCCTCGCGCGACAAAGAGACGATGTCGCACCCACTGTCACTCTCGGGTCACAGGACCAAGGGACCTCCCTCCGACAAGCTCGCGAACTCAATGTCGCAATTGATCGACAACACTGCTCAATAAACCAAGTTCACTCATCAATTCCTAGCCTCGTATACATGACAAACCGATCAGGTCAGCGAAGTGCATACCCCTTCAAGAATACGAGATGAACCCCCAACCACATACTCCCTCCCGACGCGGTGAGACGCATTCCGGCGTTCTGCCATCATCCCGCGCTATCGGTGTGTGACAGGGGAGCTTGATAAGATCTGGCGCTAGAAGGAGCAAGGCGTGACTTCGGCCCGGCCGGCGATCTGGCCGCTGTACTGTGGCTGTTTGGGATGTGAAACAATTGAGGCGTTGTGGTAGGCTATAGTAGTAGATATGTTACCCTCGCAAAGGAAGCACAAACAGCTATCACAGGAGGTAGAACGAGAGCGGACACTCTTTCCGCAGTGCCAAGGCACCACAGGCAACAGTGAGGTACACATCCATACGCCTTTTGATACTCCTGACTATCGAGATGGGCCCCGCGACTCTGTTCTATGCAAGGCCGTCATGGTCTATATCTTGCTCTCTTTCGCCACATCACTTTCACTACTTCGCAGGACAAGCATCCCTCCCCACGTTCTGCTTCACTTCAGCAAAGTTACCCCATTTGGGGAACTGATCACCAGTAGTGGCAGGCTGCACATCCGCGCCAACGACCTTCAAATTCAGTCCCGGTACTTGATCATTCGGCACCGCTGTGCCGTCGAACTGCGAAGGATCATCAGTATCTGCACCCTGCAAGTCGAAGGCTGTAAGAGAACTCACCATCCTCACGCTCCACCCCAGATTCCCCCTCAAATACTCCTCCACATCTCCCTTCCTTAAGCCCTTCAGATCCCCAATCTTCGCGTTGTCCAGCAACGCACTCGTCAGCGGCACCGTACCCGTGACCCTCACACCACTGTTCATTCTCATCCCATTGCCCTCACTATCACCCGGCAGCGCTGCGAAGATGGCATGCGTACCGACCAGATTCGGATTTGTGGGCCAGCAGCTCGGATCATTCGAGTTAAAGTCTCCGAGGAAGACGTAGATCGCATACGATCCATTGAGAGCGAACTTCTCGCTGACGATGTTGGCGATATACTCCCGGCGTAGAGGCTTCGGCCTCGCTGCTGTAACAGGATCACGAGGAAAGAGAGATGGTTCCACGGGCGTATTATCGATAAAGCGCTTTGAGGGCTGGATCACAGCGTTTGCGCTGTTTGACGGCGAGCTGTCGCCACCGTATAGCCGGTTGATGGCGGCTTTGATGGAAGAAATGTTGGCGTTGTTGGCGAGTTCCGGGTAGGTGTAGCCGAAGGTGCGGGTTAAGCGGGCGGTTTGGGAGGTCCATCGAGTGCCGTTCTGATCGCTGTGGAAGGGGTCGAGAGCTAGGCATGACGTTAGTGGAGAGTAGACAGGGGATTGAAGGTTTACTGACGAGTATTAGCATCGACTACCTGGCCTTGATGGATCGTAAAGCTGTTCTGGAACATCTGTGTCGGCTGGACGTAGCTGTCAGGGTATAGGGCCTGCCAAAGGGCGAAGCTGCGATCGATCATTGTGTGGCTGGAAATTCGTCAACATGAAACCGCCAAAGTCTCTCGAGGGTGTACGACTGACTGCAGCCAGAAAATCGGGTCAAAAGCCGAGTAGTCCAGATAGGTCATATGACCACCACTGCCAGTAATCCCATGAATCACATCATGGATCGACTCCAGACTGTCAGCGTTCTTCACATCTGCACCAAAAGTGTACGACTCGGTGCCGAATTCCGAGAAGTTGCTGTAAAAGGTGAAAAGATTGTACAAGCGATCTCGAGATGACACTCGAGCGTAGTCTAGGATCGGGCCAACGAGATTATCTTGGCTGGTCGCGCTCTCGACCTGGCCACCCAGAGGGTCTCGAAGGGTTGAAGACCATTCGCTCCACTACATGAAGGGTCAGCTCACGATCGCGCAAAAGACACGGCATGGCGTACTGGATCGTAGTAAAAGTCGTCTCTTGACACCGAATGGAATTTGTAGGAATACAATGGATTTGGGATCGTGTTCGTTCCATTTGGCATCGTCACCGTCACTGTCGGATTCGAGATGCTACTCGGATAGACGCTCTGCCCGGCCGGTGGGTCTGCCGCCCAGTCCCAGTATGGATGTCTCCATGATAGCGCAGCGATCGCGTATTTCGTCCTCGTTGGGCCCGCTGGAAAAGAGTTGACTGCGGCAACGATGTGGCTGTACAGCATTTGCTTATTGCGAAATCAGTAGGAGCCGAGCTGGTGTCCACGACGTACGACATACCTCGTACAGCGCCAGGTATGGTCGATGCCAAGGCAAGAGAAGCTGCGAAAGATGAATGCAGTAGCCTGGCGCAGTGATGCCCTCGCCTGGTCCTACGCCATCCCACGGCACATATGGTCTACCATGGATACCTGAAACCACATCAGTTAATAGCTGCCCATTGGCGGGGTCGCGCACGCTGACCTGCAATCTGGTAGTACGACAACTTCTCCGACTGGTTCGTCGCCATGAACCGCGTCAAGCCGAGCATGAACAAGTTCCATTGATCGACATTCTTCTCCAATTGTCTGATCTCGAGGCGCGGCTGGGGACTCGTGCCTTGGATGCCCGTAACGATAGTGTAGCCAGATGCGCCGTCAGATTGTCGTCGATCGAGCAGTATATCATGGCCGACTAGCTCGGGGAAGTCCTCGACTTGGTGGTTCAGGAGAGGTTTCACTGCTGCAGCGAAGGCGATATGTTGTAGCGACAGTAACAGAAGAGCCCGTAGGTATAGTCTTAGGTAGCGCATCGTCGTCCGCCCCAATGGGCTAGTCCAGAGGTTGTGCCTGCCTCGAGCAAACTTTCGTGGTATTCGTAAAGCTAGCCCGACGTCGCCCAGGAAGGGTTTGTAGGTACGCGTAAGCCGGTGTGATCCTTAGGTCAATGGCTAAATATGCATATACAATGCAGATAGAGCAGCAGTGTTTTCGCGCAAACGACCATCGGCGTCGAACCACACGGCCCCAACTGTAAGATGTTACGCCAAGAAGCCGATTTCCGAGCGCTCGTGAAGTAGGGAAAGAGCGCATGGGACTGTACAGAACGAGCGTTGAGATGCGTGAAGGCATGAGCCAAGAAGTGGCATTGAGAAATTCTGGGAAGGCAGTATTGCTTACATGGCATTCTATTCGTAGCACACGCAGGGTACAAGGCTGCATCACAATCGACGTGCAGTAGCGGAGGTGGGTGGAGTGTTGGGGTGGGCGGCAGGATGAGGGCTGGTCGGGAATGCGGCGGCGGGTGCGTGATGCACGATGCCAGTGTCCGTCGTTCGTCATCTTTGCTGGGGGCCCGGATGCTACGTGCCACACGGGAGGTAATGGCCTGAGCGATACCTAGTCCGGTAGGATCGTATGTTATGTGTTTGATTCTCGAGGTTTAATATCTTGATAGAGGACTGTGAGCAAGGCAGCTGAACGTCAGCTCGGCCAAAACAGAGGATCGAGCTCGCGCTCCACGAAGCCGAGACATAAGAGTTGAGACATGGACTTGAAGTGCATGTGGAACAGATCGTGGTGGCCATTTGCACTGTTCCCATGAAGTGAACTGTTCGCAGTTCCCACCTCCCCAGGATCCACCCTTGCCGGTCAATCTAAGCATCTTCTTCAGACACCATCCGCTCGCTTCACTGCATTGCAAGTCCCGATACATCACCCATCCGCAATAAATCATTGGCTCTGGACCGATTGACCGCCTTGTGGCAGCCATGCGAGGGCATACACCTTCATAACTGCTGTGTCTGCAACCTGCAGTGCTCATCTTAAACACCATACTGGTGACAGCCAACCTCATAACACCACCTCACAACAAGCGCGAGCACAGGCTGTAATTGACCTTCTCATTGGGTGTTGTGATATTGTCGAAGGTCACGCAAGTCGTCAGACTTGCCGGATGAGTGCCTGCGCGCAGCCGAACTGGGACGGCGTTTGGTGACACAGATCTGCAAGCTACCTCACTCGGGACGACCACGCACCCGGGTTGGCGTTCAATTCGAAGACGAGTTCGGCCGACGGTCGATCACCAAGTCGTAGCAGAAAGTGGACTCCGCGAAGGACCTCAATCGCGCTCGACACGGCATCGTAGTGTGCTGTAGCGTTGTAAAGTGTGCCAGCCAGCATGGCCAGTTTCAGACACGGCCTTTGTCGCGGTGCATTCGATGCAAGGGTTCTCGCTGTTTGCCACAAGCTGCCACGCTTAGTAGTGCTGAAACCTTTGACCATACCGTGCGCTGAGCGCACGCAGCGTAATGCAATGTTGATTCGTTCTACCACCAGCAATCGATCATTGCTCAGTGACCAGCACCATCTTCTCCCTCTCACTTCTCCGGGCCTTTAACCCCTTCTTCGAGTGCTTCCTCTCATTCTCCTCTTTGCGCTTGATCGACTTCAGCTCCTCACTCTTGATCTCACCTGCCTTCTTCACCTGCTTCGGTACGTGTCTGTGCCTGGCAATCCGTCTGATCTCGGGCATATGCTTGTACCTCTGCTTCAGCGCCTCATCATACTCCAGTTTCTGCCGTTGCGCAGCACTCTTCACCCCTTGCCGGGCTGATGCTTTCGCACGCCAGAGGCGCACATTGCCATCATCAGAGCCGGACAGAACGTAATTGTTGTCTGGCGTCCACGCGCATGAGAACACACGCTGCATACGCTTAGTGTGGTATATATCTCTGCTGTGGCCCTCATTGCGTTTCCAGAGACGAATGCTGCGATCGTATGACGCGGATACAAGCTCTTCGCCGGTGGGAGAAAAGTCGATGTCCATCACTGCGCTCACATGGTCTTTGAGGATGTTCATGGCACGCGATAGGTTGCGAGAGTCGAACAGATAGATGTTATGGTCTTCGTTCGCGACTGCGAGATTGAAAGCCTCCATTGGATTCCACGCAACAGCGTTCGAAGAGAGTGTAAGTACAGAGCGATGAAGGGGAGAAGTCGTTCGGAGGTCATAGAGTACCAGCGAGCGATCTGACGCTGTCGAAGCTAGTAGAGAAGTTTCAGACTGATTGAAAGCCAGCGAAGTGATCGTGTCTACACTCGTCGGCCAAGCTAATGTCTGTGTCGGCCCAGCATTCGGTCGATTCAGATCATAAAGCGATATAGCCGACGACGCAACAGCAAATGCTGGCTCCTTCCGGTGCCTTGTGATCGCAGTAAAAGCGTTATTGCCCAACCATGTCGCCACTGGTGCACTACCCGTTGGCGTGTGGTATGGGTCAAACAGCTTCACCGTGCGATCGCTCCCGCAGGACAGTAACTTCTGATCCTGTGTCCAGCATACGCTCTTCACAACATTCTCATGCGCCTGTGCCTGCCAGACCTCATCCTGTCTCGGCAGATCCCAGACCTTGACTACACCATCTCCACTGCCACTTGCAAAGCGTTCAAGGGATTTTGGATCCTTAGCGATGGTGTAGACTCCGTCGACATGCCCTTTTCCAAGTTGTGCTACGAAGGGCGCAGCGAACATGCGCTCCAGCTTCGTTGCGTTCAGAGCTCGCGTGTATTCTCTCGCACGCTCGA
>KZ111168.1:194468-274012 GCA_002077045.2 Rachicladosporium sp. CCFEE 5018
CCACTCCGACGCCAGCTGCAAAGGATCCGTTCAAGGAGACGCCGGCACTGCGACCGTCTGTACGGCCGCGATCCTCGATATACGGCGAGAACACGCCACCGTCCGCGACTATGCTCGCACTCCAGACGATGCAGGTGCCAAATGATCCGCTCAACGATGTGACGAACCGCTCAGGATCGCCTAGCACGCCCCGAGTAAGCACCAACTATGACTTCTCAAGTCAGCTGCTGAACCTCACAACGATCGCGACCAACCTCCAGAAGGAGATGGCAAACCTCAGCAGGCGCAGCAAAGACAATGCGACAGACTTGATCGGTCTGAAGGAGGCCACTTCGAGTCGAGACGAAGACATCCGCAAGAGTCTGCGCGAGCTTGCCACATCAGTCACCACACAGGCTTTGCTAGGACCGCCTCCTGCCGTTGGGAGTCAAAGCCGGAGTACTAGCAGTTACGGCGCCAACTTCCTCGACAGCAGAGCTTTCAACTCGCCACCGTCGGCGACGAAGACGTACTCTATTCCACGTGCAGCGAGCGCACACAGCTTCATGGAGGACGTACGTGTTGGCTCTCCGTCGCCATACTCAGTCGAAGGTGCTGCAAGCGTGGCCATGCTCGAGAAGATCATTCGCGAGATGGTCACGAAGGAAGGCCAGGAACGTCTCCTCGGTACACTCAACGAGCTGTTCGACAAGAGCTCCAAGGAGAATGTCGAGGCTGCCAGGAAGGTCGAGCAGCTCGCTCAGTTCATCAAGGAGAAGTCTGAGTCGCAAGCGCTTGTACCCGTTATACGAGATGTGCATGGTGGACCGCCGAAGCTGGAGCTCAACTTTGACTCGCCTCGCTCGTTGGAGAAGGTGCGTGAGGCCGCTGCGAATGCGGCCGCGAAGCCTGCGCAAGACGAGGAAATGTTCAAGCTGTTGCAGCGCATCAAAGACAGCATTGTGGCGACTGGCGGCACGACTGCGGAGGTCAAGGGTCTGACCCGCGATCTCCGTGGAGAGGTGCTGGGCATGGGCCGTGATCTGGGTCGCAAGCTTGATCAAATCAGCGAGGCACAGCTGAACAGTACCCTGGACCGGTCTATCGAAGACGGGGAGGGCAAGCAGAACCTTGACGAGATCCATCGCATTGTCGAGGAAGGACTTAGCGAGCTGAAAGACCACATACACTCAATGCTGCGGGAGAGGCAAGAGCAAGATGACGATACTTACAAGCAGCTTGCCGTCGCGCGTGGTGGCCCAAGTGGCGAGGAGATGGCCGCTGTGGTCAAGCATGCACTTCACGAGCACCATCAATCAAGCAAAGGCGTAGAGATTGAGATCGAGCGACCCACCCTGGACCGCGAAGGCGTGTTGGAGGCTGTCAAAGACGGCTTGAAGGACTTCGAGCCGAACATCGAGCTCCAACAATTCGGTCTCGAGCGTGATGAGATCCTCGCAGTACTCAGAGAAGGTCTGGAAGAGCATCAATCGACTCGCGAGCTACCTGCGACATCTGGCTTCGACAAGGCCGAGGTCTTTGAAGTCATGCAGGAGGCACTTAAGGGCTTCCAACCTGGCGCACCAGTCGAGTTCGTGCAGCAGATCAAGGATGAGATCCTCGCCGACGTCCGCCTCGCAGTCGAAGATTTCAAAGCCTCCCCCGCGGCGCCCTCGCTTGAGGACGATGCGATCCGTGCGATCGTCTCCGCAGCTGTCAAGGAGGGTCTTGCTGAGCAAGCGCCTGCCATGGCTCGCGAGTTCGAGATTAGCAAGGACGATTTGTTCGAAGCTGTTAAGGCTAGCTTGGACGGCACCACCATACCCTTCAACTCCTTCGGTGAGAAGGTCCTCACGCAACTTCACGAGCTTGTCGATGGCATGCGCGTCGAGTTCAAGCAGTACTCTGCTGCCAATGGCAGAGACACAGAGCAAGTCTTGGACGCTGTCAAGGACGGTCTTGAGTCGCTGCGCACTGAGATCGAGAGCTATGTCGACCGTGCGCAGGATGTGACTGGCAAGGATGAGATCGTCGACACTGTCAAGGGCGGCCTTGAGCAGCTGAGGAGTGACGTACAAGGCTATGTGTTAGCTGGCTCTGGCAACGACACCGGCAAAGCGGATATGCTCGAGTACATCAAAGCTGAGTTCGAGGACTTGCACGAGACGATCAAGGCGCTGCGGGATGGCGAAGACGAAAAGATCAGCAATGCTCCAGCCATCGTGCTGGCTATCAGGGAGGGACTTGAGGACCTGAAGTCGCATGCAGGGCGGAGTCGTGGCATTGATGGTGACGATGAAGACTCTCGCGAAGAGATGTTCGAGGCTATGAAGGAAGAATTCGAACAGCTCAAGTCGGCTGTGCTCAATGCGAATCACACTGACAAAGGCGAGCTCATTGAGACGATTCAAGACTCGATGGGCGCTCTGCATGCGAAGCTCGATGGTAGCGATCTCGGTGCGCGCTCTGTAAACGGCCAAGAGGATTTCCTGCACGCTCTGCACGAGGAACTTGCATCACTGAAAGCCGGTCTTCCAGCATCTGCTGCTATGGCTGGTGATGACCGTGAGATCATCGTCGAAGGCGTTCGCCAGACGCTTGACGACCTACGCACCCAGCTTTCAGCAGACCACAGCGATGCAGCTGCCGAGGCCCTGGGCGCCATCAGAGAGGAGCTCGAGACCTTCAAGCACAGCATGAACACTTCTGTGGTCCTCAGTGGTGGCCGAAGCAGCGAGCCGATCAATCATGAAGCATTGTCTGCTCTCCGCGAAGGGCTCGAAGACATCAAGGAGACCCTCGCCAAGTCGCCTCACTCTAGCCATCCCGTTCCAGACGAGCTTGTTGAGGCCATGCGCGGCGAGTTCGAGAACCTCCGCACCTCTATCGCCACATCTGTCGTGCATTCGTCTTCCAACGATGACCTGGCTGATGCACTTCGTCTGGGTCTCGATGATCTTCGCAGCGATTTGGAGAAGAAGCTGGACTCACCCGAGCGCACTCAAGCGCAGACGAGCGAGATGCTAGATGCCATCAATGAAGGTCTCGACACGCTTCGCATCGATCTCGTGAAGACCATTGACAAGCCGCTGGATATGACCGTCAACTACGAGATCCTTGAGACGCTCAAAGACGGTCTGGCTTCGCTGAGGGAGGAGCTCGACATCCTGAGGACGGGCAAAAAATTCAGATCCGCCTCTGGCGTAGGTGGCGAGATGGTGCTCGCTGATATCAACGAGGCTGGCGAGACACGCGAGCTATCGCCCGAGGACGTGGCTGCTGCAGAGGCTGCTTCGAGCGGTACTGGTGATGCGAAGAGCATGAAGCGCGAGGATCTGGGCAAGATCGAAGTCATGCTCGCACAGCTGCAGATCAAGATCGAGGCTATAGACGCTACTATTCAAGACTCAGCTGCTGCCGCGCACAGGCCTGAGGTGTCGACCAAGGCTGATCTGGAGCACATTCAGCACTCGATCGCTGGACTGCAGGCCGCGATCACGATCTTGGCAGCGAAGGAGATTGTGATGCCTGAGCCAGTGGCGCCTCCAACACCCGAGGGCATCGCGATGAAGGAAGACACTGATGCTTTAGAGACGCTTCTTCGAAATACCAAAGGGCAGATCGAGGACCTCGTGGTTGTTGGCCTGCCTCTTCACCCCGACACTGCCAGCAAAGAGCACATTGACGCAATCGACGCAAACATCACAGTCACTCGCGAAGCCGTCGACGCCTTGGCCGACAAGCTCAACGACACCACCGCTTCGAAGGAGGATGTTGACCTCGTCGCCGTCCTCGCCCAGGATGTCAAGACCCTCTCCGAAGAGATTCGCGACAAGCTCGAAGCGCAACCCTCAGAAGATGAGCAAGCAACCCGCATGACGAAAGCGGATCTCGACGTGCTAGGCGTGATCTGCACCGAGATCAAAGTCAAGGTCCAGGAGATGGAGCTGCCCGACGTCGCGGACATGCCTACCAAAGCCGACATGGAGCAGCTGCAAGGTCTGATCGCGGACTTCAAGGAGAGCCACGATAAGATGAAGGACAGCTATGAGAGCGATATCGCAATCACAGCCAAAGCCTTCGATGACCGGAAACAGGAGTTTGATGACACGGTGAAGCATATCGAGGATGTGAAGATGAGCTTGATGGAGTTGAAGGATGATGTTATGGTCAAGTTCGCGGACTCGGAGAGTGGTGTCAACACGCTTGGAGAGGCGCTGAAGGGTATCGAGGAGAGGGCTTTGGGCGAGGAGTTGCGCGGCGAGGTCAAGGAGGTGCTGGAGATCGTCAGGGCGGAGTTCGAGAAGGCGCACGGGAGTCTGGAGGCCATGAAGGTGGATCATGATGCGCACTCTTCCAGGAGCCTGGAGAAGCAGGGCGAGCATAAGGAGGCTACTGTGCTTGAGCTTGGCGTCAAGCTGGATGTGCTGTTCGATGGCCTCATGGCGAAGTTCGATGACGCCCAGCGGGCTGCTGAAGAGAAGGCGCTGGCGCTTGAGGAGAAGACTGTCGCGCAGGAGGAGCTCTTCAGTAAGACCAACGCCATGGCCGACGATCTGAAGCTATCGATCGACACGCTCGGCACGACGCTTACGAGTTTCACCACCTCGTACCCGGAGGCCATGGACAAAGTATGCGCAGACTCGAAGACAGTCTACAATCGCGTCGACGACGTATGCAACAAGCTCGACGAGACTCAGCAAGGTGTCGCGCACGAGCATGGCGTTACTAGAGACGAGGTTCTCCGAGTTCTGGCGGCTGTCGATACTGTGCAGAGCGATCTGACCGAGCACAACCCGCGCTTCATGGTCAGCCTCAAGGAGGTGCAGGCGCTGATCGGACAGCACTACGAGCATAGCCAGAAGGCTTCGGAGACTGCTGCGGAGCATGCGCAGACTGTACGTGACTTCCACGAGCAGATGCGGACCACGCTGGACTCGAAGCATGCGGAGCTGAGGAGGGACCTGCCCGCGCTGCTGCCGCCTTCTGCTGAGATGCCGGCGCCGATCATTGCGGAGAAGTATGATGATAGTGCTATGCACGGCAAGCTCGATATTCTCCTTGAGCAGGGCGGCAAGTACGATGACAGCGCTGTATGCGACAAGCTAGACACCCTCATGGGCCACGTCACGCAGACTGCGGATCCTTCTGCGCAGCTCGAACGCTTGGACAATATCCATGAGAAGGTCATGGCGACTGCCGCAGAAGTTTCGGCTTTCGTCGCTATGCAGGCCAAGCAGATCAGCGCGGATCACGAGAGCAAGGAGAAGGAGGCTGAGGAAGTCGCACTCCTACTCGAGCGCAGACTCGTGCAGAAAGACCAGATCGAGTCAGATATCACTGTGCTGAACGAGGAGAAGGATTCCCTCCGCACGGCTGTCGAAGTCCTGCGTTCCGAGCGCGAGGCTCTGGCGTCGCAGAAGGCGAAGATGCAAGCCGATGTCAGCAGTCTCGAGACAGCTCTGCAAATCCGCCGTGAGGAGCTACATGCCATGGACTCTAAGGCTGAGATCATCGAGCGACGCATGCTCGAGGGTGTCATGAACCAGTCTCGCATGCTGCTGCTGGCGAAATCTGCTCGCGCTGCCGCACCGCCGGCACCGAGCTCGCCCAAGAAGCCGAAGCCACAGGGTCGCGATCTTAGAGTTCACAGCAATGCGTCGGCGCTGACTACTCAGTCGAACGTCTCCAAGCTACCAGAAATGAAGCCGAATCGCAGCCTCGCTCTCAGCCGGCCTGGTGTACAGCGCACCGGCGGTGGCAATCTGACCAGCAGCCCTGCAGCAGAGCGGCGCATCATGTCGCTCTCCCAAATCTCGCACAACACTCCCGCCAATCCCTCGGCTTTCGCCCGCTCTCCGGCGCCCTCTCTAATCGCCTCACCAGCCGGGAAAGGTCTGAGTAGCAGCCACAGCGTCAAGACTAACTTCGCCAATCGTAAGCCCTCCTGGGCTAGTAGCAAGCGTGGCCCAAGTCTCAGCGCCTCCGGCTTCAACAAGGAGAACGAATCGACCCTCTCCGAGGAGTCTGAGGGCGAGCTAGAGGGTACCGAGACAGCTGGCGCGTACTCGACGTTCAACGACCACGGTATGGAGGAGTTCGCTTCTGATGCGGGGACTGAGCGGCGGACTTCGCACCTCAGTCAAGCTGAGAGCCGGGCGACTTTCGACGACGCTCTCAGCTATTCGGAGGGGCCGACGCCTTCTGGCTTGTCTGAGGATCGGAGAACGAGCTATGGCACTTACGATACTGGCACGGGCAGCTACATGACTGGCACCGACATCGACCGACGCACCAGCGTCGGCAGCTCGGGCGTCGGCACTGTAGGTGTGGAGTCATCTATCGCAAACGAAGGAGCCGATGGGCAGGCGCAAGGAGAGAGACAGGCCGAGGAGAGAGAGGTGCTGAGACTTGAGGCGCCACCTTTGGTTTGGGGTGAGGGGGAGAAGGGTGTTCATGCGCCGCCTAGTGATAGTGGGTTGGGGACTGATCTGCCGACTGCGACTTTTAGTGTGGATGGGAGTGCGGCGGAGTACTTTCGTTCTTGAGTATAAGTTGGGATAGCGAGGCGTTGAGAGGATGAAATCGAGATACCGCAGCGTTCGGTCAGGGGAGTACGGTCATTAAATGCTGGGATGCGTGGGGTAAGGTAGTATATATACCTTCAGTACGCTCACTTCTACTACTTGCCGGTGTTTTAGAGCTTCGCTTTCGCCTGATCCTTCCACTCCAGCTCCTTCAACCGCTTCCTCTGCGTCTTGCCGCTGATCGTCTTATACGCTCCCAGCCACTCCGCGCTCACAAATTGCACCTTTCTCGGGTATTTGTAAGGCGCTGCATGCTCCTTGCAGAAGTCTTGTAGCTCTCTTGCCAATTTCGCTGCGTCCTGTGCAGCTGCAGCTTGCGTCAGTACAACGAATGCTTTCACGACCTCTCCTCGAGAGAAATCTGGCGAGGAAACTACGGCAGACTCGACAATGGCCGGGTGCTGTTTGAGCGTGGATTCAACTTCGAATGGCCCGATTCGGTACCCAGAGCTGTTTATCACGTCGTCGTTGCGGCCGACGAACCAGAAGTAGCCGTCTTTGTCTCGCGTTGCTCTATCGCCCGTGAGGTAGAAGCTCTTCTTCGGTTCGTCAAGCGACGGTCGCAACTTCCGATCCAGCTCCCCTTTCTCACCAAGGTAGCCGTCGAAGACGCCGAAGAACGGCGAATTCTCGGCTAGGTCGACTTGGATGGCTATATCGCCTTCTATCTCGTTGTCGCACTCGGCGCCGTCGTCGTCTATGACGCGGAGCGGAACACCGGGAGAAGGGCAACCCATTGAGCCGGGACGTACGGGAGAGCCAGCGAAGTTACCGCACACCAGGATTGACTCGGTTTGGCCGTAGCCGTCGCATATCTCCATGCCTGTCGTTTCTCGCCAGAGCTTGATCACTTCTGGATTGAGCGGCTCGCCCGCGCCAGTGCAGTGTACTAGAGCTTTCGGTCGATTTTGCTCGTAGTGCTTTCTTGAGTCATCGAGCACTAGCTGGCGGTAGGCAGTGGGTGGTGCGCAGAAGGTGGTAATCGGATAGCTATGTAATACATCCAGTGTCCGTTTTGGGTCAAATGCCGATCGATCATCGTGTACGAAAAGCCCTGCACCGCAGTTCCAAGCTCCGAAGTAGGACCATGCTGCTTTGGCCCAGCCCTGCTCTGACAGGTTCCAGTACAGCTGTCCTGGCCTGAGACGTAGCCAGTGCTTTCCAGTAATGACGTGGGCCAAAGGATACGAGATGTGATTATGCTGCACCATCTTCGGGTTGCCCGTTGTTCCTGAGGTGAAGTAGATGATGGCTGCTGACTTGACGTCGGGCTTGGGTCCAGTGTGTTTCGCGTCCTTAGGTATGTGACTCAGCGCTGTGCCGAAGTGGACGACATCTTTCGGCGATCGGTCTCCTACTTGAATGATATGTCTGATCGACGGGCATCGATCTCTAACCCGAAGCAGCTTCGCCACACTGACCGAATCGCCGACAAATACAGAAGCCTGAGATCGAAGACATCGATACTCGATATCCTTCTCAACCAGGAGTGTCGTAGCAGGGCACACAACAACGCCACAACGGAGTCCAGCAGTTGCGATCTCCCACCTGCTGCTATCAGCAAGGCGCCTTGCGGAGCAACGCCGAAGTACATAATACTCACCACTCCGGCACTCTCGGCAGGATCATGAGCATCTTCTCGCCCTGCTGAACACCAAGCTTCTCCCGTAGCAATACTGCGATACGATGGCTCTGTCGGCTGAAATGGTCGAAGGTGAGCTTCCGTTCGGTCTTTCGATCTTGCGACACCCAGTGCATTGCGACTCCATCTCTGGGCGGATGCTCAGCCCAATAGTCGACGACATCGGCGGCGAAGTTGAAATTCGCTGGCCGTTCGAGGGTCGACGCATAGTAATGTGCCATGACCAGTACCGAAAATGCAGTAAATGATGCCTTCCTGTAGAGAGTGACGCCCAGCAATGCGCGCTTCAATGGTCCACAGTATGGCCCGGACGCTCAACAGAGATCTGGCGAGGACGCTCTACGTGTAGTCTGCTGGGACTGTAACGTATGTCAGTGTTGAGATAGAGCCAATGTGAATGTGAAGTCGACGTATAGTACCGAGTGACCTGCACGTGCTCAATGCGGGGAATAACGCCCCTCCACTGACCCGAAGGAAAGCTTAGATCTATGCAGCGTTGCGACCGAGTCAGATCGCGGCACAACAACGACACCTCGGGCGCTGTGAGCAATACACTTATTTTAGAAGAGTCGATACCTGTGTTCCATGCTGTCTAGTTGGCAGGTTGTAGAGTGCTCAATGCTCAACATTCCGGCATGCCCTGTTTCATGTCGTCAGCTGGGAATTGACCTGCACAGCGGTATCGATGCTGCTCACCTGGCCCCTGGACGATCACTTTTTAGCTTTGGCCGCCTCTGCAGCGGCCTCTTCAGCAGCCTTCATCCTGTCCCTCGCCGCTCGACTGCCACCCAACTTTGGACCCATTGCTTGGCTCGGGTTTGCTGGCGGACGTCTCATCAGATTCCGTTCTTCAGCAGCAGCCAGAAACTCGGCTTTGAACTGCATAGCTGCGAGCGTGTCGTTGTCGAGCGTGCCGTCCGTGAGGCCGGGAGGCGGTGTAGGGTTGGCGCTAAGCGGGTCGTAGTGTGGGTTTGCGAACTGAGATTCAGACAGTATCTGATCGATGAGGCTGTCTCGTGCCACCTGAGAGGGTGATGGAGGCCGTGGCTCTCGGCGACGACGTTGCCGGCCTTTCGGTGCTTGGTCTGTCTTCAGAGTCATCGTTGACGGCTTAGACTGGGTAGCCTGATTCGCAGCAGCACTCGTCGCCGCGAGATCGGTATCAGTTGGCAATGAATCTGTGCTATCCGGCGGCTGTGGCGAAGACTTCGCATTGGCTTTCATTTCAGCCAACTTCGAGTCTATGAATGCCAACCTACGTTGTTAGCACTGCTCATCGCTCGATCAAGGACGACGGACTAGAGGAACGTACATATGCTTGTCGTCCATTACCGTAGCCTTGCCAGTCGGCTTCACGAATCGCGCGTTATGCGATTCATCGACCTCGATTGTCTGCTGAGGGACAATCGCGAGTGCTGTCTCCATATTGGCCGGTGGAGAAGTGTTGGAGAACATGACGCCGTTCTTCCTTTGCCTTCGGACGTGGTTGGTAAGAGCGCTCTGCTGATCGTCACCGTTCGAGTCCGAATGTTCATCCTTGTCGCCGTCGTTCCCATTGACATGGTGAGGTTGAGCGGCTTCATTACCGCGAGAGACAACCAGCGTATCTCCCGTCGCGGTCATCGGTCTGCGAGATACGATCTTCCGTCGCTTTGCTGGGCGAAAGGTGGCATTCGTAGCCATGTCCATGGGATCGTCCATGGCTAGTCGCACTTTCTGGGTCGACTGTCTGAAGTCGCTCTGGCCTAGCAGAGATCTCGAAGAATTTCCGGCGACCGACCCATACCGCAGGCTGAAGATCGATGTTTCGCTATTCTATTCACTATCGACGGGAAAGAAAGGTACATGTAGACGTCGACATCTACTTTCAAATATCACATTCGGCCAGCCGTAGGTACTGACTCGTGTGCTCAAGCCACCTCCTCCTCTCCCGGATCGACTACAGCCAGATCTGCACCCGAGGGTATCGCACTGCTGCAGCTGCAGTGCGGGCAGTGGTAGAGTTGTACAATCAAACGATGTAGCTGTATGCCAATCGATGAGCGAGGTAGGTCGGTCAGTTCACTAATCTTTCCTTCCCATTATCATCCCACGACGTAAAGATGCCCTTCAAATCCCTCCAACAGGACATCCTCCTCCCACGGCACCTTACGACCTGGCAATGGCTATTTGAGGACCCGACATACTCTCCACTCCACCGCTTCCCACGCAATGAGCTGGCAGGCTATACCGACGCGGTAACGAAAGAGCATCTCAGCTGGTTGGATGTCAAGGAGGCAGCGACGCACCTCTCCACCGCCCTCGTGAAGAAGTATGGCCTTCAAGTCGGCGAGACAGTCGCTCTGTTCAGCCAGAATACAATATGGTACCCTGTCGCAATGCACGCGACTTTGCGGGTCGGAGGGAAGGTCTCGGGAGCCAGTCCCGCGTACAATGTCGAGGAAATGACCTACGCGCTGCAGAAGGCGGATGCTAAGTTCCTGTTAACGCACCCAAATAGCATGGAAGTTGCTGTACAGGCTGCGAAGAACGCGGGTATACCCAAGGAAAGGCTGTTCTTGCTTGAGGGCAAGCTGAAGGGATATACGACTGTCAAAGAGCTCGTGGAGATCGGGAAGAGGGAATCGCAGCAGGCTGAGGTATTCTCGATACCCAAGGGAAAGACCAATTTCGACATCTGTAAGTATTGTGCTCTCCCTGTGCTTCTCCGAAACTTCCAGAACGCGTCTATGCTGTTACCAGCGTAGCCACCGCAGCGCGACTGCATCCTGCAGTAGTGTTGAGAGAGCTTCACGTTACTTTGTCCAAGTTGGCCTCTCCGGAGCGCAGCGGCATATCAATTCGTTGCCACAGTTGTGAAGCCAGAAGCACTGCTCATGTTCGATACTCTCGAAGACGTGAGAGTACTCCACATAGATATCGCGGAATGCTAACGTGTTTCAGGCGGCTTCCTCTCCTTCAGCTCGGGCACAACAGGACTACCCAAGGCTGTAAGTTCCAGGCATTCATGCGCAACACACACCTACTAAGACACATGTTCAGGTAATGATCGCGCACCAGAACGTAATAGCCCAATGCCTTCAGGTCCTCCAGATCACACCTCCAGATCTGAAACGCATTCTCGCTGTCCTCCCATCTTTCCACATCACCGGGCTGGTCCACGCCCTCCATCTCCCGGTACTGCTCAACGCGGAAGTCATCATGCTCCCCGCCTTCACGATGGAGAGTATGCTCAACACAGTGGTTGAGTACCAACTGAAGGAGCTTCTCTTAGTCCCACCAATCCTCATCCGTCTAGTGCGAGACCCGATCGTAGACAAGTACGACTTGAGTTTCCTTCGCCGCTTCTCTTCTGGCGCCGCACCTCTAAGCGAAGAGATCATTCAGTTGCTCAAGAAGAAGTTCCCACAAACAGGCTTCAAGCAAGGCTACGGCATGACCGAGTCCTGCTCCTGCATCACAGCCCATCCGCCAAGTCTGTACGACTTCAAGTACGCTCATGCAGTCGGCACGATCTGCGCTTCGACTACGGTCAAGATCATGAGAGAAGATGGTACGGAAGCTGGCGTCCGTGAGCCTGGTGAGATCCTGGCAAAGGGACCGCAGATCGTAATGGGCTATCTGAACAACGACAAGGCGACACAAGAGACCTTCGACTCAGAGGGCTATCTGCACACGGGAGATCAGGGCATGATCGACGAAGAAGGCATCATCACGATCACTGATCGCATCAAGGAGCTCATCAAAGTTAAAGGCATTGGAGTCGCGCCCGCTGAACTCGAAGACCTTCTGCTTGGCCACCCAGAAGTGGAAGACGTCGCTGTGCTCGGCATTCAAGACGAGTATTCTGGTGAAGTACCGAAGGCGTTCATCGTTGCGAAGGCAGCGGACAAAGCAGGACAAGGACTGGGCAGAGAGTTGCTGGGTTATGTAAGGGAGAAGAAGGTCAGGTATAAGGCTGTGAAGGAGGTAGAGTTCGTTGAGGCAATTCCGAAGAGTGCAAGCGGCAAGATCCTGCGGAGGGTGTTGAGAGATCAGCAGAAGAGTGGAAAGAGGGGTGTGGTGGTGAGAGAGGAGAGGGCGAAGATGTGATCCGATGAGGGTGCGGATATCGCAGAGCATATCTTCGAAAAGCAGATGGGTTGCGTCCCGGCGCGCGGAGCGCTATATTTGGCGCTTTACTTACCAGCAATGACAGCGCGGTGATGACGCCAATATCTTGTGGTGTCGAGCGTGTGTACTCTACACGTTTGCTGTAATGTCGCCAGGTTAAAAGACGGTACGGTGAGTTCGTGGGTGCTAATCATGGATATCACGAGTACAATTGATCTAGATTGCTACTGCCGGCAGTCTTTCGCTTTTTGCCACCAGCCACTGACTACACAGGTAAGAGACGGTCAGCTTGAAGAGCGACTTCGTCAGAGCCAAAGGCAATACATTCGATGTGCTCGGAATCTGTCGGCTGCGTTCGCCAAGACATGACCATATGAACGACGCTCTATGGCTACTACCACGACCTCAACGGAGTCTCCGCCCCTCACTTACCGCACACATCGCCGAAGATACCGATGGGACATCTCTGCGTGCTCAGAATGATCTCTTTCGCACTCTTGCCGGTTTCTCTGTCTCCCTCACAACGCATTCCAGGTTCCTGTATTTCTCACCAAGTCATTCGCTCGTTTCGCTTGTACCGCTATCACTCAAGCAAAGATGCGACCTTCCCTCGTTTTCGCGCTGGCGCTCGCCACAGCCGTCTCAGCTAAGTGTCTCGGACCACACGGCTGTACTCAAGGCCCGCCTGTCAAGAAGGTGGAGAAGATCATCGGACCTAGGGCTGTCTCTCAATGCAACCCAGCGCACTCCTACCCCAACGGCGTTTCGTGCGTCTCGACGAATGGTGTACTCGCACTCATTACACCTTCTGCTACTGCCACAACGACGTACGCCTGCAACCCGGCACACTCATACCCTGGAGGCGTGAGCTGCATCTCATCCGGCACTGGTCTCACCCTCGTGACTCCCACTGCGAACGCGACGAGCTACACTACTGTCACTGCGACCAAGTACACCACCTACTGTCCCAAGCCCACTGTAATCACGAAGTGTGGGAAGACCTCTACTGTGAGTATGTCTAGTCCACTCATACAATCATATACTGACGCTCGCCCAACAGGTCACGAGACCCAAGACTGTCACTTTCACGGGCTGCCCTTGCACAACTACGAAGCCGGTAAAGACATGGTCGGTCTACACGACAAATATGACTCTCTCTTCACCGACTTGGTACCAGCCCACCAAGCCAGCGACGACCTCCTGCAATGGCACTACTGTCACCAAAACCAGTTCGTACACCAGGCCCGTGAGTACGCCATGTAATGGCACTACCAGCTCCACTACCAAGGCCACCTCGTCCACCATCTCTTGCAACGGCACTGCCGTTACGATGCCAAGCTCCTACACAACCTCGTACTGGATCACTACGACTGCCACGCAGGGCAACAAGACGTCTACCGTTACCAGCGCTATCGTCGTTCCGGTCACGCCCATTGCTCCCAATATGACCACGAGCGTGAGTCATTTAATACCTAAGATTGCATGCGACGATGCACTGACCCGACATCAGATTTCCACAGGCTACACGACCACCTACTGCCCGTCCTCTACGACCTTCACGGCCGGCAACAGCACTTACTCCGTAAGATCCGTTCTTCTCATGCTTTTCGGGAAGTTATCGCTGACATTCCAAACCAGGTCTCCTTGCCCACAATCCTCACCCCCCCAGTAACATCTACAATCACCTACCCCGTCGGGCCCGTGACGCCACCAGGCACTGCTCCAGTCGCGCCCGTCTCTCTACCGGGCACAGCTCCCGCAGTACCTGTCACGTCGCCAGGCACCGCACCAGTTGTACCTATCACCCCACCAGGCACTGCATCAACTGTCCCTGCCACGCCTCCGGCCAGCTCGCCGGTGAGCCCGATCACTCAGTCAGCGGGCTCTGCGATCCCGTCGGTGTCGTCGTACAGCGCGCAGCCTACGACTACCTCAACGTACAAGGGTCCGTACCAGCCGACTTCGTTCGCTGTGCCGAAGTCGCAGGTTGGGAACGCGATCGCCATTGTGATTCTTGGAGTATTTGGGTGGATGGTGGTGATGGCTTAGAGGAGATGAGGACATAAAGCGAGGGAGCGGAGGGCGAGAGACGGAGATAGAATGGAGGAAGTAATTTGTAGAGTGTTGGATGCCATAGAATGAAAAGCAGCAGCAATGAGTCATCTTTATGAATGCAATACATGGATATCTCAAGCTACTTCGCTACACTACGGCCGTGGGTCACAATCGTTACACTATTCTCATCCAGTCCTCCCGCCATTCCATCCCATCCTCTCATCAACACACCACCTCAATACGGCGAATTCACCACCTCACTCTTACTCAGATAACTCCCCCTCCCCTTCCCGCGTCTCGGCGTAGCCGGCAACGCAGCAATGCTCTCCCTCGTCGGTCTCAATAGCTGCCGTCTAGCAACCATATCAACCTCATTCGGCAGCGCGACAACGATATTCTTATCGCTGCCGAACTTGAAGTTGTCTGCCTTCACCTCCTCGCTGTAGCGTTTGATGCTGTAAGGATCTTTCCGCCCAGCGAGGACTTTCTTCATTGACCAAGTGACGACGAATGGCCCGGTTGCCGTGATGATGGCTGTCTCGGAGGCGTCTTCGCCGGTGTTGAACTTGGCTGGGGTGAATGAGAGTGGTGCTTTGGTTTCGTGCTGGAATTGTGCGACGTGAGAGGGTGTGAGAGCGAGGCGACGGGGTTGCGGCTTGGAGTCTTTGGCAAAGGGCTTCTCGAAACCGAGCTTGCCTTCGTTCTTGCCAGAGTGCTGCATGTTGTCAATCAGCAGGAGGTAAGTGCGGGTCGTGGCCAGGACCCAGCGGCCGTCGGCGGAGTTGTCTAGGCCGATGATCGGGTCGCCGAGAGCTGGCAGCGCGGTCTTGGCTTGGATGCCGAGGCGGTCGAACATGCGAATGTCGCCCTTGTCCGAGGCGACGGAGATGTAGCCTTGGGATGTGGTGGCTGCCGCGGAGAAGTCGTTTTTGCTGGCGTATTGCTTCAGCTCAGATTCCACGAGCTTGTTGCCGGCGAGGCGAGGGTCGATACGGTAGAGTGCGTTGTGTGAGAGACCGATGAGAGTTTGTTCGTTGGTAGTCTGGGCGAACTTATTCTCTGGCGCGAAGACATTGACGGGAATGTCGTCGTGGACTTTCCACTCGTCGACGACTTTGCCGTACTCCATGTCCATGCGGAAGAGGCTGTTGGGGTTGTCGGCGCTTTGGAGGACCATGTCGCGATCTTGCATGTGGAGCATGACCTTCTTGGGGGCGAACTTCTTGCCCTTCATGTCTTGCACTTTGCTGATGCTAGTGGAGAATTCCAGCCGATTGTCGTCGGTGTGCTTGAAGACGCCGATCTTGTCGCCGCGCACGACAAATGAACGGTCAACTTTGGCACCGACCGCCAGCTGGCTATTGACGTTGCCGTCTTCGTCGCGCAGCACAACATCGTCTTCGCTCTCGTCTGAGTCGTAGTGTTCGCTCTTCTGACCGTCATCCGCATCCTCGTATTCGTCTTCCTCGTCCTCTTCAGCGGCTTCTGCCTCCCGCTCATCATCTTTCGAGTCCTCGATGACCAGATCGTTGAACGAGTCGAGTACGTAGTCTCGATCAGCGTCTTTGATCGCCTTCGCCCACTTCAGCTGGTTCTGATTCTCCCACAGCGCCTGCATGAGACCCTCCTGAAAGCGCTCTTCCGTCTCCCGATCCTTGAACTTGAGCAGCCACGAGTATGCTGATCCATCCTCACTGTAGTGATTGAAGATGAAGCTCAGATATTCGAAGTTGAAGACTGGGTTGATGTCTGCAATGACTTCTTGGCCCAGCCAGTCTTGCTTTGTCCCAACGATCTGCAGCCAATACTTCCAATTACCCACCTCGCTCACCTGCGCATAAACGCTCGCGTCTTGCAAGACGAATGTGCCGGACTGAAAGTCGAAGAGGTGAAGCTCAGCATGCTCGCTGCACAGCACTTCTCGACTCGTCGGCGCAGCTCGTGATGCGGGTGCTTTGGTGGGTGTCTGTTCGATAGCCTTCTGCGGCGTAGCGGCAGCAATGTGCTTCTTAGTCGAATCGCGTGCCATGCTGCCGGTTTCCTGATATGCAGGTGTCCGTGGCGATCTGGTGGCAAGCGGACTGCTCTTGGCGGACTGCGCGACGGGCGACTGGACCGCAGAGCTCAACACCGGACTCGCCTCTGGCACTTCACCCTCCCCTTCGAAGTCAAATTCCTCAAGCTCCTCCTCTGTAGCCTGCTCGTGACTGCAATGATACTTCCTCTCGAACTGACACTGCGCAGCCGCAAGCTCAAAGCTCGCCGCAGTTTCTGGCTTCGTCTCGCTATGACACACAAACTCGTACAAGTCCCCCGAGTCGCCACTCAAATCCCGCCACGCTAGGACTGTATCCCCAGTATCCTGGAGACTGACCCTGAAGCGCAAGCTTTCGTCAAGGATGAAGATGCGCTCGTCCTTGTCACCTTCCCCGTCGCCTTCCTCGTTGAGCTCCTCTTCACCTTCTTCGTACGCTCGCTGGATCGCCAAATGATACTGGAACTCCTGGCCAGTGCGGCGAATGAAGGCAGCGGCGTCTTTGAAGATTAGCTCGCTGGAACCTTTGAGGGAATGCGGGCGCACGAGGTAGAGTTGGCCTTGCTGGATTTCAACGATGTTGGTCTTATCTGCGTTGCCGAAAACGAGTTTTGAGAGGGACTTCAGCGCGAACATGGTGCGGATGAGGTGATGAGCATCGCAGTGAAGGAAAATGCGATAACTTATCTATATTGAATGCGACAGAAGTCTTCTGTTGATGAGACGTCATTTGGTTGCTAGCGGGGTCTTTTGTGTAAGGCTGCAGCACAAACGCCACTCAAGTGAGACAGTGTGGCGCAGCAGCTTAGAGACGGGAGCTGGAGTGAAGTGAAGGGTCTATTTTGTAGACGAGAGTCATCGAACGGCATCCCAAACACCATAATTGAGAGTACTCATCTATTCTCGACCGATCGAGACACAGCTGTCTCAGTACCCTTTCCCAAGATACACAGTCTCACCGCCGCCATACCACAGCTTACCATGCCGATGGTCGAGCCCCTTCTCCTGACCCACTCGCCACTCACCCTGTGGACTTGACCAGACCTCCTGCCGAAGCCATGTATTGATGCCCTCAATTGTCTCGACAAGTTTCGCTACCTTCTCATGATCGACAGTTCCATCAACCTCAAAGTCGACCTTCGTGACGAAGCGTCCGATGGTCAGGTGAGCCGAGGGTACGACGTAGCGACTCTCAACTTTGACACCTGCTGCCTGGACTTTGTTGAAGACATCTCGTCTCAGGTGATGGTAGCTGTACTGATCTCCTTCCTCTCCTGTAGCTGGCAGGAAAGACAGTGCGAGAGCTTGAGCATCGAAGCTGATCAAAGGTTTGAGCAAGCGAGCACGATGATCGTGCGTGTAGTCGGCAATGTCGTGGGCTGCAAAGGACAGCTGCTTGACGAGACTGGTGATCTCCTGCTCGGTCCGCGAGTGCGTGACTTCAAGTGCTGTCATGTGAAGATTGTTGGGTGGCATCATCCACATGTCTGTGATCGTTAGCATCACAAGTCTTCCATTACGGTTTGCGGCAGGCGGACGCACTTGGTGCAACTGTCAATAGCCGTCGCTGAACCTCACCAATCAGCTCGCGGATCCTCGTAGGCGGTCGAGCCCAGAACACAAGGCAGTGTCTCCAGTCTTCGCCTCCAGACTGCAGCTTAGCCAGCATGTCATCGGTCACCACGCCTGAGAAGTCCGGTGCGAGTAGCGTTGTCTTCTGCTGGGCATTGCGATTCGTGCGATGCTTGTCGTAGACAGCCTGGATCTTCGACTGTGTCCAGTCAGTCGATGCAAGCAGGCTAAGTCCTTTTTAGCGCCAGCCTTGGCCCATTGAGTGTCGTACCGGATCGTCATTACAGGTCTCGATGAGTCCATCATAGGGGTTGTCGGAGTGGCTCGAAGCAGCTGTGCCAGAAAAGTCCTCGAACGTGTAGTAAGCTGCCATCGCTTCAGTGTGATGCGGTTCTCGTGAATCAGCCGAGCAAACGCATCGCCACGAGCACAAATGACCGCATGGTCTATATGTTGGCCGGACTGTATGTTGTGGTACGAAGCCTGGTGGTCACTCCAACCATTGGTTGAGCTCCAAAGCGTCGGAGGGCTTGGCAACTTCAAATCAACCTCATGTCATCCCTTAGCGACGAGATCGTCCCGTCGCTAAACACCATTCGACCTGACGACTTCGTGCTGTCTCCGCTGGCGCAATAAAAACGAACTCGAGCACACTCACGGGCTGCTCACTCGCACGCGCAATTGCATATCAATGCCACCATCAGCACTTTACATCGGCAGCCAGCGTGTGCAGAAAATGGAGGAGGCTTCAGCCCGTCCGCAACACTCATGGCGCTGCGTCTCAACATACTCGACAGCAGTAGAGGCCGAGGACTCGACATGCCGCCGCCGTGCGGCTTTAGCGACGCAAAGGACCGTCCGTGCGTTGCTGCGATGAGTGGCGTTCAACCGCACGCCCTTCAAGACTTGTAGAATACGACTGGCGGCCATTCAATGGACAGCTGCATCACTCGCATTCATGATGGCATGGTGTCGGCATTGTGGTCGATATCGCCTCTTGGCCACGCAGATCGATCTCGCCTTACCTAAGCAGGTGGCATGTTCGCGATCAAGGTTTCTCTTGGCGCGTTCCTACACGTCTCCCGAACCTCAAATTCCCAATGCCACTGCAACACCAGTGCAGAATTGCCTATGCGCCTTGCGCTTTACACCACTCTGCCTCTGTGTTCCCCTTCTCACCACTTTCTGTCGCATGTTATGCCATTGGGGTTCAGTACTAATGTGAGAACGCAGTATACTTCAGCTATCAGCACAATGCCGAAGCGCAAGAGAGATCTGGAGGTCGCACAGTCGCACGCAAACATTCGCAAAGATGCAGACTCCGACTCAGGGTCGAGCTGCATCGAAGTCCGGCCGCCTCTCACGCAGCCAGCCGCGCGCACGTCCAGGAATACAGTGCGTAAAGGCAAACGCGCAAAGATTGTGCACGAAGAGGAGGATGAGTTGGCGCTCGTTCAAGAGCCAAAGTCGCCGCATGGCGTAGTCTTTGTGCCCTACCACGAGCGGGAAAGGGCTAGTCGTGCGTATGAGAAAGCCCAGATCGCACAGAAAGAAGCCCAACGTGCGCAGAAGGAAGCGGAGCGATCCCATCAGTCGTCCACAAGGAACCCTGGCGCTTCGAGCGCTCTGGCAAGCTTCAGGAGTGGTGGCCTCCGTTCGGCGACTGTGTCGGCTCCGCTAGCAGCTTCGTCGCCACTGGAAGCCTTCACCAGCGGCCAATTCCGCGACGTGAGACCTACGCCTCGGCCCTACTTCTCAAAGGTGACACGGCAAACCTCGTTGAGCAGCAGCACAGCGTCATCCCCGACATCATCAGTCGGCCCAGTCGAAGGCCCTGCATCATCTCGTACTTCACCTGACGGCTCGATCGACATGAACGACGCATCTGCCATCTCAATATCTGAGATTGGCAGGCCAAGGAGGAGAGTCAACCGACCTTCCTACCTTTACGAAGCACCGCCAGAGCTTTCCGAGGACGAGCTCGCGGCCGACGATCTTGATGTGTCAACGAAGAAGACGAAGCGCAAGTCGAAGTCGAAAAAGGAGGAAGAAGATGAAGACTACATGTTCGATGCAGAACAGGTCGAGGTAGAGAGCGCAGAGGATGCCTCGGAGATGGCTTCAGCAGAAAGCACAGAGTCCGAAGGCTCCGACGGAGAGGACGACATGATGGATGACGAGGCTGAGAGTGACAATAAGCGGAAGCGGACAGCAGATGGCGCACCCGCTAAGATCAAGGACGGCAGGACTGCAACTAGCGGTACGCGCGAGCAGATGATCTCGTATCTTCCCTACAAAGGAACTGTGGACACGAGCTTGCCACCTATTCATGAGATTGACGAGATGTTCTCCGACATGGTGCTCAAAGCTGACGGTCTTGGTCTGACTGACGTATTGAGTGAACTACACCGACCGCTGCGGGTAGCTACCATGTGCTCTGGTACTGAGTCGCCCCTGTTAGCGATGGAGATGATTGCGGACGCTCTGCAGAGCAAAGGTATCGCGCTCGACTTCGACCATCTGTTATCTGCCGAAATCACGCCCTTCAAGCAAGCCTATATTCAGCGCAATTTTAATCCCGCACTGATCTTCCGGGATGTCGGTGAGCTCATTGAGGCCATGAAGGACGACGTTCCACATGCGACAACGGCTTACAACGCTGTGGTACCCGTTCCCGCGATTGTCGACATTCTGATCGCTGGCACTTCATGTAAGGACTTCTCCAACTTGAACAACTGGCAACAAGACCTTGACGAGGATGGTGGCGGCGAGTCGAGCAAAACCTGGTTCGGAGTGCTGGCATATGTGAAGGCGACTCGACCCAGGATCGTTGTTCTTGAAAACGTGTCGGGCGCCCCCTTCGATCAGATGATGGACTTCTATCGCAACATGGGCTATGAAGTTGCAGGCGTGCTTGTCGATACGAAGAACTTCTACATCCCGCAGACTCGACAGCGTGGCTACGTGGTGGCGTTCGACAACACTCAGGGCGGGAAGTTGACCGGCGCCGGCGATGCCTGGGCCACGATGATGGGTCATATGCAGCGAGTAGCGAGTAGTCCGGTTGCAGACTTCTTACTGCCAAATGACGAACTTCGAAGTCGGCCCCATGAGACTCTCGATGTCATGAACAAGAAAGAGGTCGACTGGGCGAAATGTCAAACCCGACACACAAGCACCAGACATTCGGAATGGCTTGGTGGCGGGAGAGAGACACTCAAGTGGACAGAGAGCGGCGCGATACTGGTGCCGGAGCATGGGTCTGGTGTATGGTTCAAGCGCATAGTCAACCGTGTACGAGACTACATAGAAATGGCTGTCCTTCGCAAGGCCAGAAAGGAGGAGGACATCAGGTTCAAATCACGTGTTTACGACGTCAGTCAGAATATCGATCTCACCAAAGGCGAAGGCTCGTACGGCATATGCCCTTGCATTCATCCAACTGGCGCCTTCTATGCTTCGGATGCAGCGCGTATCCTGACAGCAGAGGAGACCCTCAAAATGCAGGGTATACCTCTCAACAAGATCTCCTTCACGAATGAGACTCGGGCAGAGATACAAGATCTGGCAGGCAATGCCATGACTTCAGTTGTGGTTGGGTCTGCTATATTGTGCGCATTGACTCACGGCATGCCGGCAATCGCAGCGAAAGTCAAGGGTGCGGCTCCTGCGAACGTTTACACGCCGCTACGGCAGACAGCAGTAGATATTCGTCCGGTGCCCGAGCATGCTATGACGGAGGCTACGCAACAGGACGAGATGTCTTTCGACGTGCAGGCTGCAGCCAGTGCGGCAGCTCGCTCCGTCCGCCGCTGCTACTGCGAAGGAGCTCAGGATGTCACCGTTGCCGACATCCAGCAGTGCGTCGACTGCGCGCACACAAGTTGCGTCAAGTGTGGGGGCAGTCCAGCTCACGATTACGTCCTCGCAGACGAGCTAGGTCGTGACAGTCCACTCGCATTTGAGAAGAGCCTGCGGTCGAAGCTGCCACTGCAGCTCGGCTTCGATGTGACACAGCTGGACCAGCTTCTCAAGACTATCCGCAAGAGCGTCAAGGATCAAGCCTACGCCGACGCCGTGACCCAAGCACTTCGGTCAGACTTCAGCTTCGCTAGCGTTGCCAGGAAAAGAGACTGGGTTGTCAACTACACGGCGCCCACCGCAGAACTACGGCTTGTGCTCAATGCCGATTTGGCAGAATGGCGTCTTTTCGCCATGCCTCCAACCTCGCTTCCTGCCAGCCACCACATGCGCAAGATGTTGAGACAGCCTATAGCTCGCTGTGTTCTCCAGACTTTCTCATTGTTCGCAGGACAGTGGCAATGGCGCGAATTACCTGCGTCAACGTACCGTGTCCGCATTATGGCGCAGGGTGTGATGGTGCCCACTTGGCGGGCTAAGCTGAAGCTACCAAAGTGTGAGAATCCGACGGCTCCCAGCCAGCTGCGTATCAATGCGCCAACTGAGCTCTTGATCAGCGGCACCTACACGGCATTGCCAAGATGCGGCACGGCTCACGACAGTCTGTACAAGCGAACGGACTCTCCTGGCAAGCCTCTGTATCTCTTCCAAGATCCTACCCGTACAGGCGATGCGAAACTTGATACCTTTGTGTTCGCCCACAATCACGAGCGACTGGACTATGGAGAGCATCGGATCAGCGTCGCTCATCTTGAGCCAGCTTGGAAGCCATGGGCAGAGGCGGACATATTCAGCGACGCACGCGTCACCTCAGACGCGCTGTGGCGTGATACTGAGCAGTCACTCTTTGCATCTATCAGGCCTGCGAAGGTCCTACTGCCGGTGCAGGACGGGGATAAAACTCCACAGCTGGGTTGTCAAAGCGCCGAGCTGATCGTTAGTTGTGAGGTGCAGGGCATATCCGAGCCTGTCGGGAAGACGGCCTCAATCAGCGCCAGCAATACAAGATTCTTCGCTGATCATGCGTGGGTTTTAGAGATGATGAGGCGCAATTTGCCTTCCGACGAGTGGCAGCCTCTGTCATTGGCTATCAGCTCGGACTGTACAACGTGCTCGCCCGCAAGACCGGCCTTGCGTTGGTCGATCGATTCGGATAACCGGCTTGTTGGGATCGAAGACAAGCAAGAGTCTACGAGGTACGAGCGCGAAGTCAAGCATCAGCACGAGCCACTGGTGTTGAAGACGAGCACGTCCAACGGTGTGACCACTCTGAGCTTTGGCGTTGATCTTGCTTCAATGGCGCACAAGGCGATTGCGTCCCTGCGCGTGCCATCTCGGCCAACCTCGTTGCGCTGGCGGCTGCATTCTATTGCGGACGCCTCTGACTTCCGTGTTCGGCCCTTTCGCCTACAGAAGACGGTCTTCAGACCCTACACTCGTGACGTCGGCATGATGAGCATCAAGGGAGTTCCCCAAGATCTCATGCCTCAGCAGAAAGCACAGCTTGCATGGCTCAGGCAGCAGGAGACCAACGATGGAGCTCCGTTCGAGCTAGAGGCTGTGCAAGAGGCACAGCTCACATGCTGGCGTGCAGAGGTCCAGGCCACTACAACCATTCACGTGCGTGGCAGCATCTGCGCAGATCATCCGGGCTTTGGTAAGACTCTGACAAGTCTCGCCCTGATACATGCGCATCTACTGGACGGGCAGAAGGCACTCATGCAGGATCTCGAGCAGCGGCAGTTGAAGTGCCCCAAAGCTGAAGGCTTAATTCCCACGAAAGCAACGCTCATCATCGCGCCTTCGGCGCTCGTGGACCAGTGGATCGCAGAAGCCGCCGACAAATTTGGCTACACGAGTGGGGTCTTACGAATCAAGAGTATGAACATGCTCGACAAATATACAATGGATGACTTCAAAGATGCCAAGATCATCGTAGTCAACCGCAATCTGCTGGAGAACGAATCCTACGCTGCACGTCTTGCAGACTTCGTTGCGATATCGGCACCAGCCGTGAAATATGGGAGAGCTTACACGGCGTGGCATGCCCTGGCGAGTCAGTACGTTCACAAGCATCTTGGCGAGTTCGAGAAAGGAGGCCTGTCCGGGCTTCGACTGTACAATACGAAAGTCGAGGCTGAACGCAAGCAGACATTCTGGGGCTCCGCCTCTCAGCAGCGGCCGTCGAAGAAGGCTTCGACGAAATTGTCGACAAAAGAGCAGAGACCAGCGAAGCTACCGACTAGGCTCGCGCCACATTTTGAGATGTTCTGGTTCAACCGCATGATTGTTGACGAGTTCCATGACTGCTCCTCACAGATACACGATATGCTGAAAGCAATCCAAGCCGACAAACGTCATCTACTTTCGGGTACACCATGTCTGAATGACACGTACGAGGTAGCGCAGATAGCCGGCCTGCTTGGCCTGCCACTCGCGTACGGCAGCAGCAGTAGCTCGGCCATGACGAAGGGGAGCCGAGACGCTATCAAGAAGGATGCTACAGACTTGGAGCTCTTTGAACAGAACCAACGTGTCATGTCGCACAGCATGCACGCCCGAATCTACCAGCGAGCGCAAATGTTCCTCGATACCTTCGCCAGACAGAACGTCATGGACGGCGAGCCACTCCCAGTCGAGGAGCGACTCGTGCCAATAAAACTTGATCGTGATCACATGGTCATGTACAAGGAGATCGCACAAGATTTGATCTCGCGAAACATGGTACTGCAAGACAGCAAGGACTCGAGGACCACAGGGCAGGTCGAACGCTTTAGGACCGCTTCTAAGGGCTACTCCCATGGCGAAGAGGTCCTCTCCTGGCGCGCCGCCCTTCTTCTCCGTACGCACATGAGTAAGCGCACGATCGAGCTGCCGAAAGGCTTGGCTTATCTCATTTCTGGAGGCCAAGCTGAGATTGACCGCCTTGTCATGTCACTGCAGGAAGCATATCGCAGAGCCCAGAAGGCACAGAACGCTGCCTTGGAGGCGTTCGAGGCAGAGGCTTTGCAGAAAGATCCCACCAAAGCGCCCTTCTCTCTAGGCGACGGCGACGCAATTGACATCGTACAGCAGACAATAGATGCTACCAGGACAAAGCTGCCGCGCGAGCAGTGGATTCTCGAGCTCGAGAAAGTCGGTAAGATCAAGAAGACCACAGGCACGTTGGCTGAGAGACTCAAGAAGCTCGACAAGGATGCGCTCGGTTGTGCACTGGAGCGTGACACGACTACTGTGGTCAGGACCATCTCGGAGGATCTGGTGACCGCCATTCGGACAAAGCGGTTCATCGCAAACGTGGTCCGCCTGCCGAAGACGCCACGGTGTGAGGTCGGTGACTGCAAATACAAGAAGGACGATTGCGGTGTTTCTGCGCTATGTGGTCACCTCATCTGCGAGCATCACTACAACTTCAATGGGCCGGACTGCATATGCCCTGTAGACGGCTGTCAAGCTTCGATGCGCAACCATCACATGCTGTGGTCACATGCACTTGGGAGCATCGGCGCAAGCAGCAATTACGGCGCTAAGATCGAGCAGGCTGTCAAGATGTTGAAGGAGATCAGAGCTCTCAGGGATCGCGCCGTGCTATTTGTTCAATACGCCTCCCAGCTTGAAGACATGGCCCATGCTCTCGAAGCCGCTGGCATCGACGCGACTGTGGTGCACGAGTCCGCTCAAGCTGGCGACCTGATCAGAGCCTTTGCGGCAGACGACTGCGAAGATACCGTTATTGTGCTCGATGCATCAAGCGAGACGGCCGCCGGCTCGAACATACAATGTGCAAATCACGTCATCTTTCTCTCGCCCCTACTCTGCAAGACGCAGTACAAATACGACGCCACTATGGCACAGGCCATCGGGCGCGTCAAGCGTCACGGGCAGAAGAAGACAATCTACGTCCATCGTCTACTAGCACTCTACACCATCGACGTCGACATCTTGGAGGCACGGGAGCGTCTTGCGCAGCGCGAGCACGATGACAGGGTGATCTTGCAGCAAGGTGGCTTCACCATCCCCACCCCTCCGCCCATGACCATGAAGCGGGCTGGCAGGCGGCCGACTGTCAAGACGAAGTACGCCAAGTTGGTCAACGAGGCGAACTACTACAGTCTCAGGCCGTACTCATGGGTTGCTGGGCAGCAGAGCAGGGAGGTGCTGGAGAAGCAGGACTTCAGCTCGCATGTGACTTTCTCAGAGAGGTACCAGGATTGAGATGGAGGTGTTCTGGTGTAAGATGGTAGCATTGGAAAGAGATGTGGGATGGTGCTAGCATGCATGGCGCGCGGCGTTTTGTACGATACCCCTTTGCGCATAGCATTCACATGATGGCATCATCGCGGACATTGAGAGGTGGAAGAGCGATGACCGGACTCACGATAGTCGGAATCGAAATTGCCTTGACATCATACATGTTTCACTGCGCCCGTTCCCATGCATTACCCTAATCCTGCATCTCCACATCACTCCCCTCCACTTCCTCCTCCTTACCTTTCTCCTCAACCCTAGTGAACACCCCACACCCCCCTGTCCCCACGCCCCCCAACCTCCCCACCACAATCCTTGCCGACGGCCCAGCCAACCTCTCAACCTCACCCCCAAGCACAGCCTCCCTCAAAAACCCCACCGTAGTCTCAAAACTCATCTTCATAAACGGACTAACATTCCCCCGAAACCCCATGCGATTGAAAGCCTTGTACTCGCCATCTCGCGTCATATAGTCGGCAATGAGCGTCAGATGGCGTACGTCAACGGAGATACCGTGGCCGGCGAAGACGGAGCTCAGCTCGAGGACTATGCTTGAGCGAGCTGCTTCGACGCCGTAGGTGTGCAGCAGCGAGGCGGTGGAGTTTGGGAGAATGTGGTTTGGAGGGACGATGTGCTGGTAATCCCACATTGCCTTGATGTTCACTCCCGCGGTGAGGATCTGCTTTGTAGCGCCGTTGGAGGATCCGAAGGTCGCTTCGTCGAAAGCTGCAGAGGAGATGTTCTCCACTGACTGAATCAGAGCTTCTTTGCAGGCTCGTTCGAGGAGCGAGAGGAGCAGGAGTTTGGCTGTGGAGGCTGCGTATTCGAGCGTGAAGGTGCAGAGGCTGGTGATGGGGTCGAAGGCGAAGGATGTGATGTCGTTGGTCGATTTGCTGCCTTTGATGCGGGATTCACGGTCAGCTGCCAGGATCTTCTGTGTGCGGGAGTCAACGTCCATGTCAATATCTTCTCCTTCCTTGGGAGAGCGAGGGCTGCCGCCGTAGGCTTCATCTTCGGGCTCGGAGTCTGAGGCGGCGTCGTCTTGTTGGGCTACTTTTGCGGCGAGGTCGGCATCTTCTTCGTCTTCGTATGCTTCGTAGCCGGCTTGTTGGCGATTGCCCTTGGCCTTATCGCGCGTGGCATCATCATCGCCATCATCGTCGGAGTCGTCGTCACCGCCTTCGCGCTCTGCAGCGGCTCGTCCAGACTCTTGCTCGGTTGCGCCGGCGCTCTTGCCAATGTCTGGCATAGCGTCACTTTGCGCACTGCCCTTCAGACTCTTCTCTTCCTTCCGCTTCTTCAGCTCTTTCCTAGTCATGGCTTGCAGTCTCGGCAGCAACTGGAACTCAATAGCACTGACCACGTCTTGCACGGTAATCGCATACTCCCGCCCGTACTCTTCTCTGCTGAACAGCTGCAGCCTGACCTCGTACTTCTTGGCCTCCTCGTACGCGATACCTTTGCCCACACTCTCCCTGACCTCAACAGAGTCTACAACCTCACTCAGCGCTAGTCGACTTATACCTTTTGCGAATCTCCTCCCCTCTTCAGCCGAGATCTCATCATGAAGTTTCAGCGTCATCAAAGGCGTAGCGATATTGGTCGCAGCAGTCATGACAATCTCTCGCAACCTGGGAATACCCAGCGTGACGTTCTTCGCCGCGTGTCCAGCCAAATGGAAAGTATTCAGCGTCATCTGCGTACTCGGCTCGCCCACTGACTGTCCAGCAATCACACCAACAGCTTCACCAGGCTCAACGACAGATCGCATGTAGCGCATATCCTGAATACCGCGGAACTCGTTCTTTGTCAGTCGGCCAGCCATATTCTTCTTCTTATCCTTGATCAGAGAGTCAGGATTGTTGTCCATGTAATCTCTAGCACTGGCGAAGAGCTTCTCGCTGATAGCACCAGCTTGTCGTGATGGGTTGTAGATGCTCATAGCTGGGTCTGAGGCTCCGAGGTCGCTGCCAGACTTGCGATAAGCTTTCTCGGCGTTCTTTGTAGCTTGTTGCGCATCCTTATCGAGGATGCTCTCGAAGTCGCGGTCCATGGAGAAGCTTTCGACAAGCGAGTAGTGGTTTTGGGCAGTGAAGGTGAAGTCGCTGAGATACTTCGCTTTTGCGACATCGAGCCCGTCTTCGCCGTAGAGGAATTGGATCACGGAGCCATCTGTGTCACGGACGCTGGAGTCGTACTCGACTTTCAGGCCTTCCATGCCCTTGATCAGACACCGCTGGAGGTAGCCACTTCGACTCGTCTTTACGGCTGTATCAATCAAACCTTCTCGCCCGGCCATGGCGTGGAAGTAGAATTCTTGCGGTCGCACACCTGTCAAGAAGCGGTCGACGATGTAGCCGCCTGCGCGGACGGAGGTCTCGAAAGGCTTAAAGCAGGGCAGCGTCTTGCCGGAGACCATGACGGGTACTCGTCGACCTTCGAGGACCTGCTGACCTAGATTGCATGAGATCTGGTTGGCATTCACGCCCGATCCTTTAGCACCGGAGGAAGTCATAAGCTGCATCTGATTCTTCGGGAAGGGTTTAGTGAGCGCAGTCGGCAGACAAGCCGCGGTCACAGCTGTGGAGAGCAAGGTGGTGGAAGTGTTTGTCAGCTGATCCAACTCTCGCATCTTGTCATCGTCGCGAAGCACACCCTCAAGCCTCCGCCGCAGCTCGCGACTAGTGGTGCTTATGGCGGCGGGATCAAGCGTAACGTACTTTGCAGACACATCAAAGCCAATGCTCTCCGTTCCAGAAAGCGCTTTCTGCCGCACGCTCTCGCCTTGTCGCGTGAATATCAAGTCTTCAACACCGCAAGAGTGCGCTCGCATGTGCAGTAGCTTTGTCAGTAGTCGACCAAGCACAGAAAGTAGTCGACCGGCTACGGTGTGGCCATACGCTTCGTAGACGCTATTTACCAGCCCGCCGCCAGATGGACCGATCTGTTTCTTGTCGATGATACCCTGCATCAGCTCGCCCTCTGAGAAGATGACCGTCGCTTCCTCGGAGTTCGCATTCCATAGCTTCGCCGGAGTCGTCGAAACACCCTTCATAGTCAGACCCTGATGCGCAGGCGGTTTAATATTCTTCAGCACCGAAGTAATGACCTGCTTGCCAGTCCAAAGCTTCTGCGGTTTCATCACAGCAGGCGGTACAGTCTCCAACCTACCAGTCGTGCAGTGCCCGCTTTCTGGCCGCAGCGCTGCATATAGTAGTTGCATATAGTCCTCGCGATTGAAGAATGTATCTCGGTTCGTCAGCCAAACACCCATGGAGATGTGATCTTGAATGAGACCTCGCAAAGGCTGACCAGCAGTTGCTGAGAGGTATTGATGGTCCGTATCAGCTATACTCAATGCTTCAGCTCGTGCAATCTCGTTTTGCGGAAAATGCATGTTCATCTCATCTCCGTCGAAATCGGCGTTGTAGGTGTTGCAGTTGGCGTAGTGCATGCGCAATGTCTTTTCGCCTGGCAGGACACGGGCTCGATGGCACATCATGGAAGGTTTGTGGAGTGTTGGCTGCCGGTTCATGATCACGATGTCGCCGTTGTTGAGATGCCGATGGACCTTCTTCGGTCGTGTACCTCGATTGGTGGCGGATGGCGCTAGCAGCTGGTTTGCGAGCGCAGTGCGCTCTTCTGGGTTCTTGCGATCGAGATTCGTAACCTGACCTGTCTCGCTCTCGATAGCAATAGCACCAGGCCAGACGTGTGGGCCATTCCGTACGGCTTCTTGCAGCTCTTCGACATTGTAAACCGTCACCGGCTCCGGGAATGTAAGCTTGACGGCAAATACTGGAGGAACTCCAATCTCATTCGTCTCAATATTCGGATCTGGCGAAATGACCGTACGTGCAGCGAAGTTGACACGCTTGCCCATCATGTATTTCCTGAACATGCCCTCCTTCTTCTCGAGCTTCTGCTTGACTCCCTCAGGATTCCGCTTTCCCGCATTGCCCTGCACGGGGTTACGATCTCGATCGATCAGACTATTCACAGCATCCTGCAGCGTTACCCAGGTGTTCTCGAAGTCGGCGTATGTTCTCGCGCGATACCGCTCATCGCGTTCCTTCGTGCCAGACAGCTCGCGCTGTATCGTGGTCATGAGATCGCAGGCATTGATGACGTTCTTGTATAGCCCGTTCTCCTGCGCTTCCGAGATCTCGTCGCTACCAGTACGTGCCTCTGGTCGGAATCGGTTCGGTGGTACAAGTATGTCTCGCACGAAGAACATGTCGGCTGATACTCGTGCAGCAGGGCCAGACTTTGTATCAGCGCCATATATGAGACTGAGTATCTCTTGCTCGTTCATGAACAGCTGCTCTAGTTGTGCGTGTATTCGGGTTTGGTTGAGATACACCTCTGTGTCCTCGGGCTCCTCTCTTGTCTTGGTGGACACGCCGGCATCCAGATCCATGGCATCCCCGCCGACGATCTCGACCTCGCCTTCGTCGCTGCTGCTTTCCACCAGCTCCTCTTCATCGGAAGATCGCTCCATGTCCGCGACACCCTCGTCAATGTCACGCTTCCTCTTCCGACTTCTTTCCTTGAGTGCCTGCTCGCGCTTGTACATGACCACCACAGGATCTTTCGCTTTCATGCCAGCCTGGATCATCTTATTCCTGTGCTCCTTCCGCAGCGGCTTTCTGAAGATCTTCACAAACCGATCCTTACGATAGCTGTGATTCAACCCGGAGCAATTCCCACACTTCGTGCCCTTCGTAATAGACCCCATGAACTCTTGTATGATCACCCTCCGCGCATTCATAACAGCCTCAGTCATCTCCTCCGCCAGCCGTCCCTCCTGCCTCGCCCTTCTTATAGCCTTCTTAACAAACCTCTCCCGCTGCTCAATCAACTCCTTCGTATCTCCACTGACCCCCTCCTCCTCATCCTCCTCGCTCTCCTCTTCAATAGCCTCCCCACCCTTCGTAGCAGTCTTTACACTCAACTCATCCAGCTCCGCCATCTCCCTCAGCAGTCCATACCTCACCAATCTCAACCGACACACAAACCGATTCACCACCACCCTAGCCATCTTCAGCCGTCCACAGTACACACACCCCCCTCTAACCAGCCTCAAGACCATATCCATGAACGTCGGATGATAGCACACCACCGGCAACTCGATATGTCCGCAATGGCCAGGACATTGCGGGTTCTTAAGGCCGCAGGTGGCGCAGGCATTGTCGCCGAATTGGCCTAGCTCCGCAGTATACAAGCCGCCGGGGATGGGGTTCAGAAGGGTGTCGAAGGTTGTGGGGTTCGTTATGCGGCGGGCAGAGAGGGCGCGGATTGAGGTGGAGGAGAGGGGGGAGAAAGAAACGGAGCTTATGTGGGAGGAGGTGGGGGCGGAGATGTTCATTTTGGCGGTGTGGAGGGGGGTGAGAAGGGAGGGAGGAAAGGCGTGAAGGTGGGTAGGGTTGTGCAGATGGGTCTCGAAAAAAGTTATGGAGCTCGAGGGTTGCATGACTCGCGTGCATCGATGTGGGAGCTCTTTGCGGATTGTCAATGAATGGCCCGGCTTCAACGAAAGTAGCACGGAAGTCCATCTGGCAGACAAGAGAGTAGCTGGCTGGGTCTTGCGCCGCGGTGGCACTGCGCAGGGTGAATTGCGTGTCAAGCTGCGATCTACGACCCCTCTCCTTACGCCCCTCCACCCAGACTCCTACCAAGCGTCCACATATTCTCCATCCCGCTCCTCCTCAACACCTCCCTCACCTCCCCTTCACTAATACACACCTTACTCCCCCAAGCCTTGAACACTCTCCCCCTGGCCTTACCCTCCCAAACAAGCTTACACCCATTCCCACTCAAATCCTTCAAACTCCCTTCCTCGTTCACAGGGTTCAGCCACGTCTCTCTAGCCTCGTTGGCCGCAGTGCTGAAATTCGAGGAGCCAGCTGTGAAGGTGGAGGAGTTGTTGGCGCCGGATGATAAGGGGAGAGTGTTCTCGGACCAGTGGATCCGGGAAAGGAGAAGCTTCTTGTAAGCTGCGATGCTGTGGCTGCCGCCTTCGACTATGATTAGGTTGAAAGAGGGGTGCAGGACGACGATGCCTGTGAGTGCGTGGTCCTTGGCGTTCTTGTCGACTTGGTAGCGATGCTTGCCAGACGACAGAGACTCGACCCGAAAGACAGCAACATGGATTCCCAGCGCTGCGTCAGCTTCCTGCTGCTTCTTCAGCTTTTCCGCTCGCTCCTCAGGTGTCAATTTCCGATTCAAATTCGCCTGCTCGTGTGTATTCTTTCGTGCAGCGATCTCTGCATTCACGCGCGCCTCCACGGCCGTGGGGTCTTTGACGGCTTGCTCGCCGAGTACGCGCATCATGTTCGACTTCTTTACCTTGGGAGGTGCTGGGTCCTTCAGTCCAAGTCGAACCTTGGCCTGCTCTTCTTTCATGTCTGCCATTCGTCGCTGCCTTCGTAACTTCGCTTGCTCCTTCGATGTAAGAGGCATAGGTTTTGGCGCTGGTGCGAGCTTCTCTTGAGGTGGCTGGAGGAGAATCGGATGCTGGATGTATGCTGTGATGATACTGCCCTCGTGCTCGACTCGGTTCGACGTCTCCCAGCCCTCGTATGTCGTGGCACCTTCAGCAAGTATACCAGCATCCCACCACTCCACGTCCGGCGGCGCAGGCACTAAGAAAGCCTTGTCGCCGGCCTCCTCGATCTCGGTCTTCCTTGCCTCAAACGCATATCGCCTCTTCATCTCCTCCACTTCAGCCTGCCGCTTGAGCGCATTAGCTTGCGCGATGAACTTACCCTTCTGATTGAAGACCAAGTCTCTCGATTTCCTCTCTCCTCCTCGGCGCGAAGAGATCGTTGGGTCGTAGATCGCATCGTCGAAGTGCGTTGCTGGTGTACTGCCAGCCTCGTCTTCAGCCGTACTCGTAGCAAGGTATGGATTAGTCTTCACGGGTGCCTGTGCCTGATTACCCTTCGTTGTGCTGAACTTCGGTCCCTGCGTCTTTGATCTCGAAGGCACGCCTAGATCTCCCATCAGCGAAGGATGCAGTCCGATCCCCAGACCTCCTCTTGCGCCCCGAGCTTCCTGCCGAGGTGGCGGCGGAGCAGGCGTCGAGTTCCGTTGGCTGGCAAGCTCCGCTGCCTTGCGCCTCGCCTCTGCTATGCGCAGGTCCTTCTCGCTCGGTGGTGGTGGCTCGGCAGCTGGCTTGGGCGGAGCTGGCGATCTCGCTCCATTCGCAGAAGGACTAGCAGTCGCTCCGCCATTTCTCTGCGCCTTGATCCTCGCCATGATCTCATCTCCCTTCCGCTTCGCCGCTGCTCGTTGCGCATCCAGTGATGATGCTGCGCCATTGCTGGCTGCTGCGGGTGCAGGGGCTGTTGTGGGTGAAGGTCCGGGTGCTCGCGATACCGCGGATCCTGTCGAGGGATTTGTACCAGATATTTTCGCTTTCAGTGCCGCGATCCTAGCCTGTGCAGCTGCTTTCTTCGCGGCAGCAGCATCGGTAGTGCCGGTGATTTCTTGTCGAGCTGGAGGTGCGGGCGAGCCATCGTTAGATCGGACTCGCTTCGTGTCGCCCTCATCGTCGAGGTCGTGAGGCCGTTTGCTCGTCATCACTGCGGTTGCTTGGTCGGTGGTGCATAGAGTGATCGTGTGCTAGTTCGTGGAGGGTAGCTCACACTTTCTGTGCGCGCGAGTCATTCATTTGGATGCGCAACCCTACTCAAATGTGTGGTTGGGGTTGAAATTGGGTTTAGGAGGGCGACGACGAGGTCTCGATCGTTTGGGTTGAAGAACTGATATCTGAGTCATTAGATCGATCGATTATGGTCTTTGCATTATTATCATATCGGTTTGGGTCCGATATACTGGGTACCTGTGGTCGTGTCATCGTCGTCGTCTTTCGAAGCTTGAGATCTCGATATCAGTCTATATCCACAACAAGAGCATGGTCATCTTCTGAACCACAGAGCATCACAGCACTGAACACCCCCATACATACAAGGGATGTCTACGAGCGCCTTCTCAGGCATTTGTATCTCGCACTATACCGATATAGATCACAGTACCTCATCCCAAAGAAGTGCTGATCGCCCACGAGAAGGGTGCTGGTCTGGGAGCGCGAGGCAGGCACTGCACCAACGATAGCACGTCTGAGCGCCCAAGTACCTACTTAGGCATATCGGGTCTGCAGCAGACAGACGAGGAGCGCCCAAAGGACGCCGAATGCAGCGATCTATCGGACTACCAAACTGTTCTTCGTACTTCCAATGTACAGCAACGCTACGAACAAGTCCCATTACCACATTACATGTAACCACCCAAGCTCTGTCGATTGAGGAGTCGAAAACCACATCTGCCCGTAGAGCAGTACACCCTCGCAGCCAGTGAATGTCACAGCCTACTTGTAAGCGTTGACGATGTGCTGTAAGGCTATATGCAGGCAGGTTCTCGAAAAGCAGTGGCGAAGATGCTAGCGGCGCGCCATGATTGTGATCAACATGGCCAGGCAGGTGCATGTGAGTAGCATGCTTGATTGAGATGTACTTGAGCAGCTGAGGAGAACTATGCAGCCAAGACGGCAAGGCTGGCGGCGCTTGTAATACTACGCAGGACTGCGAGCTGGAGCTGGGTTTTCAGCAGCGGACTCGAGACGGCGAAGTCGAGACGACAGACCAGAACGCGGTGGTCAGTGCGACTGGCGCAATAATGTCAACAAGGCAGCCAGTACAGTCCACGCGATGACAGGGAGGAGTAGAGAGCACAGAGTACGAGAGACACAGCAGGATTGGGTTGATATTCTTCATTTCATTGCCTACACTCTCCACCCCAGTAGCAGAGCATAATCTACACCGCTCTCAAAGCCCGCAGCTGCCCGTAGGCCCATAACCCAAACCCATGAAAACCCCATATCGCGCCATCCATCACAGCCGCTGCACACCGCGCTGTTTGCACCATGCCGATGGATATCTGATGTTGTTGTGTAGTCGTAAAGAGGAAGAAGCACCGAGGAGGAAGTGGTGCAAGTCGTCTAACCGCCGAAACCGTACAGGGTGCGGCCTTGACGCTTGAGTGCGTAGACGACGTCGAGGGAGGTGACGGTCTTGCGCTTGGCGTGCTCGGTGTAGGTGACTGCGTCGCGAATGACACCCTCGAGGAAGGTCTTGAGAACACCGCGGGTCTCCTCGTAGATCACTGGTGATGACGTTAGTAGATGTTGATGTTGATGGTTGAGAATGGTGGAGTCTTACTGGCTGAGATACGCTTGACACCGCCACGACGTGCGAGACGACGGATCGCGGGCTTGGTGATACCCTGGATGTTGTCGCGCAAGATCTTGCGATGACGCTTGGCTCCGCCCTTGCCTAGACCCTTGCCACCTTTGCCGCCTGTGAATGCAATGTCAGTATGTTGTGGTGGTGATGAGGTGCTGTCAGACAGCGGAGTGGGGTGAGTACTCACGTCCAGTCATGTTGATGTGTGTGAGGGGGGGTGGTTGATGGAGAAGTGTTGTTGTTGATGAGGCTTGGTGGTGGAGATAGCCGGTATGGATGTGTGGTAGTGGATGGTGAGTAAGAGTGGTGGTGTAGATGCGAGGCGCGGGGAATAAGTACAGGCAGCGGCACTGACGGGCTGCGCGCGTTTGATCTTTGCAGGTGTGATCCGAAAGCGCGCTAAGCCTCATTCGCACGCGCACCTTCTGGCGCGTGCTGCCAAGATCACAACATTGCTGGATCAAATGCAAGCACGGATCACAAAGCGGTCATGCTCACCGCTGCCTTGTGAGTGTCGCTTTCCAGACGTTTGATTCTGAGCGTGATTCTGCAGTGCCCCCGCGCTGTATATTTCTTGTCACTTCCACTTCCCTCCTGCACCACTCCACATACGACATACGACATCCACCATCCATCGACATCATCTTCATCCACCAACACACCAACAACTCCATCACCCTCAACAACATCTGCAATGGCACGCACCAAGCAGACCGCCCGTAAGTCACCGCCACCATCATGTCGTCGCCGTCGCAATGTTGGCGTGTTGCTTGCCTTCGCCACAGGGCGTCTGCAAGTAACATGACTTCACTGCATGGCACTCACATTCACCTCACAACAATATACTGACATCCCTCATAGGCAAGTCCACTGGTGGCAAGGCTCCCCGTAAGCAGCTCGCTGCGAAGGCTGCCCGCAAGTCCGCACCATCTACCGGTGGTGTCAAGAAGCCTCACAGGTACAAGCCAGGTTTGTCATCAATTCACTGCCTTCAAGACTTCACATGATACTAATATGCACACCAGGAACCGTCGCTCTCCGTGAGATCCGTCGCTACCAGAAGTCCACCGAGCTTCTCATCCGCAAGCTCCCCTTCCAGCGTCTCGTCCGTGAGATCGCTCAAGACTTCAAGTCCGATCTCCGCTTCCAGTCCTCCGCCATCGGCGCTCTCCAAGAGTCCGTCGAGGCTTACCTCGTCTCCCTCTTCGAGGACACCAACCTGTGCGCCATTCACGCCAAGCGTGTCACCATCCAGAGCAAGGACATCCAGCTCGCCCGCCGCCTCCGCGGTGAGCGCACCTAGATGGTGATCGCGCTCCTCTTCTTCACACACATCACATCATCATGATCATGGGCTACACTTCGACCTCTCTGGCTTCGGCTGGGTGATGGGCAGTGGGCAGACATGACATGACCTCTCAGTATGGCGTTTGGGTTCTTGGGTTATTGATCGGGGGTGATCATGGGGTTCGGAGAGATATCACAGAGGTGCACCATGGTGGTAGATGGGCACAGACGAAGGGGTTGTATCATAATGACAGTGATGCAATGAACATTCACAAAACCCACTTACTTGTGCCACCTCATCGTCGCGTCTCGTGTTTGTTCCACGTCTCGTCTTTCACTTCGCCGTTGCTCAAAATGAGATGCCGGGCGCAATTTGCTCGCTTCAAGTCACCAACATTCTCGTCGCCCGTCCTAATCGCCACAGCAAGGCAACGAGCAGACTCAAGATTCTCCCTCGACATGTCTACAACCGTCAAAGACTACACTGCTCACGGTAACACCATCGCTCGCTGCAATCGCCTGACGCAGCACTCGAACCTTGACGCGCTCATGTAAATGTTTCGACAGCTCATGGTAATCTTTCTCAGGCCCGGTGTCAAGTGACAACAGATCGATCGGCTACCTGCTCACAGCCTATGTACGACAGGCACCGATCGACTTTGCTATGGCGTGCTTCGGGAGCTTGCGAACAAGGACTACCAGCGCGAGCCTTGGGCAAGAGACTGGCTGAGAATGCTGCCTCACTGTCACCAACATGCTTGTTCTTGCGGTAGCCGAAAGGCAGAAGGTTCGGATCCTTCAGAGTGTAGGTCCGCTGCCACAGCTTCCGAGGGCGACATATGACGCTCCTCTAGCAGGTAGATCTGTACCAACGTGTTCCTTATGAGCAGCGCCTGCGATTCGAGGCGAATTCGCGAATATATCGTACGTATACTTTACTATCTCAGTCCTCTGTACCTGACGTGACAGCCCTGCGCATACAGCCTGCATATTTCCGAACCCGCCAGCATGGCGCTGGACCCTGATTCGGCATATTGCGCAACGGCCAAGATCAGCCGAACAATTGTCTCAACACCGTTGTCAGGAGTCAGTTCCTCCCTCTCTACTCTGTCGTGTATGCTTATCTTTCTTTCAGCGCGCTCGTGTGTATCAGACTGCTCACATGAACCGACCATGATACCGTAGCCCCTCCTCCGCTTCGACAGCGAGCTCTCGAACACCGCCCAAGATGAGCACATCCATCTTCACCACCCACCGAACCCTCCGCAACCTCCACTCCACCGTCCACCGCAACCTCTCACGTCAGCTCCGCCGTCATGAATCCACCAAACCTCCTTCCACGCCCAAACCCTCAACTCCAGCCCGGAACCTCTCTACGGCCTCCACCAACTCAGCTCCCAAAACCTGGACAATTCCCGGCCCAGCCTGGTCCTGGATCGAACCCTTGATGCCTCCCTTCCGCGCCTACGGTCGCATGCAGCAGCGTTCCCCCTTGCTCACGCAATTCGAATCGAGCTTGACGATCTACTTCCTCGGCGACCTCTCTGCCCAAGCAGTGTTCTCCAGCGGCTTCAAGGAGGGATCATACGAGCCAGCTAGAGGACTCAGAGCACTGCTCATAGGAGGACTGAGCTCCATACCAAGCTATAAATGGTTCATGTTCTTGGGCACGCATTTCAACTACTCCAGCCACCTCGCTTCCCTAGCCGTCAAGATCCTCATCAACCAGACCTTCTTCACGCCCATCTTCAACACCTACTTCTTCGGCATGCAGTCGCTGCTCTCCGGCAGCACGCTACAAGAGGCGAAGGAGAGGGTTATCGAGACTGTGCCGGTGAGCTGGCGGAATAGCTGGAAGGTTTGGCCGGCTGTGACGGCTTTTAGCTTTACGTTTGTGCCGCCGCAGTATCGAAATGTCTTCGCAGGGGGGATTGCGGTGGGGTGGCAGACGTATTTGAGTTGGTTGAATAAGAATGCTGAGGGGAAGGGATTGAAGACGGTGGAGGTGAAGGGGGCGGGGAAGGGGAGGGTGACGGTCAAGACGGGGCAGAAGACGTGAGATGATGGTTGAGAGGCAGTGAAGGGTATGGCAGAAGGTTGGCTCCTTCCAGACGCAGCTTGCATCGAAGTTTGTGCGGCCGCGCTGTCGCAAAACACAGCCATGCTGCTCATCTGAAGCACGAAGCTTCGATTGATCATTCGATCACGACCAGCCGCCAATGGCATGTCATGGCTGTGACTCCGAAGGGTATTGGCTTAGGCTGAAGCACCCAGTGGAGCGTGCAGAGAAGTCGTAGGATTCAATCTTGCGGCACATAGGCGGAAAGAAAACGAACTCCGCACGGACGCAGTGTCTGCGTCTCGACCGATCGGCGAGGCGCAAGGGGACACTACGCACCTCATCGAGACGAGAGTACTCGCGTCACGCGTGTCATGCACCTGGTCTTCGGATGCCATCCTAAGGACAGGGAGCCAGCAGAGGCGAGTAGATGACCATCGTCACCATATTGCAAGCTTGCACGAAGCTGAGATGTGAAGAGAAATGCTCGAGCCGGTGGACGAGCATGGTAGGAGCAGCGTGGGAGCAATGACAATGGTAGCCGAGCCACGAAGATAGATGTCAATGTATCTTGATGGTCTGTAGAAAGGAACCAGAGGCGCCAGTGAAGAGATCACGGAGCATTGTCAACGCTCCAGCTCCGCAGGCGAGGTCTGCAAGATGAACTGCATAAATGTTCAAAACTTCCATATGTAAAATCCGCAACCCTCGTTGTCCACCTTCCTCAGTGGACTTGATGCTAAATTGACTTCACGTGACATCGTACCTCACACGCGATACAATGACCTCATTTTTCCCTCTGCACATCGACATCGCCTTCTTCATTTCGGCATGGCACTATGGCGGTCCTCGAGTCGCCTGTCGACTACCCCAGCCTTCCCATAGTCGCCCCGGAAAGTGACTATGGCTCCGACGTCGACGACGCCGCCGTTGCCGCGCTCCTGTCTGGCGCCGAGCCGAACCCTGTCTCCGAGACGGTGCTTGTAAGCATCGAAGATCCAGTACTGCAAGATGCGCCCTCCACAGTACGGCGGAGTGTGCGCTTCCAGCGGACTCGACTTGATGAGGTGGTGGAAGATTGTAAGGCTGGGAAGCCGATGTATGGTCTCAAGCGCGAAGCCTCAATTGAGATCGAATACGACGAGCGCAATCGGGTCGCTTTCTCGCGTTAGTCTTACTTCCCTGCGGGAATGTATGATAAGCTGACAGTGACTGACTCCCAGCGTCTTACAGCGACGCGGTTAGCTGATCCAGAAGCGTCTGCGGCCAAAGAAGGCGAAGATGCAGCGCCAGAACAGCCTGGCGATGACCCGCGATCTCCCTTGGCCCGTTTTCGAACGACGCCGAAGAAGCCTCTGTCGGTCACAGACTTCGTGTCGCCAGCCTGGTGCGAGCAGCAATATTGGTACTCCCTCTCCCGATACGGACGCGTGAAGAAGACGCCTGCTATGCGGAAGGGAAGCTCAGTGCACAAGGTGCTGGAAGAGCAGGTGCATCGGGAAGTACAGGTGGAGGTCAAGACGAGGGAAGATGCTTTTGGGCTGCGTATCTGGAATGTCATACAGGGACTGCGAACGCTGAGGGCTACTGGTATGACGAGGGAGCTGGAAGTTTGGGGCTTCGTGGAGGGCGAGCTGGTGAATGGGATCGTCGACGAGGTTGGAACGACTTGTCCGGATGAGGAGGCTGAGGAGAAGATGCTGAGTGTTGGCAAGACGAAAGTCAAGCCACTGGAGGCTAATCAGCAGACACTATCGAGCTTCCTGGCCTCTTCGCAGAATGGAGCAACACCTGGAGGCGATTCCTCATGGCTTGGTACGCTTCATCCTCCACCGAAGACCTTCTACGTCACGGATGTAAAGACTCGTCAGTCCACTGCTTTGCCGGGCACAGGCAGTCCATCAAAACCCGTCCACATCCAGCTCATGCTCTATCATCGTCTGCTGACAGCCCTCTCCCGCAACGAAGTGCTAGCCGTGAACGTCTTCGCCCGCTATCGACTGAATTCCGAGGCGATGTTCAGCGATACTTTCATTGCCGAGATCAGCCAGCTGGACTTCAATATGCCTGACAACGTCTCCTCAGCGGACGAGGGCGAGGCACTGTTTGAGAGCAGTCAAGACTCTATGTCTGAGCTGCTGGCGCACAACTCCCTTACCTCGCTGTGGGAATTCATGATCGAGGAATTCGTTCGCACTATACCTTACCCTTCCGCCCAATCACATCCTGCAGCCATCTCTCCCCTTCTGGCTGCCGAATATCGACTCCGCTCCACCGGCGCCCTGATAGGCAAGCGCTCTTTCAAATACGAAACAGAAGTCATCGAGCCCTACCTCGAAGACGCTATGCGCTGGTGGCGAGGCGAGCGCCCCACCAGAGGGGTTGAGATCGAAGATGCGTTCAAGTGTCGGATGTGTGACTTCGCTGAAGGTTGCTCGTGGAGAAAGGGGAGGGTTGAAGAGGGGATTGAGAGGTCACGGCTGCGGAGAGAGTCGCTGGCCGAGACGGGGAGGAAAAAGAGTGAGGTGTGAGAACTTACGGTACCGGGCTTTGCTCGAGGCCCAGACAGACGATCGCAACCAGAAAGACGATCGTAGTCCTCCAGCAATAAGTCATGAAGCTGGTCTTTCCCTGAGCAGTGCCTTGCACACGAAGAGGAGTCGGTTGCTCTACGCTAGATAGGCACTGCCTAGACTCACGACTCTATCCCGATATTCAATTCACATTTGTAACTTATAGCGACCATGCCAGTTGCTTCGCACCAGTCAATCATCGCCAAGGTCTGGAACATCGGCGAGCTACAATCGCAGGTCAACCAGTGCGTCGCCGATCGGGAAAAGGCGATCACACTGAAAGACAAGATTACGGATTACCGCTATCCGTTCAAGTCCTCCTCGAATCTGATTCTGGTCTCTCGCGCCACAGCCGATCAATACTGCGGCGCACTCTTCTTCAAGGCACTCCTCAATCCCGAAAGCAATCTACACTTCGAGGTCACCGATCTCGAGTTCGATCGCATCTCAAGCTTCCTGTTCTCACTGCCATCTGCGACCCTCAGGGTCCTTTCAACCCAGAGCGAACAGCGCAAGCGAGGCGCAGGAGAGTCGAAGATACAAGCCGAGCTCCTTTTCACGCAACGTTTCGTGGACAATGAGAATGTGAGACAGCTGAAGTAGTACATATGGTGCCTAGGGACGTGGGCGGCCACTGTCACCAGTCTCAGCAGTCTGTGGAATGACTACACCTGTACTCAGATGGGTCGCGCCGAGTCCTCCAGCAATAATGCTTCGCATTCTTGCAAGATCTGTTGTGAACGCGCAAGCCGTTGCCTTACCATGATCTCGAGGAAGCAGAATATGCAACTGCACATGAGCAGCGGCGAAGACATGTGCACTGGAGTGTGTACAAAGCCCTGGAGATCTTCAAAATCGAGTTGTGGAAGGTATGTTTGCCACAGAGTCGAATATAATCGTGTGGTCTCGGCGTGACTTGAGCTGACCTTACGCAGGACGAGCAGCTGTCTGTCGAGAATATCCCAGATTCTTGGGAGGACTGGAAAGAGAAGTAGCCGAGCATGAGGGCAAGGCAGCCAGCAGCAAGGCTCAAAGTCTCTTGCAATGGCGTGGACACAATAGAAATGGCATTTACCACTACCACGAGTCGATCGCCCGACGCGACTACGCGCTCGAGTACAGGGCATGGGCGAGTGTGAGGCCCACATGCAGCTATGATATGGTATGGCGGTCGGTCAAGTCCATAGAGATGGCCTATTGTAGACACAGCGGATGGACGTGCCTAGGCAAGAGCAACCGTGGCGAAGCACTCCAGTGATCAGTCGAAGCCATTATAGGTAGTGTCATAGCACAGGACACAGCGAAGGTCAAACAAAATAAGGTGGCGTCTGCTTCCGTCGGAAGTTGCAGACAGTGCCAAGTGACCGCCTAACTTACAGGTAGGCACCAGATTCTAGGAGCAGGCATGAAGCGTTCAATGTAGTAACTGCGAGCACGCGCCAAGTGACAGCTGGCAAGTAGTGAGCACAAGTAGTGAGCATCGTGAAGTTATGCGCGCGTTGCTTCACTCCTTGGCAACAAAGGTGCTTCGTGGCCTGTCACTCGATACACCGAAGTGCAATCGTCCACAGTCGTTCTACGAGTAACCTCCTCGGCAAGTCTGTCACGCTCCATGTCGGAGGCTCCTTGCCGAAGCGTTTATCCATTGCACCGCATTGCCAACCTGCTGATCGAAGTATCGTCGCGCGTTTCAGTCCAGTGCGCCTAAGTAGCTGCTCTCTCATCGTCCGAGTAGTCGTATACGGACCCTCGCGGTGCGGACAGTAATAGCACAAGGATCTCAAGAATCTTGAAAGAGCAGAAGTACAGCAAAGTCAGCACAAACCTACCTCTATCGCTCCTCGCCTCTCAAGGGATGCAGCTTCGTCGATGTATCGCGCCGCGCCGGAAGAGGCCGTTCGCGATACCTTTGACCGCTGCCATCAAGGTCTGGGCAATCGCAGAACTCCGCGCACAGATCATTGACTCCCTGGTTGCACTCGAGAGGCCCCGCGGCTACTTGCATCTTGTCAGGAAGCGGAGGTACGGATCTCGACCGCTCATAGCCAGTAGCGGCCTCCAGCTGGTGTCTCGCCAAATCTCCGACGAGTATCAGAAGTCCCTGTGGAAGTACTTGCGACTCCACGCCCGGGGACTTGTCTTCATGGTCCCCGATCTCGATTGTACCGAGATTCTGGATTTCTTCGGGACTATGCCGCCTGGAGTCTGGACTGCGATCAAGTCTCGTGCGAGCAAGCACTGGACCAACGGAGGAAATGGGGGTCTTTGTTTCTCCGTTCAGCTCGAATTCTCTGGGGCCTTGAGCAAGCTAGCTGGCAAGGAGGACGAAATGGAGCTGGCGCTTGCGTCACTCCGCAGTTGGAATATATTCGAGCGCTACTACGAGCTAAACGTCTCCATGTACATTCCCAGAGGCCTGCGACAGCGGCGCTGGGAGGAGATGAGATCGATGAAGGCATTGGACCCTCGGGGCTTAGGAGCGCAGAGACTGTACGCGGGACCTCCTTTTCGGACCGGCGCTCATGCGATGGAATACATCAAGTGCTCGCTCGATATCGTCGGCGAATTGAACCTCGTCGGCTTCGACTGGTATCAACTCACCACCTCCTCGAAAGAACAGTTCCCATGGCAGGAGTTCGGATGGTTAGCGGTCCGAGCCGTAGGCTCGAGGCAGAAGACAAGCTGAAGACAGACCGAGAACCATGCCCAGAAGATTCGGCGGAAGATCGCACGCCTCAGTGGAGGGCTTGAGAAAGACTAAAGGACGCTGAAGCGTACAGAGAAGGGAGTGAAGTCGGCAAGACGCTTTAGGCAACTCCGCAGTCGTCCCGTTCGCTTTGGCTTCGTCCAACTGTCTCGCTGAGCCCTCTGCATGTTGCATCGGTCATTCTTGTCAACCTCTTGGTATTGCTTGAGTGACGCTACAGCTAGCTTCGTAACGAGACATCATTGGTACCGAGGGAACAATGTGGTTGCCTGCGCGGCTGAGTGCAGGTTGTCCAATGGCTGAACAGCAAGCGAAGCACAGCAAGGTACAGTGTGGCTGTGAAGGCCAGCTGTGCGAGCTCTCCAGCTCGTTTCGGAACGCAGGTAGATTATCGCAAAGGATACACTAATATCTCGTTTGCACTCATTCCACCTTTCTCCAGTCCCATTCCTGACTCACGGTCTTACACTGAAGACAGCTCTCTACATCGACACTATGACACGCTACCCGCATCAAGGTCAGCCGCAAGGCGACTACGGCTACGAGCAGGGAGCTAGCTCAGACTACTACGGCCAACAAGGTCCGCCTCAAGGTGGCCAGTACGGCCAGCCGAGCTACCAGTCGCCGCCGCCGGGATATCAACAGCCTCACTATGGCAGCGAGCACGGTGGCCCTCAGTCATACCAAGGTCAAAACGATCAGCCGTACCAGCAGTACCCACCAAGCGGCCCTCCACCGCAGCACGGCTATGGAGGTGATCAGTACCAGCAAGGTCCGCCACCGCAACAGTACGGCGGATATCCTCCGTCAGGGTACCCACCACAGCAACACAATCAAAGCTACGGCGGCTACCCTCCACAAGGCGGGCCCGAAGTCGAAGCCTTCAAGTCTCAATTCGATCAGCCTCATGCATCAGCATACGGTCAGCCGCCTGCACCCTACGGCCAGCCACCCGCACCATACGGGCAAGCACCTTACGGACAACCCGCTCCCTACGGCGCACCAGGTCAAGAACAAGACCGCGGCCTCATGGGCGCTCTCGCCGGCGGCGCAGCAGGCGGCTTCGCAGGCCATCAAGTCAACCACGGTTTCCTTGGCACGATCGGCGGGGCTGTAGCGGGGAGCATGCTGGAGGATAAGGTCAAGGACAAGAAGAAGAAGGACAAGTACAAGGAGGGCAAACAGTACAAGGAAGGGAAGAAGCACAAGAAGCCTCGCTCGCGTCGCGGGTCTTCTAGCTCGAGTTCGAGCTCGTCGTCTTCGTCTTCGGACTCCGGTAAGCACAGCGGCGTTGTGATGCTGGGCAACTATTCAGCAAGCTCACGACATGTCAGATTAGAGCACGATGAGCGGGTCCTGGTGGCTGTGTGCGCGGATGCGAATGGCCATCATCGCGACGGTGAGATTGATCTGAACGATTGCTTGACTAACACGAATGGGAGATTCTACTGGGCGAAGGGAGGGAACTTCAGGCCTTCGGCTCGGCATGTGAGGTTGGTTGACGATGGGAGGGTGCTTGAAGCTGAGCTTGGTGATGGAAGGGGTGGCTGGAATCTAGATCACATTAGGTTGGACGAGAGGATTGAGAATTGGGACGGCAGGCTGCGATTACTTGATGCTGAGGGTAGGGACATCTGAGTAGCTACAATGGCCGTTATCATGATCCGTCGTATGAGCCATTCTCGCATACAATATCTACTCTCTCGACCTGCACCAATAGACTCAGCTTATATCCGAGCTAAATCCGTCCATGTATCCATCACGCAATAACCAATGCGAAGCTTCACATGAGCGGTAGCAACCTCACTCTGTCACCGATCTACCTCTCCCGCGCGGCGCAACTCTTTCCGTAACAGACCTCTCGCGATTTTCGCCCGTCATGGTCCTCTCCTTCATCCTGATCCAAAATCGCCAGTCCGTCTCCCTCCCCAAAGCCATTCCCAAACCTATCCCTCCTAACACCCCTCACAGAGGCAAGACCCGCCTAGCCAAATGGTACAGCCCGTACAACGACGACGAGAAGATCCGCCTCAAGGGTGAGATCCACCGGCTCGTCGCGCCGCGGGACCAAAAACATCAGTCCAACTTCGTCGAGTTCCGCGGCTCCAGCAAGATCGTGTACAGGCGGTATGCGGGACTGTTCTTCTGCGCGTGCGTGGAGGTAGGGGATAATGAGTTGGCTACGCTTGAGGGGATACACTTTTTCGTGGAGGTGTTGGATAGCTTTTTTGGGAATGTGTGTGAGTTGGACTTGGTGTTTAACTTTTATAAGGTATGTTTCACTGGCTGCGACTGCGCGGATTGAAACCGGGGAGTGAGGCTAACACGTTGACAGGTCTATGCCATACTAGACGAGGTGTTCCTCGCTGGCGAGATTCAGGAGACGAGCAAGCAGGTCGTGCTTACGAGGCTCGAGCATCTGGACAAGCTAGAATAAGACTGGCTACAGCTTCATGAGTAGCCCCTTGTGACCGGATGCCCGCCCTGTGAAGTTGAGCGATCTACTATCTAGGCCATACCGCTGCCATTATCACGCATGATCGCTCCTCTGCAGTCTAGGAGGTCTCCGGCACGAAATCTGGCCTGACTTTCCTCTCGCGTGGAGCCTGGGCTTACACTGCTTCGCATTCACCATTCTACATCTCGTCGCTGCCGGTCTGGACGACTGTTCCTTCGAGCACACCTCGTACGACTCGATTTATCTTGCCTCAGGCACACACACTTCGGCACGAAGCTTCGCGCTTTCCCGTGCATAAAGTTGGCATGGTCTGACATGGGTGAACTTCGCGCCGTGCATTAGTCACCCAAACAGCGGTGCACAGGTGTCTAGAACGACCACATATATTACAGCGCCAGCCACTATCGAAGAGCTTGAGAAGCACTTCTACCATATCAAGCAGCCTTCATCATCGACCCGACGAATCAGCCATGGCTCCTCTATATGACATGAGGTAGACCTTCCCTTGCCCGCCTTGGTAAAAGCCTACGCTGACACAGTTGCAGTATGCAGGTCATGATGCACAGAACGGCACTACAACACCACTAACACCAACTCCCACCACAGGCGTCCCGCTCCTCACGCAAGGCCTCAAGTCCCTGAAACACATCCTCCAAAAAGGCGAAGCCTACGCTATCGAACATTCGATCCCAGCAGAGCAGATACTCCAGGCCCGTCTAGCCCCAGACATGCATCCCCTACTCTTCCAAATCCGCTCCTGTTCCGACACGGCCAAGGGCGTCCTCGTCCGCCTCGCCGGCCACGAGCCCGTTGTTATGGAAGATAACGAGCAGACCTTTGCGGAGCTCTACGCCCGTATCGACAAAACTCTCGCGCTGTTCGACGATGTCAAGCCGGAGGAGTTTGAGGGTAAGGAGGGTATTGAGGTTGTGATAAAACGGAGGCTTGGTGACTTCAAGACTACGGGGTTGGGTTTGCTGCAACAATTTGCGCTGCCGAACTTCTACTTTCATGAGGGTATGGCGTATGCCTTGCTGAGGAAGGAGGGGGTGCAGATTGGGAAGCTGGACTTTTTGGCTGGTGGGAGCAGCCCGGCGGGTGCCTGATCTGATAGGCGTCGGATGTGGGACGTTGAAGGCGAGGCGATAAGGTCGTGGTGCTGGAGGGACTTGATGGTTGTGCCTAATACTGCACGGATGATGCGCACTACTCTACTCTCGCACTCCCGCCAAATTTACGACCCTAATATTGCCTGTTACACAAGCGCGACGTCCTGCTTGCTTGTATTCGTGATTGTGTGCACCGTCAGCATAATTCGGCAATCATCCATTCGCTCGATTGACCTCGGCATCTTTCGTCGCCGATTGCGTCAACTCCCAATCGCGAAACATCTTATTCCCACATACATTCTGCCTGCACCAGATCCCCACAGCTCCACTCACCTCCGACGCCCTCGTCCCCGCCCCTCTTGCGATCCTCGCATCCCTCCTGCCATCACCGCCAACAGCCCGAACTTTCCCACTCGCCCCATCCCATCGTACGCCACCACGATGTCCAAACAATTCACCACCGCCGACGTCGCAGCGCACAATACCGTCGAGAAAGGGCTACACATCATCATCGATAACGATGTTTACGAGATGTCGAGTTTTGTCGAGGAACACCTGGGCGGGGCGAAGATCTTGAAGAGAGTGGGAGGGAAGGATGCGAGTAAGCAGTTTTGGAAGGTGAGTTCTTCCCTTTTATTGTGAGGTGGGGGCAGGCGGAAGAGTGTGGGTGGAGGACGGGGATGAGAGGAGGTGGGATGTGTGGGAGGGGACGGGAGGCTGCGATGACTAGAGGACGGATAAGTGACGGGGAGAGGGATGAGCGGGGGATGGAATGAGGCGGCGAGGATATGGGAGGGGGAGGAGTCCGAGGAGAGGGGAGCAGTAGACTGGCGAGAGCATGCGCTGACCAGAAACACAGTACCACAACGAGTCAGTGCTGAAGAAGTACTCCCCGAAGCTCAAGATCGGGACGGTCAAGGAGGCCGCGAAGCTATAAAATCATACACACAGCGTACAGACATCTATGATCAAACGACATGTATACTCTTCTCCCTATATCCGTGGATGGGGCTTTACCGCGCCCGGTTTGACCCGTCCAAAGAACGCCAAATCAAATATCGATACGCTTCCAGCACTTGGAGTATGCGTCTGACGAATATCCCGCCCAACCCAGCCCGACACAAGGCTTCCTCATTTGGTCACCCCCCAACTCCCTTCCATTTCGGTTTACACCCTTCAAACTCTTTCTTGAATTCCGCGATCCTGTCCCCCATCCAGCCAGAAGCCCAGTGCTCCTCTTCCCTCTCATCGCTCTTCCCGAAGCGCATGACTCTGCCGACGTAACAGCGACCTGGTGAGAACATCCACTGCAAGCACCCCCAATCTCGCATTTTATCACAAGCTGCCGCGCAGGCGTCCTCCGACTCGACGCTGCGCTGTTCCCAGTCGGACATGATTGTGAGATCCTCGTCCAGTCCCTCAGCCAAGTGAGGCGCGATGAACTTCTTGTCCTGGCTCAGGTTGTTCCAGCTCGATCGATTGACAGATACATGCCGGTCGATGAAGTGCTCGTACACATCCCGGTACAGATAAGGCGTTTCCCAGCCGTGGGTGTCCACCCACTGCGTCTGGAACTGCCACAGTGCATCCAGCTCGATAGGCGCAACGTGATGCCATGTGATAGCCACAGAACACCAATGACTCGCGGTCCAGTCTAGCGTCGCTACCGTCTCGCCTTGTATGACAGGCCAGGAGGGCTTGAGCGGAACGTTGGCTTCCAGTAACGCGCGGGCAATGACCTCGTCGCCGCAGCAGGACTCGGCTGTGAGAATTTCCCAGCGCTTGTCGTAGGCTTCTTTGCCTTCTTTTCCACGCACAGCTTGAAGTTGTCGCGCCGCTTGCCAGGAGATGATCACGCCGCTGCCTCCATGCGCGAAGGTGGTGTCGCCGATGACGTTCTGCGCTCCCATATAGTAAGGCTTCGTGGCGCCTTTCATTGTACCGAGCCAAAGAAGCAGGTTGTTCCAGCTAACACTCGTGTCTGCCTCGATCATCACAAACCACTCGATCTCCTCGGGAGCTTCCTCGAAGCTCTGGAAAAGCATGGGCAGGAACTTCCACTTGTCCAGATTCCAGCCTGTGTCACCACGCAATAATCCGACATCCTGCCCTTCCCGCTGATACTGGAGCAGCTTTCTATACAGCTCGAAGTTCTCATGGCGGTCGCGGATGTCCTGGCTAACCGGGGCTAGGGCGTCATGGATCGGGAAGCCGGAGTAGGTCTGCTCGAGATCGGAGAAAAGCATGTAGTGCGGCGTGCATTTGAAGAGGGTTAGGAGGTGGGTTGGAAGCTTTGAGTAGAGTTCTGTTGCGCCGGTCTTTAGGAGGACGAATACCTTGTCGGCGCCTGGGGCGTTCAGGCAGGTGGAGGCGTGGAGCGAGGGTGCTGTAACGATGGTAGCGTTCGGACTCACGGCCTCACTGGCGGGGATGGGTGCTGTTGGAGGAACGAAGGACTTTGATTGGTAATACGCTGTGGGGTCCAGGGAGTCGCGGAACAGGACCAGACCCAAGAGGACCAGCAGAGCGATAGCTACTCGTGGGATCGTAACGACTCGGTTGAACGCATTGGCGAGTGTCATCTTGCCGGGAAGCTCCTGTATGTTGCTTCCGTGGTGCTTAGACGATCGGGAGCCTGATGAGGATTACCCGCTCATGGTGACGGGCTGTGAAGCTTCGCATCGTCCGCTAGTAATGTACATTTCCCATGAGTGGTACATGAAGCAGACGTGTAGAAGAGATGAGATGCAATACTTGACCTCCATCAAAGGGGTGGACATACGTTCTTGCCCTGTGGAGAGCTGACGACAGGAAGCTTCTCCCTCGTGTTCCCAGAACAGCATCTCGGGCCCGGCGAAAAGCCCCCCGGCGCAAGAACAGGGGGGAGGTCGATCACGCCACAAGCCTCGCCAAGCTCAATGCCGCGATGGATGTCGTGCAGCGTGGTAGCAGTGGATGTCGAGAATCTCTTGATGACTCACGGTTGCAATGCTACCTCATAGGTGCCCTCTATCGTCGTAGATGACGACGGACGGAGAGCACAAGTAAGTCTTCACGCATCAACAGAATCGTAGCCGACGTTGACGCTGTTCTCATAAGTCTCTATCTATCTCCTTGAGCCTCTTCTACATTTCCTCTTTGGTGCGTAGCAGCCTCAGCCATGGCCAAAAATCCTTTTGAAGTCCCTCCGATGAGGACAATCGAGACGGCTAGACTGCAGCTCCGCACACTAATGATGTCCGACCTCGATGGATGCTTGCCCATCGTCCGCGATCCTGACACGATGCTCTACACGTCTGCTTGCCGCCCCCTTTTCTGGAAGGGTCTCGAGCGCTCAACTGACATATCTGCCCAGTTCTGGTCTAGTCGGCCCCAGTCCAAAAGAAGCCGAAGATTACCTCTCTTTCCGCTGTCTCGGCAGCGGCGTCTTCAACTTCATCATAATCTTGAAGCCCACAGCAGGCTCCAACAAGAGCGATGAAGTCGTAGTCGGCAAACTAGGTAGCTACCGCTGGCCATACGTCGGCTACTTAATGCACCCCGACCACGCAGGCAAAGGCTACGCCACGGAAGCGTTACGAGCCTGGATCCCCGAGTTCTGGAAGCACATGCCTTCTCCTAGCGAGGACACACCAGGCTTTGACTATATAGAGGCTATGACTGATGGGGAGAACTATGGGAGTGGAAACGTCTTACTGAAGAGCGGCTTCACGCTCTTCGAACGGCAGGAGAAAGGCTTCAACAGTCCGACGTTAGGGCTGCGGGATACTAATGTCTATCGTATTGCGAGACCTGGGACAAAGCTGGAGGAGAGCGGGAAGGTCGATTATGGGAAGGCGGATCCGGGCTTTGTGCCGAGATTGAGTGAACCTGGAGCACATACCTGAATGTCCAGCTACTAGAGCCTCATGTCTGCTGGCATCTGCCAAAGTTCCGGATTATGACTGTAGTGACCGTCCCTAGTGGAGAATGCGACCGAGGAACAGGTAGAGCACGCGTGATATGCTCGAGTCGCGATCCTGGGTTGACCGCCGTGGATGTGATAATGATAATACTGCAGCTCGATGTACTGTAGACGAGCACTGCATCAAAGTTTCGTCCCAAAACCGTGAAGGATGCCAATGTCACCGGCAGGCCACGTGAGCACTGAGGCAATCTATTCGTAGCGCAGATGTGAAACTTGAATCTTGCTACGCCATGATCTGCGATCTGTCACAGCTGCAAGCGCATTCGCCTACCGAGCTGGGATGGCCCGAAGTTAATCCCACTGTTTGTTATGTCTTGCGTGTGCTTGTGATCGCGCGGACTTCATCTTATTACTTTGAGTGTTGTAGCATATACTTCGCAAGCTCCCTTTCTGCTCTGATCAGAAGATACTGTTGTATTTGCTCTAGATAGTGCAACTGTTGTAGCGCAGACTTTGGCTTAGACGCGTGGCCAGCACGCGACTTGGATCCACCCCCCTTGATCGAAGCACACGACCTCGATCATAACGAAATACAAGATGTATACATCCGGCTCGAACCTCCTGCTCCTCCCAGCAGCGCTGATTGCTCTCGTCGCCGCTTCGCCCGCTCCAAACGCTGTGGGACCTCGCGATGCCCTGATCACGCCAACCGCAGTCCTGAACGAAGGATCACCGACATGGAAGAGACCTCGGGATGTCTATCGCAGGAACATTATTTCGGACGCGGTTAATTACGGAAACTCCGTTCTGAGCGGTCTTGTGCGTATCCTTTAATGTGAAGGCGTCCAGGCGCTTGGGCGAAGGGCCACCGATGCCAAGACCATTTCTTGAGGCAGACAACCTCCCAGATCACACACTAACATGTAGCCTCCATGTAGGGCAGCGACCTCCCCTCGTATGTCGCTAGTGGCATTCCCAACTACTTTCAGGACTTTCCTACGGGAGACAAAGTGCAGAGCTCGCTCGGCATAGACGATGCCCAGGTCTCCGCCCTGCCCACCCAAGTCTTGAACTTAGACCCCTACGCAAATTACACCGATCAAGGCTGGCAAGTCCGCTTCCGCGGCAATGTCTACAAGCAGCCGAACACCAACGAGTCGAAGCTGAATGATCTCGCGAACATCTTCCTGATCGACACCAGCATTGAAGCCCTGCCACAGAGCCAGCAGGAACAGGCGAGGAATGTTACAGCGTCAATCTTTGTCCTCCAGCAGGGTAACGTGAACGTCTCGACAATTCATCTCGAGCCATCGCCAGGACAGGGGTCGAGTGGAGAGCAAGGAGGTGGAGGCGCAACGACAGCAACAGGTGGAACTCAAGACGTTACGCTTCCATACGAGACAACAGACCAGGGAGACTTTGATGTGTTCGTTCCCATCAACTCCAATGGTCTCACGCCTGGCAATGCTACAAGCCAAGTCCAACGCCTGAACACCTACGTGGACGGCGCGAGCATCGGAAACGCGACAGCCTACCTTGTGCCGAACCAAGGCCTGACCTTCGTCTCCGACATCGACGATATCCTCCGCGTCACGAAGATCTATGAGCCAAAGGAAGGACTGCTGAACTCTTTCGCCCGGCCGTTCGTGGCGTGGGAGAATATGCCGCAGATCTACGCGAACTGGAGCAAGAGTCTGCCAGATGCCCACTTCCACTACCTCACTACGACGCCCGAGCAGGTGACCAGGACGTACATGGAGTTTATCTATGCGACTTACCCCGGTGGGTCATTCGACACGAGGCCATTGAACTTCAGCGATGTCAGCGCCACGCTGAGTATCAGGATGTATCTTCTCGAGAAGATCTTTGCGACTTTCCCGCAGAGGAAGTTTGTTCTCGTGGCAGACACGAGTAACAGTGATGGTAAGTACACTCCTACGTCATGTCGTTGGATTCTGCTGACTTCGGTGACTTTTAGTGATGGTTCGTACCCTCCGCCACCATATGCACCCCCTCCCCCTCCCCTGACAGCGATACTGACACCCGGCGAGCGCGATTATCCCAAGCTTGCTCACGAGCATCCGGAGCAAGTACAGTGTATCTTCCTTCGCAACACGTCGGCGACAGACCCAGGAGACAAGTGAGTAACATATCTGCCAAGAAATGCCAAGATCCACCCAGAACAGTGCCACATACTGACAACACACCCCCTGCAGATTCCCTTACGACACCAGCGGCTTCGAAGGGCTCAATCAAAAGAGCTACATGTTCTTCCTAAACACCGACGATCTCACCGGCCTTGACATTGAGGGCGGCAACTGCTATAACACCTCTATCCCCCAGAACTTGACCTTCGGCTACCAGGGTCTGCCCTTTGGCATCGGCAACGACGCGCCAGTGAACGGCAGCGCCAACGGCACAGTCAAGGGCGCAGCAGGAAGGATAGCCGGTGGGTCGAGCTGGACGTGGCTCGGTGCCGTGGCGGTTGGCGCTGTGGTGTCGGGCATGCTTTAGGGAATCAGCTTAGGCTTGGCGCTTGGTTTCGTGTATATCCTTTGGAATCGAGGCAAGATCAGGCATGGGCAATGAGAGATAGCTGATGTACATCTCTCGCGTCAGAATGCTTTTGCGTCTTGCTGCGACTTCCTTGACTGTCGCGTTGGCTCTCCGAATCTGTGTCGCAGTGCCTGGCGTGATTCTAAAGCAAGGCGTACAGCGGGCAAGCGTTAGTGGTGCTCCATCGAGATGCTCCTGGGAAGCATCACGTCCTAGGTTCTCTGTCATGGCTATCTTGGTACATGCACTGGATACATGCTGGAGGGAAAGGGGAAATGAGACGAGATGGAAAGTTCTTTGTGAGACTCTCGTTGGCCGAAGCATGATTTACTGCATTGCTACTCAATCTCCTCCCAGCGGCAAAGGTGCCGCGGTGCGATACATTGCGCAAACCATCAATTACGATCATGCCACCGCTGCATGGGTAGCTTCATCATCGCCTCGACAGGATGAAGGTGTTGCGCATCTGTAGTGCCAAGTCCGAAGCATGGTCAGCACATATCCCTCCCCTCCCACTCGACAACACAGCAAAGCTACTCCACCGCAATGACCGCACACTGCCGCCATAATCCGTAACCCGTCATCGTAGTCTCCGTGACATTACCATCGCATACAGCTTTCTCGCAGCGCCTTATTGCGCCCAAAGCGTCTTCTCTCGGGTACTGTGGGTCGTTTTTAATTCTTTTTGTGTCCGTTCGTCTGGCTCTCCTCAGCGCAATCCTGGACTGCTGTGCACCATGGACAACGATTGCGAGTGCGGTCGCGGTATGCGTCGCAGTAGGTCGCGCGAATTGCTCAGCATGCTGCTACCGGGGAATAAGCCCAAGACTCAGCTCAACGCGGAGCATCACAGCAGCGGCGACGCCGCACCAAAACGCGGACGCTCTCGTAGCGTAGGTAATCGCCTGAGCCAAATCGTGCACAATGTCTCGACGCTCGACTTCGCTGCCATGTTTGCGGCTGGCGGCACCGAAGACCCAGCACCGCAATCTGCAGATTCTTCTTCGGCTCCGGTTCTGGCGCCAATTGTTGTCGCCGGTCCGAGTCTGGATGCTAGAGTCCACTGCGTGGAGGCTGATCACCCGGCGCAGTGGCCTGGTGCGATGCTGGAGGACGGGTTTCAGCTTACGTCTGTTGATGCGGAGCTTTTGCAGGAAGTGAGAAAGAGACGGAGCGTGATCGCAGAGGCCGATGGAAATCGATCGTCAATGGCGGCCGTCACTGCGGCGGTCAATGGAATAGTCGGCTCGAGCGCGGGAAGGTTAAGAGAGGCAGAGCCGAGATCGATTGCACAGGTCTTACGCAGCGACCAGCCGTGTAATCTTGCCTTCACACTGCAGACTGAGCTGTCAATCTTGCAACGGAAGTTGACAGCACGCGAGACGCAATGCCACGATCAGGCTGCGCATATTTTGGGTCTGCAGTCCACGCTTGCAGCTGCTTATATCTCTGCTTCCGAAACGATCGCGGAGAATCGCGCATTGAAGGACGAACTTGACAGACTGAAGCGGACAATGGAAGGAATGGAGATGATAGCTGGGGCTATGCGGGAGGACAGTAAGATGGAAATGCGCGAGGCAGCCGTTGCTGGAGCGCCAAGCACGTCGGCAACCGTAGCGGTATCAGCTAAGGGCGGATCTCCTGTCGATGTGGCGTGGACTTTCGGACATTATACGCAGGGTGAAAACGGAAAGGGGTTAAAGAGGCAAGAGATTGAAGAGATAGCACCAGAGGAGGGACCTACGAATGCCAAGTGTGACGAGTCGGAAGCTTCTATTGTCGAGCCGAGCAGCAAAGGGATTAGCAGTGGCAAGCATGCCAGCTTGATCGCTGACGAAGTAGCCCGGATCCAGGCTCGAGCAGTCATCCCGCACGGTAACGAGGATGCCGCCATCGAGTCGTGGGCACAGGAAGAGCTGAAGCTAGCCATCATGGGTCTCATGTTTGCAGCGGACGGCGGTGTCTCAGCTCTTCGTTTATGATGGTCGTGGATTGTTGCACCATTAAATCGAAGAGAAGAATCAGAAGTGATGTTGTAAGATGAAACGCGGCTCTCGCACCTGCCCCACATGTCGATGCGGGCACGCGGCGGGAAAGCGGCAGGGGTATGCAAGTAAAGCTTGGGCCATGTTCAAGCTGTACTTAAGAACAGTGTGAACGCCGACTTCTGAACGCGATTGATTTTGGTCGCATAACGAAGAACACCTCATACAAACACTTTCTTGGCATATAAAGCTCAACACAACATCAGCGCGAACTGAGCCTACCTCGACTATCCCCTCTTGCATCGACCTGGCTATCATTGCATCCCTGACGCGATCTAATCAACCCCGGCACCCTCTGGTCAAGCTTCGAGACAACACCGTTACCGCCACGTGATCACTCGCGCAATTACGAGAAAGTCTTTAACGATCCGGATCCGGCAGCTGCAAGCCTTGGGATTAATTCAGCCCCCGACATCAAGCTCTTAGTGAGCATGTCCAGGTCACAAATACCCACATCCCGGACCTCAACCCTCACAACACACCGATGCGCCTCTTCACCCCTGCGAACCTACGCTATCCGATTACCGTAACGCGTCTGCGTCGCAAGCCGGGTGATGCTCTCGAACAGAACCAAGCGCTTTTCAGCTATCAGTACAGACTGCAGGTTACCGAAGGCACTCGCGACGACCCCGACAGCGAGGAGCTAGTCGAACGCTCCTTCTACTCCGACTTCACTTCCGAGCTGGAAGGCACAGTCACCACATTGCATATCAAAGAGGGAGATGTCATCTCGAAGAGAACCCGGGTAGCAGACATCGAGGAGGCATGCACGCACAGCACGCAGTATGGCGGCATTTGTGTCAATTGCGGAAAGAACATGGACGAGGTGAACTTCAATACATCAATCAGGGGTACAGATCGCGCGACGGTGAACACTACGCATGCCAACACTGCGCTGTTGATGAGTCAGGATGAAGCTGGAAGGGCAGACGAGGAAGCAAGGAGAAGACTACTGGAGGCGAGAAAGTTGACGCTCGTGGTGGATCTGGATCAGACTGTTATACAGGCTTGCGTGGAGAAGACGCTGGCAGCGTGGAAGAATGATCCAAGCAATCCGAACTATGAGGCGTTGCAGGAGGTGCGGACGTTCGATCTGGTGCAGGGTAACCAACTGGTACCTTACTATCTCAAGCTGCGCCCAGGGCTTGAAAAGTTCCTGCGGGAGATGTCGGAGCTGTACGAGATGCACATCTACACTATGGCGACAAGAGATTACGCGCTGAACGTGGCGAGGATCATTGACCCGGATCAGAAGGTGTTTGCCGATCGGATCTTGTCAAGAGATGAGAGCGGCAGCATGAACGCAAAGTTCTTGAAGCGCCTTTTTCCCGTCAACACTAAGATGGTGCTGGTGATCGATGATCGTGGAGATGTCTGGCAATGGACGCCCAACCTGCTCAAGGTCAAAGCATACGACTTCTTTGTGGGAATCGGTGATATCAACAGCGCTTTCCTACCGAAGAGACAGGAGCTTGACGCTGCGCCAGTGGCCAAGACTGCAAAGCATCACTCGAGTGATGAGTCTCGGCAGATCAGTGATGACGAAAAGAAATCAGACGAAGGAGATCAGGCAGGCGCTGAGACCAAAACCAACGGCACAGTCTCAGCCGTCGACCACATGGTCTCCATGGCCGGCTCCCAAGACCAAGGAACAATGCAAGAGAAGATCGAGCAGCAAAGCCAAGACCTCGAATCTCAGATCGCCGAATCGCCTCTCCTACAAAAACAAAAGATTCTTGACGCTGCCGACTCCGAAGCCGAGCCCTCTCCCGCAGCCTCAGCAGCCGCTGAACTACTAGCCCCGAACGGCGACCACAAGTCTGACACTCCACCCCAAGACGCGCCCAAATACCGCCATAACCTCCTGCAGGACGACGAGACAGAGCAAGCATATCTCTCAACCCTCGGCCAACGCCTTCGCGAAGTCCACACAGCCTTCTTCACTTCCTACGACGCCGCCCTCCCGGCTGCAGAAACCGGCCGCATCGCAGCCTTGCGCCCTGACGTCTCATCCCGCAAGCCGGCCCTACCCGATCTGTCAGCAATCCCAGACGCAGCGCACATCATGGCCTCTCTTCGCCATCGCGTACTAGCAGGCGTGCATCTCGTGTTCTCCGGCGTCGTACCCCTAGGCGTGAACATCCACAACCACGACACAGTTATCTGGGCGAAAACTTTCGGCGCCACAGTGAGCGAAAGCGTGAGTAAGAAGACTACGCACGTCATCGCCAGTCCTGAACGCCGGACTGCGAAAGTACGTCAAGCTGCCAAGCGAGGCGGCAGAGTGGCGATCGTAAACGTACAATGGCTATTCCAATGCTTCATGCACTGGCGCCGCGTATCCGAAGACCCCTATCGCATCCACACAGACGCCACAGTGAATGGCACAGCAGACCTGCCCAACAGCTTCGACGGTCGCGGCGTGCTGCTCTCGTCTTCAGACGAGTCTGACGTTCTAACGGAACCGGAGACGGAGACTGAAACGCCTGCTAACGGCACTGTCATCAAGCCCTCCTCAAACCTGGCGATCGATACAGACTGGACAGAACTCGAAACCCACCGCCCGTCTCTCGATCGTGCGGACAGCAGTCCCACACTCACCGAAGCGCCGGAAGATTGGGGCAGTATCGACGACGAACTCAACGAGTTCCTCGGTAGTGATGCGGATGATAGCGAGACGGAAAGTGTGCTTTCCATCCGCAGTGCCGACTCTCCGCCAAGCAGCTCTAAGAAACGCAAGCGAGGCGAGGGGGAGGCTGATCCGGATGGTGATGGCGGTGCGGCGGCTGAGGGGGATGAGGAGGAGGGGAGTAGACTGCAGAAACGGAAGAAAGAGGCGCTTGAGCGGACTAGCAGTTTGACGCAAGTCGCTAGTGCTGCAGGGGCTGGGGAGTCGAAACCGGATGAAGGGGTGGACCCTGGGGGTGGTGCAGAAGGGGATGGGGAGGAAGAGGAGGAGGAGTTGGAAGGGGATGATGAGTTGGAAGCCGCATTGGCTGCGGAGCTGGACGCTTTGGGGGATGAGTAGATTTACCAGATTACACATTCTCGCTCTGCTGAGCAGCCACGACACTTTAGTCACTATCACTCATCATATCATCATCCCTCCCCTTCGTGCCCACGCCCGCAGCAGCTTCAGCGAGAGCCTGCACAGCATACTCACACCCTTCCTCAATAGCTCTCCTCTCCTTCTTGCCGTTGCCCAGCGTCGCCTGGGCTATATACGTCTCCAAAAAATACCTCAAGCCCTGCACCAGCCCTTGCGCCGAAGCCGCAGCTGCGAAAACACCCTTCAACGTCCCCTCGAATCCCGCGCCACCGCTCTTCTTCCCGGCCGCGTGGGACTGAAGAAGGATGGTGGTGAGTAAGACTTCGACGAACATCTGCGTCCCACTCCCCCGCAAATACATCAAATTCAGCACTCTCAAGGCCGCAATACTCAGTCCGCTGCCCGCGCCGGCTCCGGAGTCAGCTATAAGCGAGCCGAAGAACTTTCCCAGCGCCACGATCTGAGAAACCGCCATCTCGCTCCCCTCGTTATCCGCAGGATTATCTTGCCCTTCGACCCCGTCGCCGAGCCGCCGGAAAACATCCCAGAGTTGGTACTGGAATGCTTTCCTGAGTGGGCGATCCGCGCAGAAACGGCGCGCGACGACGGTGTAGTAGGGGTTGTAGACTGCTTCTGCTTCGCAGCAGTGTAGTAGGACGCGAGGGATTTCGAGTTGCTGTTTATTCTTGAGATGCAACTTGAGCAGCCGCGTGTGAGCTTCTTGGGCGTCGGAAGAAGAGAGAAGGGTGATGAATATGGCTTTCCGGACGGAGGTGTTCATTCCCTGCGCTTTGGCGAGACGGGTAAGGGAGACGGAGTTGGGGGTTTCGGACTCGTAGCCGTTGTCTACGGGTTGAGTTGACGGTTTGCTGGCGGTGGAGGCGAGTTTGGAGGGGTCGTGGTAAGAGGCTCCGATGAGCCACCATTTGCCTTTCTTAGAGGTGTCGCGGATATCCGCCAGACTTATGCTTAAGGGTTCTGTGGCGGCGCGTGTAGACCGCGTGTTCAGTGAGCCAAGGGTGCGTTTCATGCGCGTCATGTGTTCGGCTGTGACGGCTGAGGCGAGGACACCGGTTTTCATGCGGTTGTTCTTGAGGTTGCTGATCGTTTCGATCATGAACTTTGTGCGGACTGGGAGATTTGCTTCTCCTCCTAATGCTGAGACAGAGCGCTGCAGGATGAGCACGATGTCTTTGAGGGACGTAGGGTCGTCTGAGCGCAGCTGCGTGCCTGAGGTGCGGATCATGCGGAGGAGGAGCTCGGTGTTGGCCTCGGAGAGGGTGGTGAGGAAGACGCGGATGTAGTCGAAGATTATGATGCTGCTTGTCATCTGGAGGGTGTAGAGGTTTGAGAGGAAGCCGATCAAATTCAGCGTACGCTTGCCTTCCTCATCGTCGCGGGACTTGTCGATCTCGAGGACGATCTGCTCGAGGAGCTGTGCGCCGAAGTCGACGCCGATGACTTTGAACAGTGCAGTGGCGAAGCCTGCGTGAAGGATGAGGAACGTCTCGCTGAGTATGGAAGGATCGGTGGCGAGGCCGATCAGGAGCTCGATAAGTGTAGTAGTCACGTGCTGTCGTGCGTTCTTCTCGTAGATCTCCTCGACCGACTGCAGAATTGATAGGATGTTCGCCTCGGACAATCGATTGAGGAGGCCTTGCAGCTGTCGCTTCAGCTGGCGAAGAAGCTCGTCGTCCGAGGCAGCGGCTTTTCGTAGAGATGGCGGTATGTACTTGCCTGCGGGTACAACGTCTTTCGTGACGGGTGCGACATATGGATTCTCTCGCACGCGCTTCACAGGTGGCGCAGGCTCATCGTCGTCTCCCGAGTCATCAAAGTCGTCAGAGTCAACCTCGTCATCTGAGAACGGGTTCTCTATATCACCGTCGCCGTCCTCGGAAGCTTCGTCCTCATCATTGCTCGAGAAACCCAACGAATCTGCATCGCTCTCCTCCTGTACCTCAATCACCTGAGGTAGTGCGGATGTAGGTGCAGCTTTTGCGCGCTTCTTCTGCAGCCACTCATCGTCCTCAGGTCGCTTCCGCTTTCCGCCTGGAGCACCTTCGATCTCACTATCACCGTCCGAGCCAGTTACGAGCCAATCAAGTTCAACATCTCCGACCTTCTTCGACTGCTTGCCCTTCATGCCCAGCTTCCTCTCCAGTGCAGCGATTTCGGCATCGTCCTCCTCAAGCTTCGATCGCACTGCACGTGATACTGCCGGTACAGGTGGCACATCGTCTTCTGAGTCCGAGTCATCATCTTCTGACTCTACGGCCTCTGCTGATATAGGCGCCCGTTTCTTCAAGATTGACTTGACCGGCTTTGCGTCCTTCTTGGGCTGCACAGATCGCAGGACTGCAACATCACTGCTGCTGTCATGATCTACGCGAGCCGAATGTTCGAGCCCCTGCGGCCGGCGACCTTGCCTTGCCCTCTGTGCCGCACTCAGCGGTGCTCTGCCCTTCTTTGACTGCCGCTCTGCTTTCCGACGTTCCTTTCTCGATACGTCCTGCTTGCGCTTCGACACCCCACCGTCTTGGACCTTGTCTAGTAGTGCGGCAGGGAGCTTTGGCCCTCGATTTTGGCGACTCATGCTGGCTTAAGTTTGAGGACGGGTCTTGCAATCCGGCACCATGACAATTTCCTCAATGTTTAGGTAAGCTGATCTACATCAGATAGGGCCCGGGGCGAATGTGGAGCCGAGAGTCTAACGCTGCCCCACCTCGAGGACGCCCGCAGGACAGATAATTGAATCGTACCCATTGAGATTAATCACAACGCCTGGAACGGCACTTACGACGACATGGCGTCCGGACACATCAGTAATGGCGAGGTAACTGAACAGCTTATCATCTTACTATTTGCCGCTTCACATACTAAAATGCGATCAGTTCTTCACGCAACTTGCCTCGCTCATAGAAAAGACACAGAAGAAAGGCCATGGATCAGTCCATCTTACGCAGAAACGACGCAAGTCGCCCTGCAGTCCCGCTCCCAAGTTCGCTTGGCTGACCGTATCTCGTAGTCTCATACGAAACCACACCCGCTCCTTCGAAGGACGATCCCCTCGCCGACCTGAACCCCGCAGCATCCCTACCCATACTCGTCCGAGTCTCAGACGGCAACACACAGTCGAAAGACCGAGTCAAGAACAAAGACCACATCAAGTTCGCAACCGTCGTGCAGCCGGATGAGCTGGAGACATTTTTCACGAGGTATGCGGAGGTGTGCAAGGTCGGCATGCAGAGTCTAAGGAAGAGGGACAGAAGCAAGAGGAAGAAGACAAAGAAGGGAGGGCCAAAAGGGACTGAGGTGAAGGGCTGAGATTGCAAAGAGGACTTCATCTGCTGTGGGTATGAGAGCGACCTACGGAAGCATGCCAGGAGATCACTCACGACGTAGAGTACGCCAGACTCTGCCTGCTGGAGGAATGGCGGGCACGGAATTGATACAGGATGTGCCGGCGAGTGACAGGTAATGGCGCCATCAATCGCATGAGGCTAAATCCTGATGGCTTCGAGCCAGCGCGATCAGCTGTTCCCCAAAGCTTCGGCTCGTTCAAGAATTCAAGTGACGAACCGAGACCGAGCATGGGTGACTCGAGGTTATTTAAAAGGCATCGATCAGGTGATGGTGTTGGGCAACTTTGTCGACATAAGAACCCGCACGCTGAAACCGTAAGGTGACATAGCTTTTACAGTCAACTTGCCGACATAGCATACATAACAGTTAGTGGTGCGTTGTACATCCACGGTGGGCTTCGTCAACCTCGCCCTACGTTCATGCTCAGTTCACAGTTTTCGCAATGATCACAACACGATCACTCACTTCCAGCACCAGCACTCACCTCCACACTTCAGGATCGACAATCCATATCGGGAAATCCGGTCCTCGGTACACCTACCTCGCAGACCAGCCCAGATCCCCCATAATTATGATGGCAGCTTACGCGTGTCTCATCGCAACGTCAGCCATCACCAAAACCCAATGGCACAGCTCCCGATGATCACAGCACCAAGCATATCGGCTAGAGCTGGCCCGGGGAAGGCCCGGGGAAGGTATACCGCAGCTATAGGTGCGGTGCTCGCTGTAACAATATCGCGAGTATGCAGCACTATATATCTTTCCGTTCCTCGCTTCACTGCCCCATATTGTAGCCGCGGCAGGCTTAGGCATCATTGCATGTCCCACCATGCATACACCCAATAGCGCAAACGGCTACGTGCACACTAACGGCCTGAGCACTGCTGATGGCAACGCCACATACCGACATGCAGCATCGAATGGCAACGCTGCACCTTTAGAACTCGAGCTCGATGCGCTGATTGTCGGCGCTGGATTCGCTGGCGTATACCTTCTGCATCGATTGCGCCAAGAAGGCTACAATATCAAGATTGCCGAGGCCGGGACTGCGATCGGAGGAGTCTGGCATTGGAATTCGTACCCTGGTGCTCGCGTGGACTCACAGTATCCGATCTATGCTCTGTCGATACCTGAAGTGTAGGTGAATCCGCTTTTTCGATCTGAATGCAGTTGCTGACTTGGAAATTGCCGCGTAGATACAAGACGTGGCAATGGAAGCAGCAATACCCGGGCCAGAAGGAGCTGAAACAGTACTTCGAGCATGTCGACAAAGTACTGGATGTCAGCAGAGACACTCTCTTCGGTACTACAGTTCTTACAGCAGTGTTCGATGAGTCGACGGACAAGTGGCGAATAGAGTGCGAGAATGGGACTCGAATCACCTGCCGGTACTTCCTGTCCTGTATTGGCTTTGCAGCGAAGCGCCATTACCCGGACTTCAAAGGGCTAGACAGCTTCAAAGGTTACATGTGCCACTCCTCCTTTTGGCCACACGAAGGCGTGGACGTCAAAGGCAAGAAGGTCGCTGTGATAGGTACAGGAGCGACCGGGATCCAGATCGCCCAAGAGACAGCGAAAGAAGCATCCCACCTAACATGCTTCGTGCGGACGCCAAACCACTGCATCCCAATGCAACAAGGCCACGTTGATCCTGAGCAACAAGTGAGAGATCTCGCAACGATCCACGACCGATTAACGAAGAAGCGCTTCGAATCTCTAGGTGGCATGCTCTACCCAGATGCAGCGAAGAACGTCTTCGACGACTCTCCTGAAGACAGGAGAGCAACACTAGAGGAAGCCTGGAGACTCGGCGGCTTCCGACTGACATCAGCGTACAAAGACGTCCTCACGTCCGAAGCGGCGAATGCCGAAGTTTACAAATTCTGGGTTGAGAAGCGGCGAGCTCAGATGACCGATCCCGTGAAGCGAGATCTCCTCGCCCCGGAAGAGGCGGTGCACTTCATATTTGGTAAACGACCGAGTCTGGAGCAGGACTACTACGAGCAGATGGACAAGCCTCACGTCACTCTCGTTAACGTCAAGACGAATCCTGTCAGTCATGTAGTTTCGAACGGAATCGTCACAGCCGATGGCACACTCCACGAAGTCGACATCCTAGCCATAGCCACCGGCTTCGACGCCGTGGTCGGAGGCTACAAACACCTCGACATCACTGGCCTTCACGGCGAGACACTCAAGACCCACTGGGAGAAAGGCGTGTACACTTACCTCGGCATGACTGTCGCCAACTTCCCGAACCTGATGTACACTTATGGCCCGCATTCGCCGACGGCTTACGCTAATGGACCGAGCATTGTGGAGCCACAGGCGGAGTGGATTGTAAGTGTTATGAATAAGATGAGGGAGGAGGGAAAGACGAGGATCACTGCGACGGCGGAGGCGGAGAGGGAGTGGAAGGAGGAGATCAGGAAGCTCCATTCCACGTCCCTCCGCGATCGAATCGACGGCTGGTATAATGGAACGAATATACCCGGGAATGTGAAGCAGCCGCTGAATTATAATGGCGGGATTCCGCTATACCTGAAGACGATACGGGCGACTCTTGACGATTTCGAAGGATTTGAGGTGAAGTGAGCCAAGAATCTCTTGGATTGGCTCACGACGGCTATGGGTGTTTGGTCTGCGCCAACGGTCATCGACGCAGCTAGATATTGTGGATGAGAGCAGAGTAGTTGCACAGGGACCATTAGGACCCGGCACGGACGACACGACGACAGGACCACAGATAGGACAGATTGCCCAGGCATCTACAGCATTTAGCAAGCGATAATCTAAAGCACTGGGCCGGGCGCTGTTAGAAGTAGGGCGTCTGGCGATTGTTTGCTACGTCTCAACAAAGTGTAAGTGGGTCGTTCCTTCCCTCCTCCAAAGCATCACTCCAAAACCCTCCCTTCTCCAGATCAGACTCCCACACCACTCCAGACTACTCTCATCACCTCCTTACATCGTCCCTGCACTCAAAACATGCCGCCCTTAGCCAATTCACAGAAGAGACGCTCTACCGGCCGCTTGCCACCTATGCCTCTGTCACTCACCAACCCAATCCAGACCGACGAGACTTTCCTGCCATCTGCGGACGGAAGGCCGAATCCATTTCCACGGGGCCGCACGGCATCGCAAGCAGCAGTGGAGTTTACCTCCGATGTACAGCGCACTTCTGTCTCAGGCAGTATGCCACCGCCACCCGAACCACGCAATACATCAAGGACCGGCCGCGTGCCAACTCCACCCAACCCACAGCCCCGACACTCCACAGGCCGCTTGCCTCCTCTGCCTACGCACCTTATCAGCTCCCGTCTGTCATCCAAAACTCCCTTGCCGTCAGCAGATAGGAGACCCACGCCGTTCCCGCGTTCATTGTCCCGGATCAGAAAACCCACTCCGTTTCCCGCCCGCGGCCCAGGGTCCCTTATCAAAACTAAGAAGACCTCCGAGCCCTCTGAAATCTCACCATTGCCCTTAGGCTGGAATTCCGCGCCTCCACCTGGTACGAGTTCCACGCCTGATCATGTTCTACATGTTGGCTATGGTGGGAAGAAGGTGGCTGCTATGCTCAAATATCGGCAAAAGACGCCTGAAGACGTCGTATCGAGGATCACGACGTTCGCCACGGACGAGGGAGTAGTGGCTGTCGACGTGTCGGTCAGGTCGAGCGGCTGTGAGGCGGGACATGAGCCTGTGGCCGCAGAAGGTACGGGAAATGGGATTGCTGTTGAGGTGGAAAAGCGTGGGAGGCTCGATGGCGAGGGCGGGGTGAATGGCAAGGTTTTGAAGACTGAAGACCTGGCGATGACTGAGACTACTCCCACACCACTAGGCCTTACCTCCGACTATGGCTTGATAGGCCCACCACCACCCGAAGTCTTCGCAGCCTATGCGAATAGGACTTTCACTGGCCTTGATCTGATGGGAAAGATCCTCAGCAGCATGCACTGTAGCAAAGTGCACTGTGCGTGTCTCGAGCTGGTTCGCAAGGATGGATGCAGCAGTATCGTCTTCATCTCTGCACGGTCTGGATCAAACATACTGCGAGATGACGGGAGCTGCGAGATGGATGTTGTTGAGGTGTTGGAGGGAGTGAAGAGTGTTGCTGAGAGGTCATGAGTAGGCTTCGGAAATGTTCCTGTTCGACATTGCGTAGAGGCGTGGCTGGTGTCCTCTACGACCCGCCTCTGTACACAGTTTACCGCGGTCACCAGGAACACGCAGGGACCGGAACTCTACGATGTCGAGAGGCGGATTGAGACAGAAGGTCCACTTTGGAACGGATGGAACACGATTGGAAGAGATTACCACCAACAGAAGAATACTCATACAAACCTACCCACCTCAACCCACCTTTCCAGTCACTTACCCACCAGTTTCCTCCCAAGCTCCTCCCACTCCTCGAGGCTGATCTCCTCGTGCTCCGCATCAGCCTCGCTCCCCTCGCCGTCCTCCACAGCCTCGCACTCCCTCTCCCATCGCTGCCTCCACCGCCGCCAACACCACCAGCGCCTCTGCGGCTCGCCTCTCGGCGTCCGTCGTGCTGGCGCTAGTGCTGCGGGTCTGGGTCTGGGGCTTGGGTGCCATCGCTAGGCTGTGGCTGTGGGGTGTTGGGCTTGGTGGGCTGGCTGGGTGTGGGTGTCTGTGGGTACTGGGTCTTGCTGGTGTGGAGAAGAGAAGAGAGAGAGTACGCACCAATGGCAGCAAATATATGACTACCTCGGCGCTTGGAAACGTGAGACTAACAATGGCATTGTGCAGTCATGGTAGGAGACTGCGACAGCGTAGACAAAGAGAACCGAACCGTATGAGATCGCCCAACCGTACTGATAATGGGCAATGTCGAATGGCATTGTTTTGTACAATGCTTTGTGCCCGCTCGCATCTGTGCTCTGTAAATCACCCTTTGCGTGTTCCGTCGGAGTCTGCATCAGAATGACTTTGTCAAGATCGCGAGCGATCCTCGCTCTGCGACTATCTTGTCAGCTGAAGTCGCTCAGGCTGCACATCGCAAAAGCCGTGTGCGAGTCAAGTCATGGTATCTCCAAGACCAAGAGACAGCATTCACCATGTCTGTAGAGAGCTGGGCCCTCAGTGAGACACTAAATCGAAGGAGCGCGGTGACTGTGGTGTGTGACAATAGATGATTGCTGCCTGCTTTAGTGATCGCGAGATCTCGATCATCCAATATATGACAGTCTGCAGTTGGTATGATCAATAGTATCAGGGAACATGGCTCCACCTCCACTCCCGGTCAAGCAGTCCGCTGCTCCGGCAAAGCATGACATCGACGCAGAATTCCACCAGCGGCTACAGAGTAGTATCACCACCATCGATCCAGTCACAGGCCGGCGTCGCTGGGCGACTAATGCAGAGATGAACCCACGAGAGTCTAATCGCCAGACTAACACTGAAGGCCAAGAGCTTCGCCGCCGCTACCGTCGCGGACATGAGTCCGAGGATCATGAAGCGGTGATCCTGAATCGCCTACGGGCACAACCGGGCGAGCTCAGGCGAGAGAGGTCAGCATTCACCGCGGACGAGTTCTGGGCAGAGCATGACGTTTGGGCGTCGGAGAACGATGCCTCGTCCACGAAATTGAGCAGCTCTTCAGGTAGCGACGGCGTTCGGAGTCGAGAGCGGTCCCTCGAGACTTCTTCACACGCTGAGACGGGTGATGGCGATGAAAGGGATCCCAGTCTTGAGGTGGACTACCCAGATGCTTCCAGCGAAGCCGATCGACGCATTGGAGCGGTGGAAGCGCGGTCGGCCACACGGGGGCGAAGAAACAGTTCAGGCACGACTCCAGAATGTCCCATGTAAGCAGTTCGCACGGTCAAACCTAGTCCGCTGCGCCAGCCTTGAGAGATCGAAGACAACGGCCTGCCTCACCACGTGAATCCTACACGGCGGAGGGCCTCGTCCTTTGTGCTGAGGCCATCACACAACAGCCTTGTCTCACGTGCATGGAACGAAAGAGTCTGTTTTCTCTTTGTGCCTCAGGCCTGTAACCACATGACCTCATACACAGACAACCCCTGCGTTTCTAGTACTCCAGGCGTAGGGCACGTGAAAGGTGGAGAACCTGTACTTCTTGTGCCATGCATTGTTTAGTATCACTGAAGCACGTGCGATCGACAATGAGAGCCTCGCAGAGGTCGACAATGGATGTCACCTTGAGTGAATGAGGGTCTTAAGGGATCTCTGCCGGAGAGCCGTATAAGTGGAGGCCAGCCCTCTGCCATATGTCCCGTCTTCGTCGATAGCACCGAGCTTCGCAGTCTAGCACCTGCGGCAATGGTCTCGTCCATGATTGCATCCGCTCCTTGTGTACAGTGGCATTGTTAGCGCCCTTTACTCCTTGCTCCTGCCACATGTCAGGCTCGATCATTCCTTCCACTTCGAAGCGTTTGATGTGGACTCCACCGCTACAATGCGATTGACGACTTCACTCCTTCACCTTCGAGCATGTGAACCAGCTAGTCGACGCTCCTCGAGGATTTAAGCGTTCTTGCGTTCGACCTAGACCACCTCCCACTCAACCAGCACCACTCGACAGTCGACCACGACCACGAAGCTTTCCTCCTTCTGGTCTTTGACAACAACACCTTCGGTCAACGATCCTCGATCCTGTGTCCTCAGCACCCGCTACTCGTCGAAGCCCACTTCCACCATAAACAATAAATATATCCACAAGAACAATGGCCCGCTACCCTTCCCGCAAAACCGATCCAAAGAAGTACGAGATCGAGAACAACCCCGACGAGTCGATCATGGCTCGTCATCGGCAAGCCATTATGCGCATGAGCGCAACCACGGGCGAAATGCGCCCCTCGACCACCAACGAAATGTACGACGGCACCGTACATGGTGGAAGTGACCGCGAGGTTAAGGGCCGTCAGCGGCTTCCGCTGCCATACAACGATACTGCCGCCGCTGGCGGCGAAGAAATGCAGCACCGCGCCATGATCATCGAGCGCCTTCGACGTGCCATGCCGGCCAGCACACCTCTGTGGACGCGCGTGAACGCTACGTTCACTGAAGAGGAGATCGATGCGGAGATGGACGCTGTGAGGGAGCGCCAGGCTAACGATTCCGACGATGACGATGAGGGGCCCATTGGCAAGACTGACGGGCAGAAGACTGATGGAGGTGACAGGAAGAAGGGACCGGGTGATGGCAAGCGGGATGATGGGATGGGCGGTGATGGTGGAAGGAACGGTGGCTTCGGTGGCCACAGCGTGATTGCGCTCTAATGAGGGCTGCTTTGAGACGGTCGGCGGCATGAGGCATTCTTGGAGCTCTTGCGAGCGGACTGAGCGCATTTCAGGAATGAGGCTTGTCTGCGAAGCTGCAAGGCTTATCCAGAACGTTGGTGCTGCTCACGGGTATGCTCTTGCATGCATTCGAGATGGCGTTGGGTTTCGGGGGAGGGGCGTTACGGTCGATACCCCTTGTGCTAGTTGCGTCGCTTTGCATAGAACGAAAGACAGTCTAACACGACTGTGCACGACCTGTAGAGTTCTCCGCTCCATGATGGTACTGCCCAATTGACCTCCGTACTGTAGCAAGTCCAGTCAACATGAAGACTGCACATGGTTAGAAGTGGGCTCTCTTTCAACTTCCCGGGGGTCCGATCTTGCACGGTGATCATAGACCAGTGCAAAAGGTGAGGGCCAATGGAATAATCAGCGAGGAAGCGAGAGAGGGCGGTAACGAGATTATCGAAAACAGACGTTGGTGCTCCTGCTGGAGGAGATAGGAGATACGAGAAAGTGCTTACAGCGATGGACAGGTTTGATTTCGAGTGCATTACTACCTATCCGGTATGCCCTTGAATCCTCCTCATGCAGTGGCGGTCACCGTCTCCACACCTGTCGTCTCCGTGACAGTCGTAGTGATATACACCACACTCGGATTCAGCGGCACAATCGTGATGCCCGGCACTCCACTGGAGTGAGTCGCGTCTGCCGGCCCCTCGGAAGCCTCATCAGAGTAGCCTGTAGGTCGCCCATGGTGCCATCGAGGCCAATCTGTCTCGACAGCGCTTGTCGTAGTCGCAGCTGGTGGGGCTGGAGGTGCATCGTGAGCTGAAGACGCTGTGGCGGCCGCTGTCTCCGAGGTGGTAGTAACTTGGCCACTCGGCAGCGGGTACGCGAAGGTTGGGAACGGGGGCACAGCAGTACTAGCTGGAGTTGTCGACGCCTCTACCTGGGACGAGAGGGCGGCAGCTGTGCTTGCTGCATACGACTCCGCAGCACTAGCACTGCTGGACTCTTCACTTGAGGCGCTCGAGAATCCCGAGTAAGCTGATCCCCAGTAAGCAGTGGTCGTGTTGCTGAATGTTGGGAAGGTGTTGTATGTCGTGGTGGTCGTTGGAAGAGCGCTCTCGGGTGTGCTCGCAACACTGCTTGTGGTCCTTGTCGTTGCGGCAGAACCACCATCAGTAGGCGAGTACGTGAAGAGCAGCGTGGTCATAGTCGTCTCAGTTGTAGTCACCGCGGGAGCTGCAGTTGTCATGGCTCGTGTGGTTGGCTGTGCTGTTGAAGATGCCGTGCTGGTCTCTGGTGCGTATGTGAAGGATATCGTAGACGTGTCGCTTCCTGACCCTGCTGTCTCGGTAGCTACATTGGCCTGAGCTCCTGACAGCCCAGTCTCGGTCATGCCACCTTCTGATAGTAGCGAGAGTCCCAGAGTCGTCGGTCCGTTGACCACGAGTGGTAAGCTAGTCTGGAGACTTGCAGCCGGCGTCGTTGAAGCCGGGAGAGTACTTGTGCAAGTGTCCTCAGCGGCTGTAACGTTGTCGTATCTTCGCAGAGGACCAGCAATTGCGAACTCGACGCAGAGAAGGAGAGTAGCTGCTTGTGCCAAACGGAAAGCCATTGCGATTTGAGAATCTTGAGTCCAGCTATGGATGGAGTATATCGTTTGCGTAGTCCGGCTATCGCGAGGGTTGCAACATCACGCAAGACTATAGCTGTGAAGAAACGAATGGCTGCTACTGTCAGTGATCAACGAAAGACTGCAAGATACTTGGGATGGGCAGGACGAGATGGCCGTTCGCGCCATAGTCTACTTCGTCGCGTCTCATCATCAACGCCCACGCGCGACACATGAGACAGCCATGCATCGGATGGTTCTTTCATCGTGTCCGTGCGACATCTATAGATACTCGGCGCGTGTTCGTGGTGCGACAAAGGCCGCTGTCGTTGTGTTCGAAGAAGTGTGCGTCAAGAGCAGGAGTTGAAGTGAGGATAGAGAGGTCTGACTGGCTGGCGGGTAGGGCCGCCTGCACAGACGTTTGACGAGTCCGCTCTGAAACCATCAGGCGCGAGTTGAGATTCTGCTGCGTCTCGACCTCATCACGACTGGAGACACAGCAGCAAAGCAGGATCCCGAGAGGCTGAAAGGCCGTCAATGTCAGTTCATGATGGAGACTCTGTTATCCCGGACTTGGCTATAATAGCGCGAAAGATTCGCATGTCAGAGCAGCATGACCTCGGCATTGAATTGAACAGAGCCAGATATGCTCGGCACGCGACTTGACACCATGTTTTTGACATTTCGGACCTGTACTATGGAGCATGTCAAGCAGATGTAGGTGGACACATATGTCCTTGTCATTCGGAACCCTTCCTTCCGCGATCTTTTTTAAGTCTTGGTGTGACTTGATCTCGCTCTCGAGATGTCGACCGTGACCACAACCACGGAGCACGAGCTGCAGGAGAACCGGCGACAAGTATCAATCGATGAACATGACAGCGCTTCAACGATTCCGCTGGAGCCCACGGAAGCCTCACCCGGCCACTCTCTCCCCCGAGCAGACGGAGGCAAAGAAGCCTGGCGCGTTTTGATCGTGGCATTCGTCTTTGAAGCCTTACTCTGGGGCTTCCCACTCTCGTTCGGTGTTTTCCAGCAGTATTACTCTCAACTCCCCGAATTCCAGGACTCAGCGTTCATATCTGTGATCGGCACTGTAGCATCGGGCTTATCGTACCTAGCAGCGCCGGTCATGATCTCGGTGGTAAGGCGATTCGCTCGGTACCGGAAGTTGATGATCTGGGTCGGCTGTACGCCTTTCCCTCTGCCACGCGCCGCACAACGGCAAGCCAGCTGACAGTAAGTATCAGGGCCATCTGCATCCTCTCTCTGCTCGCGTCCTCTTTCGCCACCACCCTCGGTGGCCTCGTAGCAACCCAAGGCGTTCTCTACGGCCTAGGCTTCATAACCTTTTACTACCCCATCCTGAGCATCCTGAACGAATACTGGATAGCCCGTCGCGGTCTAGCCTACGGCATAATGTGCTCAGCCTCCGGGTTGGCAGGCACAGTCTTCCCCTTCGCCATCGAAACATCACTACGCAGATACGGATACCCCACGACCCTCCGCGCCATCGCAGTCGGTCTCTGCATCCTCACAGGCCCACTCATTCCCTTCCTCCGTCCTCGAGTCCCCGTCTCCGCGGCCACAGCACCATCACGAACCGACTGGTCCTTCCTCCACGACCCCACCTTCTGGCTCTACAGCACCTCAAACCTCGCAATGGGCCTAGGCTACTTCTTCCCCTCGCTCTACATCCCCTCCTATGCCACTGCAAACGGCATGACTCCCCTCCGCGGCGCCCTCCTTCTGACCCTAATGTCCATAGCCCAAGTCCTCGGCCAACTAACCTTCGGCTACCTCTCCGACCAGCCCCGAATTCCCTTACCCTTCCTAGCAGGCTCAAGTATGCTGATCTCCAGTCTCGCCGTCTACACAGCCTGGGGTCTAGCGCACACATTCCCAGTGCTAGCAGCTTTCGCGCTGATTTTCGGGTTCTTTGGAGCGGGGTACACGGCGCTTTGGGGCAGGATGGGTATGGCTGTCAGTTCTGAGCCGAGTGCGGCGTTTGCGGCTTTTGGGCTATTGAACGTGGGGAAGGGGATTGGGAACTTGGCTGCGGGGCCGTTGAGTGGGGCGTTGCTTGGGAAGGGAGTTGAGGCGGGAGGGTATGGGGTTGGGAGGTTTGGGACTGTGGTGCTGTTTAGTGGGACTTGCTTGGCTGTTAGTGCGGCGGTGTTGCCTTTGGGGTTCGTGAGGAGACTTAGATCCCGCTGAGTGAGATAGGAAGGTAACGATGCAAGTCTCATGTCCACTGTATGCGGGGCTATCGTGTGATGCAATACCGTCTTCCGCAGTCGGACGCGGCGAAACCTCTCTTGGAGTGCAGCATCGCATGGCAGACTTCTATCTTTACACTCCTTCCACTCATGAATCGAATACCTCACACAATCGTCTCCAGCTTCCTCGCATACCCGAGCGTGTTCTCTATCACCGCTCCACTCGCGCTCACCACATCCCTCTCTGCTGCCGCGTTCTCAGCTTCCTGCTCGGGGAACCATATCCGGCCGTCTTTCGCCACCCAACCTCTGCTCTGCGCGAATTGTACAACCGCACCCTCCGAGTCTAGGAAAAGCAGGTTCTTCGCGTTCGAGATCGGGAGTGATGGGTACGCGCGCTCGGAGCATGAAGCGATTTCGGAGCGGATGGTGTTGATGAGGACCTGCGTCACGTTGTCAATATCCCTAGCTGGCTACAGTGGGAATGCAGCAGATCAGCATACCTCAGAGAACACCCCAAACTCCTCACTCGGCACCCTCTCGCCCTTCGTCTCCCCCCAAACCCGACCATAGCTCCCTTCCATCAACGCCTGCTCCAACCGCACAGGATACGCAATGAACTCGCTCTCCTCTCCACTCCCCTCAAGCCCCTCAAGCACAGTGTGGAACCCCGCATAGTCACCTCCACTCAACAACAATAGCAAATACAAGCCCGTCACCTTCTCTCGATTCCCGCCCTTCTTCCCTCGCCCATGTTTACTGCCTGTTTGCAGCGAGTAGAACGGTTGAAGGTATTGGTAATACCGCGTGAAGCTATCTGTATCTCGAAGGTGGATGGATGCGAAGGCGCCGAGCTCGAGAACTGTTTGTGCGAGTTCGAGGTGTGCTGGGGAGGTTTTGGGGGAGGGAATGAGGGCGTCTAGTTTGAGGAGGGCGAGCTTGGCGCGGGAGAGGAGGGAGGGTGCGGTGGAGAGGGTGTTGGGTTTGAGGGACTGGAGGTGGGCGATGATCGATTTGAGCTCTTTCTCCGCCATGGTGGGTGATGTTATCGAGCGGTGGGAAGATGTAAACGACGTAAAGTGGTAAGGAGGTACTCGTGCGACCTCGATCTGGTAAAATGAGGTTTGTATGGATGTGTCTATTGTCTCGTGCTTGCGGTAGTGAACATCGAACTTCAAGGCGCCTGCATGACGCGAGACGCACAAGGTCCGGGCCGTTCGATCATCCGCGCGTCTAAACCAGCGCGCTTATCGCTTGATCTTGCCATACGGCATTTCAGGCCGACTCGCATAAGCTCGACATGGAAGGTGATATCGCTATTGAAGGTGAGATGAAGATACTCTACTGTATTAGGACGTTTCGCGGGTGAGTCAACATGTGTCATACAAATTGAGAGCTCACGGTAGGTATAAAATGGCTTCTTCTTCTCAGCAACCTCTCTCCCGTCCCCGTATTGATTTCCAAGATGTCTTCTCGAGACGCCTCCAGATTCTCAATCCTGCCGGCCACAGTGGCAGACGCAGAAGCTATGCTCGAGTGTATCGACATCAGCTTCGCAGATGACCTGTTCAGAAAAGCCGCTATGCCCAAAAGTGGCGAGCATCTTACACCACACGATGAACTCCGCGCATGGCGCTTACGAAACTTGAGAAAACGCCTCTCAGCTCCAGATAAGGTCCTGCTGAAAGCAGTCTTTGCTACGCAACCAGATAAGATGATCGGATTCGCAGATCTGCAGAAACCGCCTCTTCCTAAAGACGAGGCCGATCAGTCCGCTGCTGCTATGATACAAGCCGACCCGGAACCCGCGCAAACAGACTCCATTGCTGAGGTCGCATCGGCCCCCCATGGTCTACCCACATGCTTTGATCCTGAGTTAAACGATGAAATGAACGACCACCTAGAGTCGTGGCAATCGAAGATCTGGGAAGACGATGAGCAGTACTGGAGCCTCGAGAAACTCGGCGTACTTCCAGCGTTTCGGAGGCTGGGCGTTGCGAAGTTCTTGCTCGACGAGTGTCTGGCGCGAGTGGATACTGATGGTCTGCCGATGTATCTGGAGGCTTTGCCGGGATCGGCGCCGATGTATGTGAAGTATGGGTTCGAGGAGCAGGGCTCTTTTACCATGCTGGATGGAGAGTACACCGTCACGCTGATGGTGAGACGACCGCGGACGCTCTCACAAAGATGTCGCAATTAGATTCCGCCTTTCAACCTTGGAGGTCCGAAAGTCAATGATGCCACTGTATTTGGCACCAAAATCGAGTGAACTCAGCGTGCCGCCGAGAGACATACGGTGTGAAAAGCCTTGCAGTGCGTGTAGAACAGTATAAAAGTGTCGGATGTGCGAGACTGATAGCCCACTACCATCATCTCCATACACCTGCTATCGCCTCTGTCTACGCTAGCACGCATAATCTTACGGTCTTACTGCAACTCCCACGCGCTTTTGAAGCCCGACGAGCTATAGCATGACCCGGCGTCGGTCTGAGGTATGTCAAAGTATGCTCCAGAGGGTGATTCGACGCTCCCGCTTCTCGGTCAACTCGTCAATCAGATATTTGCAATGCCGAGATTGACACTGACGGAGCGCACCCAGGTCTTCGTAAAGTCCACGCCATGTAGAGCAGCAGAGACGCAGAGTGGACGACAGTCGAACGTGGCATCTTGAGCACTGTTGGAAATATCGGCTAATGTCGGGGAGAGTAGCACAGGGCTGTTCATATAAGGACACTGTGTGAGGTGGAAGTTACTTGTCTAGTGCGATGGGCCTATAATTTGGATAATTTTAGCGCGAACGCTTCTATGAAAGAATGGAATTTGAGTATATACTGACGTGTAAGATCTGGTGTGCTACTGTAGTCAGGCTTCCAGTCCACCACACTGCGAATAGTATGTTAAAATTCGAATTGGTTCAATCGTCTCGAGAATCCATGAACACTTGGACGGCTGTTTACCATTAGCTTGTACCTTTGCCCTTGGAGCGTCTTCCAGTCTCAACTCGAGTGCTCGGATATCATGCCGGGTGTCGGACTGAACTACGACGCTCTGCTCGTGACTATGTGTCAAGTCAGAGCACGAAGCTCAAAGGACGTGACGTCCAGATGGCGAGTCGCCTGCTGTCGGAAGCTCTCGTGCGCCGCCGGGGCGAAGAAGCTTTCACAGGTACGGGAGACCATTGTCGCGAGCGACAACTTTACTGTGGATTCAAGCGGTGCTGGGGTTGCTTGGGCGGCGGGATCCTGCAGATGCAAGGTTCAGACTCGATAACTATGGTGTACGGAGGCAACGGCCGGAATGACAGAAAATGGAAGGAATCCAGAGTGATGAGTAAAGAATGAAGTAGCATCAAGAAGATCTTCGATGCACTTATCGGGACACGAAGTTAATGCTGGTATGCGCTCCTACTGCGTTCACAGAGACTGAACCCCGGGAGTCAGCGAACTTGTCATCTCGAGCCTGCCACTTGGAGTTTTGTTGCGATCAAGATCTGTAGGTGAAGTAGAGCTGAGGAGCAAAAACCTGAGCCCGTTGTCTCCGTTGTGTAGTGTACGTGGCTACCTCGTGACGAGTGGTGAGACTTGACCATTGTCGATGCGTGCGAATTGTAGGGACAGCAGATTGAAGCGACACCGGCTCTACTCTCGCCGCGGAGTCGGCAGAAGCATCGTGAGAGGGCGACGGCCATCGCTGAGTGGTGTCCAGACACTCCAGGATCGTGATCCCAGATCCTCGGAATCGACTGCGCCTGAAGTGGAGTCCGGCAATTGCTTCGAGGTACGCACCTTAGAAATTGTATGCGTACTGCAGTGCTCCTAGGCGGCATGACGCCAGCGCCAGGAGCTCAGTATGTCATCACCGCGCAGAAGGTGCTTCTGCTGTAGTGCTCCTTTCCCTTTCAGTGCCTCACGAGGCTGACCCGGACTTGCTCGGCCTTGACAACGTTAGATGAGCAAATTCGCGCAAATGACATTCAGGTGCCGAATCCTCTGACTGATTTGCGTTTCCTTTCTCGTCTAAGAATGCACCAGTGTGGGCTAATGCACGATGCAGATTGAGACTGTTGCCGCCAAGGGCGTTCAAGTCAAGTCCATCTCAACTTTGACCAACTTTTTCTCGTACAAGCAGCGCGAACCTCGCGAGCATGCTGCACGAGGAGGTGAACGCCCGCGGCTTGTTATTACCTGCTAGATCAATATGAGACTCAGGCATCCCGTGTTGCAATCATGCAACCATAAGCAGCTGTAGTCTGCGAATTGCGACGCTGCAGGTCTCAATATCGAAACTGCAAGCCTCCACCAGCGGACTCCTGCAGCATCGTTGACCGCGTCTGTGACCATCAACCCATATCGCCACCTAATGGCGCAAGTATAGGCATCTCCTGCAGTAGTGTATGTCGTGCAGGAGGCTCGTAGTTGTTAATCTCGACTTGCAGCCATGGTTCAGCCAGTCACAGGGCGCCAAGATCTTCGACCATCTCCCGCTGAACTTCAGCTCTCCCGTCCGTCTCTGACAGCATAGCCATCTCTCATCGCCCATTCGCCACTGCCCACATTACCGTCCATCTAGCCTACCGCGGCACAATCTTCCAGAACGCAGCTCGCAATTCTGTACCTGCAGCCGATCCCTGCAGCGACGCCCGTGGTCAGGCATTCGAACAAAGCCGACGCGCGCCAGCAACGGTAGCAAAGCAGGAGGAGCTCCTCATACACGCATACCACTTGCCTTAGCCGCTACCAGCTAGCAAGCCTCAGCCGCAACAATGGGTACGTCTGTTCACTTTCCCTGCTGCTGTCTCGTGCTGCCAAGGTCACTTGTTGGAGACCTCACTTGCTTGTGAGAAGCCCCGTGGCTTGTCTTCACCCAAGTTAGCTTCGAGGGTTGGCTTCGCGCTTGACTCGACTTGCTTTTCCCACCACTACTCCCTCTCCAACAACACGACACTACTCCCTCATTGCAGCGATAGCTTACACCTCCTTCAGCAGACGACAGTTACCGCCGCTCGCGTAGCGTAAGTTGAATATCCCCTCCCTTTGCTAACCCGTGCGCTGTGATGACTGCGCCGCGATGGCGCACCACTGGACCTGGACTTGGACCTCGAAAGACTTGACTTGATGTCGAGCATGCCTTGATCGCACCACCTAGCGCATAGGCATAGCCGATGTCCACCCAAGCATCGCGTATGGCACCTAGCCTTGCTTACAAGATCGACAGCAAAGTCTGCATAAGCACCAAAAGCACTGGCAGAGGCGTTGACCTGAAGCAAGTGGACTTCATTCGCGTCAAGAGCCCTCGCACCAAAAGCAACAATCTGTACCGAATGCTTCATCGCACATCAAGAGCTGGTGAAAGAACAACGATCATGCAACACCTTCGCGCATACCTCTCCCTGAACGCGCTTCTCCATTAGAGGTCGCCGGGGTGACAAGAGATTTTCCTCTCCTTAGACGTCAGCAGGGCCTGGAACCCTAGCAGCTGCGCACAACGCCGTGCCCAATGTGACGGCAAGCATCAACAGCGAGCCTGGAGACCAGCACTTTGCCAAGTCAGGCATGGCCAACGCGAGGGATGTCCCAGCACCACCTGCTTCAGTCACGCCAACGAACAAAAGAGACCGCGACACGAGAGAAGAGGTTCAGCCAACGCTCTTATGAGCCATGAGGATATGGGCACACTCCGCCCTAAGCCTCATATGGCTGCCAAGTCGAACTTGTGGATAAGCAACAACAGATCGAGGGCCAGATCATGCCACGGCGAACTGTCTTAGACGCGCAAGGCTGTCTTGGACTGTCTCTTCTGCAACCCGCACATTGTGGTGACTATGACCCCTGGTCCATTCTTTGAGTCCGCATCCGGAATGAGGCTCCCTGATCCCATAGACGCAACGAAAAGCTGCTTTCGGGCTCGGCATCTTCAACGTCTCGGA
>KZ111168.1:274112-305264 GCA_002077045.2 Rachicladosporium sp. CCFEE 5018
CGACAAGAGCTCCAAGGAGAATGTCGAGGCTGCCAGGAAGGTCGAGCAGCTCGCTCAGTTCATCAAGGAGAAGTCTGAGTCGCAAGCGCTTGTACCCGTTGTACGAGATGTGCATGGCGGACCGCCGAAGCTGGAGCTCAACTTTGACTCGCCTCGCTCGTTGGAGAAGGTGCGTGAGGCCGCTGCGAATGCGGCCGCGAAGCCTGCGCAGGACGAGGAGATGTTCAAGCTGTTGCAGCGCATCAAAGACAGCATTGTGGCGACTGGCGGCACGACTGCGGAGGTCAAGGGTCTGACCCGCGATCTCCGTGGAGAGGTGCTGGGCATGGGCCGTGATCTGGGTCGCAAGCTTGATCAAATCAGCGAGGCACAGCTGAACAGTACCCTGGACCGGTCTATCGAAGACGGGGAGGGCAAGCAGAACCTTGACGAGATCCATCGCATTGTCGAGGAAGGGCTTAGCGAGCTGAAAGACCACATACACTCAATGCTGCGGGAGAGGCAAGAGCAAGATGACGACACTTACAAGCAGCTTGCCGTCACGCGTGGTGGCCCAAGTGGCGAGGAGATGGCCGCTGTGGTCAAGCACGCACTTCACGAGCACCATCAGTCAAGCAAAGGCGTCGAGATCGAGATCGAGCGACCCATTCTGGACCGCGAAGGCGTGTTGGAGGCTGTCAAAGACGGCTTGAAGGACTTCGAGCCGAACATCGAGCTGCAACAATTCGGACTCGAGCGCGATGAGATCCTCGCAGTACTCAGAGAAGGTCTGGAAGAGCATCAGTCGACTCGCGAGCTTCCTGCGACATCTGGCTTTGACAAGGCCGAGGTCTGTGAAGTCATGCAGGAGGCACTCAAGGGCTTCCAACCTGGCGCACCAGTCGAGTTCGTGCAGCAGATCAAGGACGAGATCCTCGCCGACGTCCGCCTTGCAGTTGAAGACTTCAGGTCATCTCCCGCCGCACCCTCGCTGGAAGACGACGCCATCCGTGCCATCGTCTCCGCTGCGGTAAAAGAAGGGCTCGCTGAGCAAGCTCCGGCTATGGCACGTGAATTCGAGATTAGCAAGGACGATCTCTTCGAGGCCGTCAAGGCCAGCCTGGACGGTACCACAATCCCCTTCAATTCTTTCGGTGAGAAGGTCCTTACGCAACTTCACGAGCTTGTCGATGGCATGCGAGTCGAGTTCAAGCAATACTCAGCCGCCAACGGCAGGGACACTGAGCAGGTCTTGGACGCTGTGAAGGACGGTCTCGAGTCACTGCGCACTGAGATCGAGAGCTATGTCGATCGTGCGCAGGATGTGACCGGCAAGGATGAGATTGTCGACACTGTCAAGGGCGGTCTCGAGCAGCTGAGAAATGATGTGCAAGGCTATGTGATAGCTGGCTCTGGCAATGACACCGGCAAAGCGGATATGCTCGAGTACATCAAGGCTGAATTCGAGGACCTGCACGAGACGATCAAGGCGCTGCGGGATGGCGATGACGAGAAAGTAAGCAACGCTCCGGCGATCGTGCAGGCTATCAAGGAGGGACTTGAGGACCTGAAGAGCCACGCCGGCCGAAGCCGTGGCATCGATGGCGACGACGAAGACTCTCGTGAGGAAATGTTCGAAGCGATGAAGGAGGAATTCGAGCAGCTCAAGTCGGCTGTCCTCAACGCCAATCACACTGACAAAGGCGAGCTCATCGAGACGATCCAAGACTCGATGGGCGCTCTGCATGCGAAGCTTGATGGTAGCGATCTCGGTGCGCGCTCTGTCAACGGCCAAGAGGACTTCCTGCACGCTCTGCGGGAGGAACTTGCATCACTGAAAGCCGGTCTTCCAGCATCTGCTACCATGGCTGGTGATGACCGCGGAATCATTGTCGAAGGCGTTCGCCAGACGCTTGACGACCTTCGCACCCAGCTTTCAGCAGACTACAGCGACGCAGCTGCCGAGGCCCTGGGCGCCATCAGAGAGGAGCTCGAGACCTTCAAGGACAGCATGAATACATCTGTCGTCCTCAGTGGTGGCCGAAGCAGCGAGCCGACCAACCACGAAGCGTTGACTGCTCTCCGCGAAGGCCTGGAGGACATCAAGGAGACTCTCGCCAAGTCGCCTCACTCTGGCCATCCCGTACCAGATGAGCTTGTGGAAGCCATGCGTGGCGAGTTCGAGAACCTTCGGACCTCCATCGCGACCTCAGTCGTCCACTCTTCGTCCAATGATGACTTGGCTGACGCTCTTCGTCTCGGCTTGGACGATCTTCGCAGTGACTTGGAGAAGAAGCTCGACTCACCTGAGCGGACTCAAGCTCAAACGAGCGAGATGCTAGATGCCATCCATGAAGGTCTTGACACGCTTCGCATCGATCTCGTGAAGACTATTGACAAGCCACTCGACATGACCGTCAATTACGAGATCCTCGAAACTCTCAAAGACGGTCTCGCGTCCCTGAGAGAAGAGCTCGACATCCTGAGGACTGGCAAGAAGTTCAGATCTTCCTCTGGCGTTGGTGGTGAGATGGTGCTCGCTGACGAAGCTGGCGAGACACGTGAGCTATCGCCCGAGGATGTGGCTGCTGCTGAGGCTGCTTCGAATGGATCTAGTACCACGAAGGGCATGAAGCGCGAGGATCTGAGCAAGATCGAAGTCATGCTCGCACAGCTGCAGATCAAGATCGAGGCTATGGATGCTACCGTGCAGGACAGTGCTCCTGCGGCGCTCAGACCTGATGTGTCGACCAAGGCTGATCTGGAGCACATTGAGCACTCGATCAGTGGGCTGCAGGCCGCGATCACGATCTTGGCAGCGAAGGAGATTGTCATGCCTGAACCAGTGGCGCCTCCAGCGCCCGGGGGTATCGCGATGAAGGAAGACACTGATGCTCTGGAGACATTGCTCCGCAACACGAAAGGTCAGATTGAAGATCTTGTCGTTGCCGGCCTGCCTCTACACCCCGACACTGCCAGCAAAGAGCACATTGACGCAATTGACGCAAACATTACCGTCACTCGGGAAGCCGTCGACGCGTTAGCCGACAAGCTCAACGAAACTATGGCTTCGAAGGAAGATGTCGATCTTGTCGCCGTCCTCGCTCAGGACGTCAAGACCCTCTCCGAAGAGATCCGCGACAAGCTCGAAGCCCAGCCCTCGGAAGACGAGCAAGCAACCCGCATGACGAAAGCGGACCTCGACGTGCTAGGCGTGATCTGCACCGAGATCAAAGTCAAGGTCCAGGAGATGGAGCTGCCCGACGTTGCGGATATGCCTACCAAAGCCGACATGGAGCAGCTGCAAGGTCTGATCGCAGATTTTAAGGAGAGCCACGATAAGATGAAGGACAGCTACGAGAGCGATATTGCGATCACGGCCAAGGCTTTCGATGATCGGAAGCAGGAGTTCGACGACACTGTGAAGCATATTGAGGATGTGAAGATGAGCTTGATGGAGTTGAAGGATGATGTTATGGTCAAGTTTGCGGACTCGGAGAGTGGCGTCAACACGCTTGGAGAGGCGCTGAAGGGTATCGAGGAGAGAGCTTCAGGCGAGGAGTTGCGCGGTGAGGTCAAGGAGGTGCTGGAGATCGTCAGGGCGGAATTCGAGAAGGCGCACGGGAGTCTGGAGGCCATGAAAGTGGATCATGATGCGCATTCTTCCAGGAGCCTGGAGAAGCAGGGCGAGCATAAGGAAGCCACTGTGCTTGAGCTTGGTGTCAAGCTGGAGGTGCTGTTCGACGGCCTCATGGCGAAGTTCGATGACGCCCAGCGGGCTGCTGAGGAGAAGGCGCTTGCGCTTGAGGAGAAAACTGTGGCGCAGGAGGAGCTTTTCAGCAAGACCAACGCCATGGCCGACGATCTGAAGCTATCGATCGACACACTTGGCACGACGCTCACCGGTTTCACCACCTCGTATCCGGAGGCTATGGACAAAGTCTGCGCGGACTCGAAGACAGTCTACAACCGCGTGGACGACGTGTGCAACAAGCTCGACGAGACGCAGCAAGGCGTTGCGCACGAGCATGGCGTCACTCGCGATGAGGTCCTCCGCGTTCTGGCTGCTGTCGACACCGTGCAAAGTGATCTGACAGAGCACAATCCGCGTTTCATGGTCAGCCTCAAGGAAGTCCAGGCACTGATCGGACAGCACTACGAGCACAGTCAGAAGGCTTCCGAGACTGCTGCCGAGCATGCGCAGAGCGTACGCGACTTCCACGAGCAGATGCGGACCACGCTTGACTCGAAGCATGCGGAGCTGAGGAGGGACCTGCCGGCGCTGCTGCCGCCTTCTGCTGAGATGCCGGCGCCGATCATCGCGGAGAAGTATGACGATAGTGCTATGCACGGCAAGCTCGATATTCTTCTTGAGCAGGGCGGCAAGTACGATGACAGCGCTGTATGCGACAAGCTAGACACCCTCATGGGCCACGTCACGCAGACTGCGGACCCTTCAGCACAGCTTGAGCGTCTGGACAACATCCACGAGAAGGTCATGGCGACTGCCGCGGAAGTCTCGGCTTTCGTCGCTATGCAGGCCAAGCAGATCAGCGCTGATCATGAGAACAAGGAGAAGGAGGCCGAGGAAGTTGCACTCTTGCTTGAGCGCCGGCTGGTGCAGAAAGATCAGATTGAATCTGACATTACCGTACTTAACGAGGAGAAGGACTCGCTCCGCACTGCTGTCGAAGTACTCCGATCCGAGCGTGAAGCTCTGGCCGCGCAGAAGACAAAGATGCAAGCCAATGTCAGCAGTCTGGAGACAGCACTGCAAATCCGTCGCGAGGAGTTGCACGCTATGGACTCTAAGGCTGAGATCATCGAGCGACGCATGCTCGAGGGTGTCATGAACCAGTCTCGCATGCTGCTGCTGGCGAAATCTGCTCGCGCTGCCGCACCGCCGGCACCGAGCTCGCCGAAGAAGCCGAAGCCACAGGGTCGCGATCTTAGAGTTCACAGCAATGCCTCGGCGCTGACTGCTCAGTCGAACGTCTCCAAGCTACCAGAAATGAAGCCGAATCGCAGCCTCGCTCTCAGCCGGCCTGGTGTACAGCGCACCGGCGGTGGCAATCTGACCAGCAGCCCTGCAGCAGAGCGGCGCATCATGTCACTCTCCCAAATCTCGCACAACACTCCGGCCAATCCCTCGGCTTTCGGCCGCTCTCCGGCGCCCTCTCTAATCGCCTCACCAGCGGGGAAAGGTTTGAGTCGCAGCCACAGCGTCAAGACCAATTTTGCTAACCGCAAGCCCTCCTGGGCTAGTAGCAAGCGTGGTCCGAGCCTGAGCGCCTCCGGCTTCAACAAGGAGAACGAATCGACCCTCTCCGAGGAGTCTGAGGGCGAGCTAGAGGGTACCGAGACAGCTGGCGCGTACTCTACGTTCAACGACCACGGTATGGAGGAATTTGCTTCTGATGCTGGGACTGAGCGCCGGACTTCGCATCTCAGCCAAGCCGAGAGTCGTGCGACGTTCGACGACGCGTTGAGCTACTCCGAGGGTCCGACGCCTTCGGGCTTGAGCGAGGACAGGAGGACGAGTTATGGCACTTACGATACTGGCACGGGGAGCTACATGACTGGCACTGATCTGGATCGTCGTACCAGCATTGGCAGCTCTGGCGTCGGGACCGTGGGCGTGGAGTCTTCTCTCGCCAACGAAGGAGCCAATGGGCAGACGCAGGAGGAGAGACAGGCCGAGGAGAGAGAGGTGCTGAGACTTGAGGCGCCGCCTATGGTGTGGGGTGAAGGGGGAAAGGGCGTCTATGCGCCGCCCAGCGATAGTGGGTTGGGGACTGATTTGCCGACTGCGACTTTTAGTGTGGATGGGAGCGCGGCGGAGTACTTTCGTTCTTGAGTATGAGTTGGGATAGCGAGGCGTTGAGAGGATGAAACCGAGATACCGCAGCGTTCGGTCAGGGGAGTACGGTCATTGAATGCTGGGATGCGTGGGGTAAGGTAGTATATATACCTTCGGTACGCTCACTTCTACTACTTGCCGGTGTTTTAGAGCTTCGCTTTCGCCTGATCCTTCCACTCCAGCTCCTTCAACCGCTTCCTCTGCGTCTTGCCGCTAATTGTCTTGTACCCTCCAAGCCACTCTGCACTCACAAATTGCACCTTTCTTGGGTACTTGTAAGGCGCCGCGTGCTCCTTGCAGAAGTCCTGTAGCTCTCTTACCAATTTCGCTGCGTCCTGTGCAGTTGCAGCTTGCGTCAGTACAACGTATGCTTTCACGACCTCTCCTCGAGAGGGATCTGGTGAGGAAACTACGGCAGACTCGACAATGGCCGGGTGCTGTTTGAGCGTGGATTCAACTTCGAATGGCCCGATTCGGTACCCAGAGCTGTTTATCACGTCGTCGTTGCGGCCGACGAACCAGAAGTAGCCGTCTTTGTCTCGCGTTGCTCTATCGCCCGTGAGGTAGAAGCTCTTCTTCGGGTCGTTTGGTGAAGGTCGCAACTTCCTATCTAGCTCTCCATTCTCACCGAGATAGCCGTCAAATACGCCGAAGAACGGGGAGTTCTCGGCTAGGTCGACTTGGATTGCTATATCGCCCTCCATCTCGTTGTCACATTCCGCACCGTTTTCGTCTATGATGCGGAGCGGAACACCGGGAGAAGGGCGACCCATTGAACCGGGACGGACTGGGGAGCCTGCGAAGTTGCCACAGACTAGGATTGACTCGGTCTGACCATAGCCGTCGCAGATTTCCATGCCTGTTGTTTCTCGCCACAGCTTGATCACTTCGGGATTGAGTGGCTCGCCGGCACCGGTGCAGTGTTGCAGGCCTTTCGGCCGGTGTTGACTGCAGTGCTTCCTTGAGTCGTCGAGCACTAGCTGCCGGTAAGCCGTAGGTGGTGCGCAGAAGGTCGTAATCGGATAGCTATGTAACACATCCAGCGTCCGTTTCGGGTCAAACGCCGTTCGGTCATCGTGCACGAAAAGCCCTGCACCGCAATTCCAAGCTCCGAAGTAGGACCATGCTGCTTTGGCCCAGCCCTGCTCTGACAGGTTCCAGTACAGCTGTCCTGGCCTGAGACGTAGCCAGTGCTTTCCAGTAATGACGTGGGCTAAAGGATACGAGATGTGATTATGCTGCACCATCTTCGGGTTGCCCGTTGTTCCTGAGGTGAAGTAGATGATGGCTGCTGACTTGACGTCGGGCTTGGGTCCAGTGTGTCTCGCGTCCTTAGGTATGTGACTCAGCGCTGTACCGAAGTGGACGACATCTTTCGGCGATCGGTCTCCTACTTGAATGATATGTCTGATCGACGGGCATCGATCTCTAACCCGAAGCAGCTTCGCCACACTGACCGAATCGCCGACAAATACAGAAGCCTGGGATCGAAGACATCGATACTCGATATCCTTCTCAACCAGGAGTGTCGTAGCAGGGCACACAACAACACCACAACGGAGTCCAGCAGTTGCGATCTCCCACCTGCTGCTATCAGCAAGGCGCCTTGCGGAGCAACGCCGAAGTACATGATACTCACCACTCCGGCACTCTCGGCAGGATCATGAGCATCTTCTCGCCCTGCTGAACACCAAGCTTCTCCCGTAGCAATACTGCGATACGATGGCTCTGTCGGCTGAAATGGTCGAAGGTGAGCTTCCGTTCGGTCTTTCGATCTTGCGACACCCAGTGCATTGCGACTCCATCTTTGGGCGGATGCTCGGCCCAGTAGTCGACGACATCGGTGGCGAAGTTGAAAATCGCTGGCCGTTCGAGGGTCGACGCATAGTAGTGCGCCATGACCAGTACCGAAACTGCAGTAAATGATGCCTTCCTGGAGAGAGTGACACCCAGCAATGCGCGCTTCAATGATCCACAGTATGGCCCGGACGCTCAACAGAGATCTGGCGAGGACGCTCTACGTATAGTCTGCTGGGACTGTAACATATGTCAGTATTGAGATAGAGCCAATGTGTATATGAAGACGACGTATAGTACCGAGTGACCTGCACGTGCTCATTGCGGGGAATAACGCCCCTCCACTGACCCGAAGGAAAGCGTAGATCTATGCAGCGTCGCGACCGAGTCAGATCGCGGCACAACAACGACACCTCGGGCGCTGTGAGCAATACGCTTATTTGAAAAGAGTCGATACCTGTGTTACATGCTGTCTAGTTGGCAGGTTGTAGAGTGCTCAATGCTCAACATTCCGGCATGCCCTGTTTCACATCATCAGCTGGGAATTGACCTGCACAGCGGTATCGATGCTGCTCACCTGGCCCCTAGACGATCACTTTTTAGCTTTGGCCGCCTCTGCAGCGGCCTCCTCAGCAGCCTTCATCCTGTCCCTCGCCGCTCGACTGCCACCCAACTTTGGACCCATCGCTTGGCTCGGGTTTGCTGGCGGACGTCTCATCAGATTCCGTTCCTCAGCAGCAGCCAGAAACTCGGCTTTGAACTGCATAGCTGCGAGCGTGTCGTTGTCGAGCGTGCCGTCCGTGAGGCCGGGAGGCGGTGTAGGGTTGGCGCTAAGCGGGTCGTAGTGTGGGTTTGCGAACTGAGATTCAGACAGTATCTGATCGATGAGGCTGTCTCGTGCCACCTGAGAGGGCGATGGCGGCCGTGGCTCTCGGCGACGACGTTGCCGGCCTTTCGGTGCTTGGTCTGTCTTCAGAGTCATCGTTGACGGCTTAGACTGGGTAGCCTGATTCGCAGCAGCACTTGTCGCCGCAAGATGGGTACCAGTTGGCAATGAACCTGTGCTATTCGGCGGCTGTGGCGAAGACTTCGCTCTGGCTTTCATTTCAGCCAACTTCGAGTCTATGAATGCCAACCTACGTTGTTAGCACTGCTCATCGCTCGATCAAGGACGACGAACTAGAGGAACGTACATATGCTTGTCGTCCGTTACCGTAGCCTTGCCAGTGGGCTTCACGAATCGCGCGTTATGCGATTCATCGACCTCGATTGTCTGCTGAGGGACAATCGCGAGTTCTGTCTCCATATTGGCCGGTGGAGGAGTGTTGGAGAACATGACGCCGTGCTTCCTTTGCCTTCGGACATGGTTGGTAAGAGCGCTCTGCTGATCGTCACCGTTCGAGTCCAAATGTTCATTCTTGTCGCCGTCGTTCCCATTGACGTGGTGAGGTTGAGCGGCTTCATTACCACGAGAGACAACCAGCGTATCTCCTGTCGCGGTCATCGGTCTGCGAGATACGATCTTCCGTCGCTTTGCTGGGCGAAAGGTGGCGTTCGTAGCCGTGTCCATGGGATCATCCATGGCTAGTCGCACTTTCTGGGTCGACTGTTTGAAGTCGCTCTGGCCTAGCAGAGATCTCGAAGAAATTCCGGCGACCGGCCCATACCGCAGGCTGAAGATCGATGTTTTGCTATTCTATTGGCTATCGACGGGAAAGAAAAGGTACATGTAGACGTCGTTAAAATATCACACTCGGCCAGCCGTAGCTACTGACTCGTGTGCTCAAGCCATCTCCTCCTCTCCCGGATCGACTACAGCCAGATCTACACCCGAGGGTATCGCACTGCTGCGGCTGCAGTGCGGGCAGTGGTAGAGTTGTACAATTAAACGATGTAGCTGTATGTCAATCGATGAGCGAGGTAGGTCGGTCGGTTCACTAATCTTTCCTTCCCATTATCATCCTACAACGTAAAAATGCCCTTCAAATCCCTCCAACAGGACATCCTCCTCCCACGGCACCTTACAACCTGGCAATGGCTGTTTGAGGACCCGACATACTCTCCACTCCACCGCTTTCCACGCAATGAGCTGGCAGGCTATACCGACGCGGTAACGAAAGAGCATCTCAGCTGGTTGGATGTCAAGGAGGCAGCGACGCACCTCTCCACCGCCCTCGTGAAGAAGTATGGCCTTCAAGTCGGCGAGACAGTCGCTCTGTTCAGTCAAAACACGATATGGTACCCGGTCGCAATGCATGCTACATTACGCGTGGGCGGGAAGGTCTCTGGTGCAAGTCCAGCCTATAACGTCGAGGAAATGACCTACGCGCTACAGAAGGCCGATGCCAAATTCCTGTTAACGCACCCAAATAGCATGGAAGTTGCTGTACAGGCTGCGAAGAACGCGGGTATCCCTAAGGAACGCTTGTTTCTACTTGAGGGAAAGCTGGAAGGCTATACCACGGTCAAGGAGCTTGTCGAGATTGGGAAGAGGGAGTCGCAGCAGGCTGAGGTATTTTCGATACCGAAGGGGAAGACCAACTTCGACGTCTGTAAGTATTGGGCTCTATCTTCATTTCTCTAAAGATCTCAGAATGTGATTGCGCTCTCATGAACGTAGCCACTACAGCTCGAATATATTACACAGTACTGTGGAGAAGTCAAAGTCTATCGGGATCGCGAAAGCAGTGGACAGAGATAGCGCAGGATACTGACGCGTTGCAGGCGGATTCCTGTCGTTCAGCTCAGGTACAACAGGTCTACCCAAGGCTGTAAGTTGTGGCTGTGTGAATGCAGCACGTACCTGCTAAGACAATGTTCAGGTCATGATCGCCCATCAGAACGTCATAGCACAATGCCTCCAAGTCCTGCAAATCACGCCTCCAGATCTGAAGCGCATCCTCGCCGTGCTCCCGTCTTTCCACATCACCGGCCTGGTCCACGCCCTTCATCTCCCGGTACTGCTCAACGCCGAAGTCATCATGCTACCCGCCTTCACGATGGAGAGCATGCTCAACACAGTCGTAGAGTACCAGCTGAAGGAGCTCCTGTTGGTCCCTCCAATCCTCATCCGTCTAGTTCGAGACCCGATAGTCGACGAATACGACTTGAGCTTTCTTCGACGGTTCTCTTCTGGCGCCGCACCTCTCAGTGAGGAGATCATCCAACTGCTGAAGCAGAAGTTCCCACAGACAGGCTTCAAGCAAGGCTACGGCATGACAGAATCCTGCTCATGCATCACAGCTCATCCGCCGAGTCTCTACGACTTCAAGTACGCTCACGCGGTCGGCACGATCTGTGCCTCCACCACAGTCAAGATCATGAAAGAAGATGGCACGGAAGCTGGCGTCGGCGAGCCTGGTGAGATCTTAGCGAAGGGGCCGCAGATCGTAATGGGCTATCTGAACAACGACAAGGCGACGCAAGAGACCTTCGACTCAGAGGGCTATCTGCACACGGGAGATCAGGGCATGATCGACGAAGAAGGCATCATCACGATCACCGATCGCATCAAGGAGCTCATCAAAGTTAAAGGCATTGGAGTCGCGCCCGCTGAACTTGAAGACCTTCTGCTTGGCCACCCAGAAGTGGAAGACGTCGCTGTGCTCGGCATTCAAGACGAGTATTCTGGTGAAGTACCGAAGGCGTTCATCGTTGCGAAGGCAGTGGGCAAAGCAGGACAAGGACTGGGCAGAGAGTTGCTGGGTTATGTGAGGGAGAAGAAGGTCAGGTATAAGGCTGTGAAGGAGGTAGAGTTCGTTGAGGCAATTCCGAAGAGTGCAAGCGGCAAGATCCTGCGGAGGGTGTTGAGAGATCAGCAGAAGAGTGAAAAGAGGGGTGTGGTGGTGAGAGAGGAGAGGGCGAAGATGTGATCTGTTGACGTTGAGGGTATTTCGAACCTCGCATTTTGGCAGAGAAACACTGGTTGTGTCCTGGCGTGCGTACAACTATGTTTGGTAACTTACTTATCAGCAACTGCAGCGCGGTAATGACGCCAGTACCTTGCGGTATCGAGCATATGCGTTCTACACGTTCGCTGTGATGTGGCCGAACTTTACGGTAAGTTCGTGGCTGCTGATGCATTCGATGGTCTGGAACTGGTCTACACCGCTACCACTGGTGGTCTGCGGCACTTCGACACTAGCCACTGACTGCAAAGATAAGAGACGGTGAGCTACTAGAGTGACTTCGTCCTTCGGGACGCAAAGTCAATTCATTTGATCTGCTCGGTATCTGGCGGCTGCACTGTGCCAAGCCATGACCATACGAGCAACGCTCTATGGCTACGACATGATCTCAACGAAGTCCCCGCCCCTCACTTACGGCACACATCCTCCAACGTATGGATGGAAGATTCTGCATGTTCAGAATGATCTCTTTCCTGATTTCACGAAGCTCTTCCATCTTCCACACCACACGTTCCAGTTTCCCATTTCTCTTCTCAGGTCATTCGCTCGTTTCGCAGTCACTCAAGCAAAGATGCTCCCTTCTCTCGCTTTCGCGCTGGCGCTCGTCACCGCCGTCTCAGCCAAATGTCTAGGACCGCATGGCTGCACTCAGGGACCGCCTGTCAAGAAGGTGGAGAAGATCATTGGGCCTCGGGCAGTCTATCAATGCAATCCAGGACACTCATATCCCAATGGAGTGTCGTGCGTGTCGACTAATGGTGGACTGGCGCTCGTCACACCATCGCCCACTGCTAGCACGACGTACGCTTGCAATCCGGCACACTCTTACCCTGGAGGCGTGGGCTGCATCTCAACTGGCACCGGCCTTGCTCTAGTGACTCCCACTGCGAATGCGACGAGCTACACTACCGCTACTTCGACCAATTACACCACCTACTGTTCTGTCCCCACTGTGAACACTAAGTGTGGCAAGACCTCTACTGTGAGTATATCTAGTCCATTGACATGCGAGGATACTAACGCTCGCCAAACAGGTCACTAGACCCAAGACCGTCACTTTCACGGGCTGTCCTTGCACGATTACTAAGACAGTGAAGACATGGTCGGTCTACACCACAAACATGACTCTCTCTTCACCGACTTGGTACCAGCCCACCAAGCCAGCGACGACCCCCTGCAATGGCACTACTGTCACCAGAACCAGCTCGTACACCAGGCCCGTGACTACGCCATGTAATGGCACTACCAGCTCCACTACCAAGGCCACCTCGTCCACCATCTCTTGCAACGGCACTGCCGTCACGATGCCTAGCTCCTACACAACCTCATATTGGATTACTACAACTGCCACGCAGGGCAACAAGACATCTACCGTCACCAGCGCTATCGTCGTTCCAGTCACGCCCATTGTGCCCAATATGACCACGAGCGTGAGTCTATACCGGTCGAAATCGCACGCGGCAGCACATTGACATGATACTAGATCTCCACGGGCTGCACGACCACCTACTGCCCGTCCTCTACGACCTTCACTAATGGCAACACAACGTACTCTGTACGTCGCCTTCCTCCCACAGCTGTCAAGAGAACATCGCTGACATTCCAACCAGGTCTCCTTGCCCACGGTCCTCACCCTCCCTGTGACATCCACAATCACCTACCCCGTTGGTCCCCTGATGCCACCAGGTACCGCCCCCGTTGATCCCGTAACGCCGCCAGGCACCACACCAGTGATGCCCGTCACCCCACCAGGCACTGCTCCAGTTGTGCCTGCCACATATCCGGGCAGCTCGCCAGTCAGCCCTGTCACTCAGTCCGCTGGCTCTGCGATCCCGTCGGTGTCGTCGTACAGCGCGCAGCCTACGACTACCTCAACCTACAAGGGTCCGTACCAGTCGACTTCGTTCGCTGTGCCGAAGTCGCAGGTTGGGAACGCGATCGCCGTTGTGATTCTTGGAGTATTTGGGTGGATGGTGGTGATGGCTTAGAGGAGACGACGACATAAAGAGAGGGAGCGGAGGGCGAGAGACGGAGATAGAATGGAGGAAGTAATGTGTAGAGTGTTGGATGCCATAGAATGAAAATCAGCAGCATTAAGTCATCTTTATGAATGCATTATATGGATATCTCGAGTCACTTCGCTACACTACGGCCGTGGGTCACAATCGTTACACTATTCTCATCCAGTCCTCCCGCCACCCCATGCCATCCTCCCATCAACACACCACCTCAATACGGCGAATTCACCACCTCACTCTTGCTCAAATAACTCCCCCTCCCCTTCCCACGTCTCGGCGTAGCCGGCAACGCAGCAATGCTCTCCCTCGTCGGTCTCAATAGCTGCCGTCTAGCAACCATATCAACCTCATTCGGCAGCGCGACAACGATGTTCTTGTCACTGCCGAATTTAAAGTTATCAGCCTTCACCTCCTCGCTATACCGCTTGATGGAGTAAGGATCCTTGCGCCCGGCGAGAACTTTCTTCATGCTCCAGGTGACCACGAAGGGGCCGGTGGCTGTGATGATGGCTGTCTCGGAAGCGTCTTCGCCTGTGTTGAATTTGGCTGGGGTGAAGGAGAGGGGTGCTTTAGTCTCGTGCTGGAATTGCGCCACATGACTTGGTGTGAGAGCGAGGCGACGGGGTTGCGGTTTGGAGTCTTTGGCGAAGGGCTTCTCGAAGCCGAGTTTGCCTTCGTTCTTGCCAGAGTGCTGCATGTTGTCAATCAGCAGGAGGTAAGTGCGGGTCGTGGCCAGGACCCAGCGGCCGTTGGCGGAGTTGTCTAGGCCGATGATGGGGTCGCCGAGAGCTGGCAGCGCGGTCTTGGCTTGGATGCCGAGGCGGTCGAACATGCGAATGTCGCCCTTGTTCGAGGCGACGGAGATGTAGCCCTGGGATGTGGTAGCTGCCGCGGAGAAGTCGTTTTTGCTGGCGTATTGCTTCAGCTGAGATTCCACGAGCTTGTTGCCAGCGAGACGAGGATCGATGCGGTAGAGCGCGTTGTGCGAAAGCCCTATGAGGGTCTGCTCATTGGTGGTCTGGGCGAACTTATTTTCTGGTGCGAAGACATTGACTGGGATATCGTCGTGAACTTTCCACTCGTCGACGACCTTGCCATACTCCATGTCCATGCGGAATAGGCTGTTGGGGTTGTCGGCGCTCTGTAGGACCATGTCACGGTCTTGCATGTGGAGCATGACCTTCTTGGGGGCGAACTTCTTGCCCTTTATGTCTTGAACTTTGCTGATGCTGGTGGAGAATTCGAGGCGATTGTCGTCTGTGTGCTTGAAGACTCCGATCTTGTCGCCGCGCACGACAAAAGAGCGGTCGACTTTGGCACCGACTGCGAGCTGACTGTTGACATTGCCATCTTCGTCGCGCAGCACAACATCGTCCTCGCTTTCGTCTGAGTCGTAGTGTTCGCTCTTCTGACCGTCATCTGCATCCTCGTATTCATCTTCCTCGTCCTCTTCCGCAGCCTCCGCCTCCCGCTCATCGTCTTTCGAATCCTCGATAACCAGATCATTGAACGAGTCGAGCACATAGTCTCGATCTGCATCCTTGATCGCCTTCGCCCACTTCAGCTGATTTTGATTCTCCCACAGCGCCTGCATCAGACCCTCCTGAAAGCGCTCCTCCGTCTCTCGATCCTTGAACTTCAGCAGCCATGAGTACGCCGAGCCATCCTCGCTGTAGTGGTTGAAGATGAAGCTGAGGTATTCGAAGTTGAAGACCGGATTGATGTCTGCGATGACCTCTTGACCCAGCCAGTCTTGCTTTGTGCCCACGATCTGTAGCCAGTACTTCCAATTGCCCACCTCGCTCACTTGCGCATGCACAGCCGCATCTTGCAAGACGAATGTGCCTGATGTGAAGTCGAAGAGGTGGAGCTCAGCATGCTCGCTGCACAGTACTTCTCGGCTCGTGGGCGCGGCTCTCGATGCCGGCGCTTTGGTGGGTGTCTGCTCGATCGCCTTCTGCGGTGTGGCGGCGGCGACGTGCTTCATAGTCGACTCACGTGCCATGCTGCCGGGCTCCTGATATGCAGGTGTCCGTGGAGTCTTTGTCACAATCGGGCTGCTGTTGGCGGACTGCGCGACGGGCGACTGGACCGCAGAACTTATCACTGGACTCGCCTCTGGCACTTCACCCTCTCCTTCAAAGTCGAACTCCTCAAGCTCCTCTTCTGTGGCCTGCTCGTGACTTCTGCGAAACTTCCTCTCGAACTGACACTGCGCCGCCGCAAGCTCAAAGCTCGCCGCAGTCTCCGGCTTAGTCGAGCTATGACACACAAACTCGTACAAGTCTCCCGAATCGCCACTCAGATCCCGCCACGCAAGGACAGTGTCACCAGTATCCTGAAGACTGACCCTAAAGCGTAAGCTCTCGTCGAGGATGAAAATGCGTTCGTCCTTGTCGCCCTCCCCGTCGCCTTCCTCGTTCAGCTCCTCTTCGCCCTCTTCGTAGGCGCGCTGGATGGCGAGGTGATATTGAAACTCTTGGCCGGTGCGACGGATGAAGGCAGCAGCGTCTTTGAAGATGAGCTCGCTTGAGCCTTTCAGGGAATGCGGGCGCACGAGGTAAAGCTGTCCCTGCTGGATCTCGACGATGTTGGTCTTATCTGCGTTGCCGAAGACGAGTTTCGAAAGAGACTTCAGCGCAAACATGATGCGGATGGGGTAATGAGCATGGCAGTGAATGGGAATGCGGTGACCTTATCAGTGTTGAATGCGACAGCAGTCGTTTGTTGATGGTGAGACGTCATTTGGTCGCTAGCGGGGTCTTTTGTGTAAGGCTGCAGCACAAACGCCACTCAAGTGAATCAATGTGGCGCAGCTGCCTGGCTCCAAGTAAGTGAAGCGACGGGAAGTGACATTGAGACCAGACTCCCAACATGGTAGATGGAGCGATTGTCCCAGATAATATGTTGCGAGACAATAGATGTAAAGATACAGGCATGCAGGCACCCGCGTAGTAAAGGCAGTCCCAAGGGAGCAGATGAAGGCAACATCGCAAGACAAATACGCCTGTGAGTTTACCTCAGACCTCTCGAGATCGCCCTGTCTCAATACGCCTTCCCAAGATAGACGGTCGCACCGCCACCATACCACAGCGTACCTTGCCGATGATCGAGGCCCGTCTCCTGACCCACTCGCCACTCACCATGCGGACTCGGCCAGACCTCATTCTCAAGCCATGCATTGATGCTCTCGATCGTCTCAACAAGCTTCGCCACCTTCTCGTGATCGACCTTACCATCGACTTCGAAGTCCTGCTTCGTGACGAAGCGACCGACAGTCAAATGTGCCGAGGGGACGACGTAGCGGCTCTCTACTTTGACGCCTGCCGCTTGAACTTTATTGAAGACATCTCGTCGGAGATGGTGGTAGCTGTACTGATCGTCGTCGTCTCCTGAGGCTGGGAGGAATGATACTGCCAGAGCTTGGGCATCGAAGCTGATCATTGGCCTGATGAGTCGAGCGCGATGGTCGTGTGTGCAGTCTGCAATGTCGTGGGCTGATGGCGAAAGCTGCTTGACAAGGCTGTCGATCTCGGTTGCTGTTCGAGAGTGCGTGACTTCGAGTGCTGTCATGTGTAGATTTTCGGGTGGCATGATCCACATGTCTATAATCGTAAGCACTGTGAGTCTTCCATTACAATTGGTAGGCGGACGCACTTGGTGCAATCGTCAGTAGCCGTCGCTGAACCCCAACGATCAGTTCCCGGATTCTCGTAGGCGGTCTGGCCCAAAACACGAGACAGTGTCTCCAGTCTTCGCCTCCAGACTGCAACTGAGCCAGCATCTCATCGATCACCACGCCTGAAAAGTCCGGTGCGAGCAGCTTGGCCTTCTGCTGAGCATTGCGGTTCGTGCGATGCTTCTCGTAGACAGCCTGGATCTTCGACTGTATCCAGTCAGTCGATGTAAGCAGGCTATGTCCTTCTTAGTGCCAGTCTTGGCCCATTGAGTGTCGTACCGGATCGTCATCACAGGTCTCGATGAGTCCGTCGTAGGGGTTATCGGACTGGCTCGCAGATGCTGCGCCAGAGAAGTCCTCGAAGGTATAGTAAGCTGCCATTAATTCAGTGCGATGCGTGTCCTGAGAGTCAGCTGAGCAGACGCATCACGACGAACACAAAGGGTTGCCTCGCATGTCACTATGCCTGACCATCATTTGTGAAGCACAGTCTTGTGGTGACTCCATTCATTGGTTAGGCTCCACAGCATCGGGCTTGGCAACCTCAAATCAACCTCTTCACATCCTTCGTAATAGAACTATCGGCTCGTAATGCATCTGTGGACTGACGACATCGTCCTACCACTTTTGGGTCATGGAGTACATGCTCTGGTAGTTCGTCGACTGCACTTTAGCACAGGCGGCTCGCAGGTCGTCGCCACTGATCGCGTGCTATGATCACCGCCACTCACACCGAGCTCCCCGAATCGGAGAAGCCCGACTTTCGTGCCAACACTCGTGCCAGTGTAATCCAGACCGCCTGATAATGGTGGGATCTCAAGGACTCGAAATGCCGCCGCCATCTGAGCTGGGCGGCGTAGAGGACAGCCGACGCCTCGTCACATCGTGCGACGCATCTTACGGCACACTGCACAAGGGCTTAGATGCAGCACTGGTAGCCGTTCGGTGGACTGGCCCCGACATATGCACTTGGAATGGCATGTTGTCGACATCGCTGTCGACTTTGCTGGAACAATGCACCTGGCCTTACTTAAGCAGGTGGCATGTTCGCGACAAAGGTTTCTCTTGGCGCGTTTCTACGCGTCTATCGAACCTCAAATTCCCAATGCCGGTGCAACACCACTGCAGTACTGTCTATGCGCCTTGCGCACTGCATCGCCCCCCACAGTGTTCCCCTTCGCACCGTTTCTCATCGCATGTCATACCATTGGGGTTCAGTACTAATGTGAGAACGCAGTATACTTCAGCTATCAGCACAATGCCGAAGCGCAAGAGAGATCTGGAGGTCGCGCAGTCGTACGCAAACGTTCGCAAAGATGCAGATTCCGACTCAGGGTCGAGCTGCATCGAAGTCCGGCCGCCTCTCACGCAGCCAGCCGCGCGCACGTCCAGGAACACAGTGCGCAAAGGCAAACGCGCAAAGATTGTGCACGAAGAAGAAGATGAGTTGGCGCTCATCCAAGAGCCAAAGTCGCCGCATGGCGTAGTCTTTGTGCCCTACCACGAGCGGGAAAGGGCTAAATGTGCGTATGAGAAAGCCCAGATCGCACAGAAAGAAGCCCAGCGTGCGCAAAAGGAAGCGGAGCGATCCCATCAGGCGTCCACAAGGAATCCTGGCGCTTCGAGCGCTCTGGCAAGCTTCAGGGGTGGTGGCCTCCGTTCGGCGACTGTCTCGGCTCCGCTAGCAGCTTCGTCGCCACTGGAAGCCTTCACCAGCGGCCAATTCCGCAACGTGAGACCTACGCCTCGGCCCTACTTCTCAAAAGTGACACGGCAACCCTCGTTGAGCAGCAGCACAGCGACATCCCCGACATCATCAGTCGGCCCAGTCGAAGGCCCTGCATCATCTCGTACTTCACCTGACGGCTCGATCGACATGAACGACGCATCTGCCAGCTCAACACCTGAGACTGGCAGGCCAAGGAGGAGAGTCAACCGACCTTCCTACCTATACGAAGCACCGCAAGAGCTTTCCGAGGACGAGCTCGCGGCCGACGATCATAATTTTTCAACGAAGAAGACGAAGCGCAAGTCGAAGTCGAAGAAGGAGGAAGAAGATCAAGACTACATGTTCGATGCAGAACAGCTCGAGGTAGAGAGCGCAGAGGATGCCTCAGAAATGGCTTCAGTAGAAGGCACAGAGTCCGAAGGCTCCGACGGAGAGGACGACATGATGGATGACGAGGCTGAGAGTGACAATAAGCGGAAGCGGACAGCAGAAGGCGCACCCGCTAAGATCAAGAACGGCAGGACTGCAACTAGCGGTGCGCGCGAGCAGATGATCTCGTATCTTCCCTACAAAGGAACTGTGGACACGAGCTTGCCACCTATTCATGAGATTGACGAGATGTTCTCCGACATGGTCCTCAAAGCTGACGGTCTTGGTCTGACTGACGCATTGAGTGCACTACACCGACCACTGCGGGTAGCTACCATGTGCTCTGGTACTGAGTCGCCCCTGTTAGCGATGGAGATGATTGCGGACGCTCTACAGGGCAGAGGTATCACGCTCGACTTCGACCATCTGTTCTCTGCCGAAATCACGCCCTTCAAGCAAGCCTATATTCAGCGCAATTTTAATCCCGCACTAATCTTCCGGGATGTCGGTGAGCTCATTGAGGCCATGAAGGACGACGTTCCACATGCGACAACGGCTTACAACGCTGTGGTACCCGTTCCCGCGAATGTCGACATTCTGATCGCTGGCACTTCATGTAAGGACTTCTCCAACTTGAACAACTGGCAACAAGACCTTGACGAGGATGGTGGCGGCGAGTCGAGCAAAACCTGGTTCGGAGTGCTGGCATATGTGAAGGCGACCCGACCCAGGATCGTTGTTCTGGAAAACGTGTCGGGCGCCCCCTTCGATCAGATGATGGACTTCTATCGCAACATGGGCTATGAAGTTACAGGCGTGCTTGTCGATACGAAGAACTTCTACATCCCGCAGACTCGACAGCGTGGCTACGTGGTGGCGTTCGACAACACTCGGGGCGGGAAGTTGACCGGTGCCGGCGATGCCTGGGCCACGATGATGGGTCATATGCAGCGAGTAGCGAGTAGTCCGCTTGCAGACTTCTTACTGCCAAATGACGAACTTCGAAGTCGGCCCCATGAGACTCTCGATGTCATGAACAAGAAAGAGGTCGACTGGGCGAAATGTCATACCCGACACACAAGCACCAGACATTCGGAAGGGCTTGGTGGCGGGAGAGAGACACTCAAGTGGACAGAGAGCGGCGCGATACTGGTGCAGGAGCATGGGTCTGCTGTATGGTTCAAGCGCATAGTCAACCGCGTACGAGACTACATAGAAATGGCTGTCCTTCGCAAGGCCAGAAAGGAGGAGGACATCAGATTCAAATCACGTGTCTACGACGTCAGTCAAAATATCGATCTCACCAAAGGCGAAGGCTCGTACGGCATATGCCCTTGCATTCATCCAACTGGCGCCTTCTATGCTTCGGATGCAGCGCGCATCCTGACAGCAGAGGAGACCCTCAAATTGCAGGGTATACCTCTCAACAAGATCTCCTTTACGAATGAGACTCAGGCAGAGATACAAGATCTGGCAGGCAATGCCATGACTTCAGTTGTGGTTGGGTCTGCTATATTGTGCGCATTGACTCACGGCATGCCGGCAATCGCAGCGAATGTCAAGGGTGCGGCTCCTGCGAACGTCTACACGCCGCTACAGCAGACAGCAGTAGGTATTCGACCGGTGCCTGAACATGCTGTGACGAAGGCTGCGCAACAGGACGAGATGTTCTTCGACGTGCAGACTGCAGCCAGTGCGGGAGCTCGCTCTGTCCGTCGCTGCTACTGCGAAGGGGCCCAGGATGTCACCGTTACCGACATCCAGCAGTGCGTTGACTGCGCGCACACAAGTTGCGTGAAGTGTGGGGGCAGTCCAGCTCACGATTACGTCCTCGCGGACGAGCTAGGCCGTGACAGCCCACTCGCATTTGAGAAGAGCCTGCGGTCGAAGCTGCCGCTGCAGCTCGGCTTCGGTGTGACACAGCTGGACCGGCTTCTCAAGACTATCCGCAAGAGCGTCAAGGATCGAGCCTACGCCGACGCCGTCACCCAAGCACTTCGGTCAGACTTCAGCTTCGCTAGCGTCGCCAGGAAAAGAGACTGGGTTGTCAATTACACGGCGCCCACCGCAGAACTACGGCTTGTGCTCAATGCCGATTTGGCAGAGTGGCGTCTTTTCGCCATGCCTCCGAGCTTGCTTCCTGCCAAACACCACATGCGCAAGATGTTGAGACAGCCTATAGCCCGCTGTGTTCTCCAGACTTCCTCATTGTTCGCAGGACAGTGGCAATGGCGCGATTTACCTGCGTCAACGTACCGTGTCAGCATAAAGGCGCAGGGTGTAATGGTGCCCACCTGGCGGGCTATGCTGAAGCTACCAAAGTGTGAGAATCCGACGGCTCCCAGCCAGCTGCGTATCAATGCGCCAGATGAGCTTCTGATCAGCGGCACCTACACTGCATTGCCAAAATGCGGCACGGCTCACGACAGTCTGTACAAGCGAATGGACCCTCCTGGCAAGCCTCTGTATCTTTTCCAAGATCCTACTCGTACAGGCGATGCGAAACTTGATACCTTTGTGTTCGCCCACAATCACGAGCGACTAGACTATGGAGAGCATCGGATCAGCGTCGCTCACCTTGAGCCAGCTTGGAAGCCATGGGCAGAGGCGGACATATTCAGCGACGCATGCGTCACCTCAGACGCGCTGTGGCGTGATACTGAGCAGTTACTCTCTGCGTCTATTAGGCCTGCGAAGATCCTGCTGCCGGTGCAGGACGGGGATAGAATTCCACAGCTGGGTTGTCAAAGCGCCGAGCTAATCGTTAGTTGTGAGGTGCAGGGCATATCCGAGCTTGTCGGGAAGACGTCCTCGATCAGCGCCAGCAATACAAGATTCTTCACTGATCACGCGTGGGTCTTGGAGATGATGAGGCGCAATTTGCCTTCCGACGAGTGGCAGTCTCTGTCATTGGCCGTCAGCTCAGACTGTAAGACGTGCTCGCCTGCAAGACCGGCCCTGCGTTGGTCGATAGATTCGGATAACCGGCTTATTGGGATCGAAGACAAACAAGAGTCTACGAGGTACGAGCGCGAAGTCAAGCATCAGCACGAGCCACTGGTGTTGAAGACGAGCACGTCCAACGGTGTGACCACTTTGAGCTTTGGCATTGATCTTGCTTCAATGGCGCACAAGGCGATTGCGTCCCTGCGCGTGCCATCTCAGCCAACGTCGTTGCGCTGGCGACTGCATTCTATCGCGGACGCCTCTGACTTCCGTGTTCGGCCCTTCCGCCTACAGAAGACGGTCTTCAGACCCTACACTCGTGACGTCGGGATGATGAGCATCAAGGGAGTTCCCCAGGATCTCATGCCTCAGCAGAAAGCACAGCTTGCATGGCTCAGGCAGCAGGAGACCGACGATGGAGCTCCGTTCGAGCTGGAGGCTGTGCAAGAGGCACAGCTTACATGCTGGCGTGCAGAAGTCCAGGCCACTACAAGCATTCACGTCCGTGGCAGCATTTGCGCAGATCATCCGGGCTTTGGCAAGACTCTGACAAGTCTCGCCCTGATACATGCGCATCTACTGGACGGACAGAAAGCACTTATGCAGGACCTCGAGCAGCGGCAATTGAAGTGCCCCAAAGCTGAAGGTTTGATTCCCACGAAAGCAACGCTCATCATCGCGCCTTCGGCGCTCGTGGACCAGTGGATTGCAGAAGCCGCCGACAAATTCGGCTACACGAGTGGGGTCTTACGAATCAAGACCATGGCCATGCTCGACAAATACACGATGGATGACTTCAAAGATGCCAAGATCATCGTAGTCAACCGCAATCTGCTGGAGAACGAATCCTACGGTGCACGTCTTGCAGATTTCGTTGCGATATCGGCACCAGCCGTGAAATACGGGCGAGCTTACACGGCGTGGCATGCCCTGGCAAGTCAGTACGTTCACAAGCATCTTGGCGAATTCGAGAAGGGAGGACCGTCCGGGCTTCGACAGTACAATACGGAAGTTGAGGCTGAGCGCAAGCAGACGTTCTGGGGCTCCGCATCTCAGCAGCGGTCGTCGAAGAAGGCGTCGATAAAATCATCGACGAAAGAGCAGAGACCAGCGAAGCTACCGACCAGGCTTGCGCCACTTTTCGAGATGTTCTGGTTCAACCGCATGATCGTCGACGAATTCCATGATTGCTCCTCACAGATACAAGATATGCTGAAAGCAATCCAAGCCGACAAGCGCCACTTACTATCAGGTACACCATGTCTGAACGACACGTATGGGGTAGCGCAGATAGCCGGCCTGCTTGGCGTGCCACTCGCGTACGGCAGCAGTAGTAGCTCGGCCATGACGAAGGGTAGCCGAGACGCTATCAAGAAGGATGCTACGGACTTGGAGCTCTTCGAACAAAGTCAACGTGTCATGTCGCACAGCATGCACGCCCGAATCTACCAGCGAGCGCAAATATTCCTCGATACCTTCGCCAGACAGAACGTCATGGACGGCGAGCCACTCCCAGTCGAGGAGCGACTCGTGCCAATAAAACTTGATCGTGACCACATGGTCATGTATAAGGAGATCGCGCAAGACCTGATATCGCGAAACATGGTGCTGCAAGACAGCAAGGACTCGAGGACTACAGGGCAGGTCGAACGCTTTAGGACCGCTTCTAAGGGCTACTCTCATGGCGAAGAGGTCCTCTCCCGGCGCGCCGCCCTTCTTCTCCGCACGCACATGAGCAAGCGCACGATCGAGCTGCCGAAAGGCTTGGCTTCCCTCATTTCTGGAGGCCAAGCTGAGATTGACCGCCTAGTCATGTCATCGCAGGAAGCATGTCGCAGAGCCCAGAAGGCACAGAACGCTGCCTTGGAGGCGTTCGAGGCGGAGGCTTTGCTGAAAGATCTCACCAAAGCGCCCTTCTCTCTTGGCGACGGCGACGCAATCGACATCGTACAGCAGGCGATAGATGCACACAGGACCAAGTTGCCGCGCGAGCAGTGGATACCCGAGCTCGAGAAACTCGGTAAGATCAAGAAGACCGCGGGCACGTTGGCTGAGAGACTCAAGAAGCTCGACAAGGATGCGCTCGGTTGTGCACTGGAGCGTGACACGACTACTGTGGTCAGGACCATCTCGGAGGATCTGGTGACCGCCATTCGGACAAGGCGATTCATCGCAAACGTGGTCCGCCTGCCGAAGACGCCACGGTGTGAGGTCGATGACTGCAAATACAAGAAGGACGGTTGCGGTGTTTCTGCGCTATGTGGTCACCTCATCTGTGAGCATCACTACAACTTCAACGGCCCTGACAGTATATGCCCTGTGGACGGCTGTCAGGCTTCGATGCGCGACCATCACATGCTGTGGTCACATGCACTTGGGAGCATCGAAGGCAGCAGTAACTACGGCGCCAAGATCGAAAAGGCTGTCAAGCTCTTGGAGGAGATCAGAGCTCTCGAAGATCGCGCTGTGCTATTTGTTCAATACGCCTCCCAGCTTGAAGACATAGCCCATGCTCTCGAAGCCGCTGGCATTGACGCGACTGTGGTGCACGAATCAGCTCAAGCTGGAGACCTTATCAGAGCGTTTGCGGCCGATGACAGCAACGACACCGTCATCGTCCTCGATGCTTCAAGCGAGACTGCTGCCGGCTCGAACCTGCAGTGTGCCAATCATGTAATCTTCCTCTCGCCTCTCCTTTGCAAGACGCAATACAAGTACGACGCTACCATGGCACAGGCCGTTGGTCGCGTCAAGCGCCATGGGCAGAAGAAGACGATCCACGTCCATCGTCTGCTAGCGCTCTATACCATCGATGTCGACATTCTAGAGGCACGAGAGCGTCTTTCGCAGCGCACGCACGACGACAAAGTAATTTCACAGCAAGGTGGCTTCACCATCCCCACACCTCCGCCCATGACCATCAAGCGTGCTGGCAGGAGGCCGACGGTCAAGACTAAGTACGCCAAGCTGGTCAACGAGGCGAACTACTACAGTCTGAGGCCGTACTCTTGGGTTGCTGGGCAGCAAGGTAAGGAGGTGCTGGAGAAGCAGGACTTCAGCTCGCATGTCACTTTCTCCGAGAGGTACCAGGATTGAGGGGGAGGTGTTCAGGTGTAAGATGGTAGCATTGGAAAGAGACGTGGGATGGTGCTGGCATGCATGGCGCGCGGCGTTTTGTACGATACCCCTTTGCGCATAGCATCCACATGATGGCATCATCGCGGACACTGAGAGGTGGAAGAGCGATGACCAGACTCACGATATTCGGTATCGAAATTGCCTTGACATCATACACGTTTCACTGCGCCCGTTCCCATGCATTACCCTAATCCTGCATCTCCACATCACTCCCCTCCACTTCCTCCTCCTTAGCTTTCTCCTCAACCCTAGTAAACACTCCACATCCCCCCGTTCCCACACCTCCCAGCCTCCCCACCACAATCCTCGCTGACGGTCCAGCCAACCCCTCAACCTCCCCACCAAGTACAGCCTCCCTCAAAAAGCCTACCGTAGTCTCAAAACTCATCTTCATAAACGGACTCACGTTCCCTCTAAATCCCATGCGATTGAAAGCCTTGTACTCGCCATCTCGCGTCATATAGTCGGCGATGAGCGTCAGATGTCGGACATCGACGCTGATACCGTGGCCGGCGAATACGGAGCTAAGCTCGAGAACTATGCTTGAGCGAGCTGCTTCGACGCCGTAGGTGTGTAGCAGCGAGGCGGTGGAGTTGGGGAGAATGTGGTTTGGAGGGACGATGTGCTGGTAATCCCACATTGCTTTGATGTTCACGCCTGCAGTCAGGATCTGCTTGGTGCTGCCGTTGGAAGATTTGAAGGTCGCTTCGTCGAAGGCTGCAGAGGAGATGTTCTCCACTGACTGGATGAGTGCTTCTTTACACGCTCGTTCGAGCAGCGAGAGGAGCAGGAGTTTGGCTGTCGAGGCTGCGTACTCAAGCGTGAAAGTGCAGAGGCTGGTGACGGGGTCGAAAGCGAAGGATGTGATGTCGTTGGTGGACTTATTACCTTTGATGCGGGATTCGCGGTCGGCGGCTAGGATCTTCTGGGTGCGAGAGTCGACGTCCATGTCAACGTCTTCGCCGTCTTTGGGAGAGCGAGAGCTGCCGCCATAGGCTTCATCTTCGGGCTCGAAGTCTGAGGCAGCATCGTCTTGTTGAGCTACTTTTGCGGCGAGGTCGGCATCTTCCTCGTCTTCGTAGGCTTCGTAGCCGGCTTGTTGGCGATTGCCCTTTGCCTTGTCGCGCGTGGCATCATCATCGCCATCATCGTCCGAGTCGTCGTCACCGCCTTCGCGCTCTGCAGCGGCTCGTCCAGACTCTTGCTCCGTTGCGCCGGCGCTTTTGCCAATGTCTGGCATGGCATCACTTTGCGCGCTGCCTTTGAGACTCTTCTCCTCCTTGCGCTTCTTCAGCTCCTTTCTAGTCATGGCTTGCAGTCTCGGCAGCAACTGGAACTCAATAGCACTGATCACGTCTTGCACGGTAATCGCATACTCCCGCCCGTACTCTTCCCTGCTGAACAACTGCAGCCTGACCTCGTACTTCTTCGCCTCCTCGTACGCAATGCCCTTGCCCACACTCTCTCTGACCTCGACAGAGTCCACGACCTCACTCAGCGCTAGTCGGCTAATCCCCTTCGCAAAGCGTCTCCCCTCTTCGGCCGAGATCTCATCATGCAGCTTCAGCGTCATCAATGGCGTAGCAATATTCGTAGCAGCAGTCATGACAATCTCTCGCAACCTGGGAATACCCAAGGTGACGTTCTTGGCCGCGTGACCAGCCAAATGGAAAGTGTTCAGCGTCATCTGCGTACTCGGCTCTCCTACAGATTGCCCAGCAATCACACCAACAGCCTCACCAGGCTCAACGACAGATCGCATATAGCGCATGTCCTGGATACCGCGGAACTCGTTCTTTGTCAGTCGGCCAGCGATGTTCTTCTTCTTATCCTTGATCAGAGAGTCAGGATTGTAGTCCATGTAATCTCTAGCACTGGCGAAGAGCTTCTCGCTAATAGCACCAGCTTGTCGTGATGGGTTGTAGATGCTCAACGCTGGATCTGAGGCTCCCAAATCGCCGCCTGACTTGCGATAAGCTTTCTCGGCGTTCTTTGTAGCTTCTTGCGCATCTTTATCGAGGATGCTCTCGAAGTCGCGGTCCATGGAGAAGCTTTCGACAAGCGAATAGTGATTCTGGGCCGTGAAGGTGAAGTCGCTAAGGTACTTCGCTTTCGCGACATCGAGCCCATCTTCGCCGTAGAGGAATTGAATCACAGAGCCGTCTGTGTCACGGACGCTGGAGTCGTACTCGACTTTGAGACCTTCCATGCCCTTGATGAGACAGCGCTGCAAGTAGCCACTTCGACTTGTCTTAACGGCTGTGTCGATCAGACCTTCTCTCCCAGCCATGGCGTGGAAGTAGAACTCCTGTGGTCGTACACCCGTTAAGAAGCGATCGACAATGTAGCCTCCAGCGCGGACAGAAGTCTCAAAGGGCTTGAAGCACGGCAGCGTCTTTCCGGAAACCATCACTGGTACTCGTCGACCTTCGAGGACCTGCTGACCTAGATTGCATGAGATCTGGTTGGCGTTCACGCCCGATCCTTTAGCGCCAGAGGAAGTCATGAGCTGCATCTGATTCTTCGGGAAGGGTTTCGTAAGTGCTGTAGGCAAACAGGCGGCGGTGACGGCTGTCGACAGTAACGTGGTAGAAGTGTTCGTCAGTTGATCCAACTCTCGCATCTTGTCGTCGTCACGAAGCACACCCTCAAGCCTCCGCCGCAGCTCACGACTAGTGGTACTTATAGCGGTAGGATCAAGTGTGACGTATCTCGCAGACACATCGAAGCCAATGCTCTCCGTTCCAGCGAGTGCCTTCTGCCGCATGCTCTCACCTCTTTGGGTGAAGATCAGGTCTTCTACACCACAAGAGTGCGCTCGCATGTGTAGTAGCTTCGTCAACAGCCGACCAAGCACGGATAGTAGTCGACCAGCTACGGTATGTCCGTATGCTTCGTAGACACTATTGACTAGCCCTCCGCCTGAAGGACCGATCTGTTTCTTGTCGATAATACCCTGCATCAGCTCCCCTTCCGAGAAGATGACCGTCGCTTCCTCGGAGTTCGCATTCCATAGCTTCGCCGGAGTCGTCGAAACACCCTTCATAGTCAGACCCTGATGCGCAGGCGGTGTAATATTCTTCAGCACCGAAGTGATGACCTGCTTGCCAGTCCACAGCTTCTGCGGCTTCATGACTGCAGGTGGCACAGTCTCCAGCCTACCAGTCGTGCAATGCCCGCTCTCTGGCCGCAGCGCTGCGTATAGCAGTTGCATGTAGTCCTCGCGATTGAAGAAAGTATCTCGATTCGTCAGCCACACTCCCATGGAGATGTGATCCTGGATGAGACCGCGTAGTGGCTGTCCGGCAGTCGCCGAAAGGTACTGGTGATCCGTATCAGCTATACTCAGCGCTTCAGCTCGGGCGATTTCGTTCTGCGGGAAGTGCATGTTCATCTCGTCTCCATCGAAATCAGCATTGTAGGTATTGCAGTTGGCATAGTGCATGCGCAGCGTCTTCTCGCCGGGCAGGACACGGGCTCGATGACACATCATGGAAGGTTTGTGGAGTGTTGGCTGCCGGTTCATGATCACGATGTCGCCGTTGTTGAGATGTCGATGAATCTTCTTCGGTCGTGTACCTCGATTCGTTGCCGAGGGCGCAAGCAGCTGGTTGGCCAGCGCAGTACGCTCTTCTGGGTTCTTGCGGTCGAGGTTCGTGACTTGGCCTGTCTCGCTCTCGATCGCAATCGCGCCAGGCCAAACATGTGGTCCGTTACGCACGGCTTCTTGCAGCTCTTCGACATTGTAAACCGTCACCGGCTCCGGGTATGTAAGCTTGACGGCAAATACTGGAGGAACTCCAATCTCGTTCGTCTCAATGTTCGGATCTGGCGAAATGACCGTACGTGCAGCAAAGTTGACACGCTTGCCCATCATGTATTTCCTGAACATGCCCTCCTTCTTCTCGAGCTTCTGCTTGACTCCCTCAGGATTCCGCTTTCCCGCATTGCCCTGCACGGGGTTACGATCTCGATCGATCAGACTATTCACAGCATCCTGCAGCGTTACCCAGGTGTTCTCGAAGTCGGCGTATGTTCTCGCGCGATACCGCTCATCGCGTTTCTTCGTGCCAGACAGCTCGCGCTGTATCGTGGTCATGAGATCGCAGGCATTGATGACGTTCTTGTATAGCCCGTTCTCCTGCGCTTCCGAGATCTCATCGCTACCAGTACGTGCCTCTGGTCGGAATCGATTCGGTGGTACAAGTATGTCTCGCACGAAGAACATGTCGGCTGATACTCGTGCAGCAGGGCCAGACTTTGTATCAGCGCCATATATGAGACTGAGGATTTCTTGCTCGTTCATGAACAGCTGCTCTAGTTGTGCGTGTATTCGGGTCTGGTTGAGATACACCTCTGTGTCCTCGGGCTCCTCTCTTGTCTTGGTAGACACGCCGGCATCCAGATCCATGGTATCCCCGCCGACGATCTCGACCTCGCCTTCGTCGCTGCTGCTTTCCACCAGCTCCTCTTCCTCGGAAGATCGCTCCATGTCCGCGACGCCCTCGTCGATTTCGCGCTTCCTCTTACGACTTCGCTCCTTCTGTGCTTGCTCCCTCTTATACATCACCACAACCGGATCCTTCGCCTTCATCCCAGCCTGGATCATCTTATTCCTATGCTCCTTGCGCAACGGCTTCCGGAAAATCTTCACAAACCGATCCTTACGATAGCTGTGATTCAACCCGGAGCAATTCCCACACTTCGTGCCCTTCGTGATAGACCCCATGAACTCCTGTATGATCACCCTCCGCGCATTCATAACAGCCTCGGTCATCTCCTCCGCCAGCCGTCCCTCCTGCCTCGCCCGTCTTATAGCCTTCTTCACAAACCTTTCCCGCTGCTCAATCAACTCCTTCGTATCCCCACTCACCCCTTCCTCTTCATCCTCCTCGCTCTCCTCTTCAGTAGCCTCCCCACCCTTCGTGGCACTCCTAACACTCAACTCATCCAGCTCCGCCATCTCCCTTAGCAACCCATACCTCACAAGCCTCAATCGACACACGAACCGATTGACCACCACCCTCGCCATCTTCAATCGTCCACAATACACACAACCCCCTCTCACAAGCCTCAACACCATATCCATGAACGTCGGATGATAGCACACCACCGGCAACTCGATATGCCCGCAATGACCGGGGCATTGCGGATTCTTGAGGCCGCAGGTGGCGCAGGCATTGTCGCCGAATTGGCCTAGCTCCGCAGTGTACAAGCCGCCGGGGATGGGGTTCAGAAGGGTGTCGAAGGTTGTGGGGTTCGTTATGCGGCGGGCGGAGAGAGCGCGGATTGAGGTGGAGGAGAGGGGGGAGAAAGAAACGGAGCTTATGTGGGAGGAGGTGGGGGCGGAGATGTTCATTTTGGCGGTGTGGAGGGGGGTGAGAAGGGAGGGAGGAAAGGCGTGAAGGTGGGTAGGGTTGTGCAGATGGGTCTCGAAAAAAGTTATGGAGCTCGAGGGTTGCATGACTCGTGTGCATCGATGTGGGAGCTCTTTGCGGATTGTCAAAGAATGGCTCGGCTTCAACGAAAGTAGCACGGAAGTCCATCTGGCAGACAAGAGAGTAGCTGGCTGGGTCTTGCGCCGCGGTGGCACTGCGCAGGGTGAATTGCGTGTCAAGCTGCGATCTACGACCCCTCTCCTTACGCCCCTCCACCCAGACTCCTACCAAGCGTCCACATATTCTCCATCCCGCTCCTCCTCAACACCTCCCTCACCTCCCCTTCACTAA
>KZ111168.1:305364-332834 GCA_002077045.2 Rachicladosporium sp. CCFEE 5018
TCCACTACCTCACTACGACGCCCGAGCAGGTGACCAGGACGTACATGGAGTTTATCTATGCGACTTACCCCGGTGGGTCATTCGACACGAGGCCATTGAATTTCAGCGATGTCACCGCCACGCTGAGTATCAGGATGTATCTTCTCGAGAAGATCTTTGCGACTTTCCCGCAGAGGAAGTTTGTTCTCGTGGCAGACACGAGTAACAGCGATGGTAAGTACACTCCTACGTCATGTCGTTGAATTCTGCTGACTTCGGTGACTTTTAGTGATGGTTCGTACCCTCCGCCACCATATGCACCCCCTCCCCCTCCCCTGACAGCGATACTGACACCCGGCGAGCGCGATTATCCCAAGCTTGCTCACGAGCATCCGGAGCAAGTACAGTGTATCTTCCTTCGCAACACGTCGGCGACAGACCCAGGAGACAAGTGAGTAACGTATCTGCCAAGAAATGCCAAGGTCCACCCAGAACAGTGCCACATACTGACAACACACCCCCTGCAGATTCCCTTACGACACCAGCGGCTTCGAAGGGCTCAATCAAAAGAGCTACATGTTCTTCCTAAACACCGACGATCTCACCGGCCTTGACATTGAGGGCGGCAACTGCTATAACACCTCTATCCCCCAGAACTTAACCTTCGGCTACCAGGGTCTGCCCTTTGGCATCGGCAACGACGCACCAGTGAACGGCAGCGCCAACGGCACAGTCAAGGGCGCCGCAGGGAAAATATCTGGCGGATCGAGCTGGACGTGGCTGGGTGCTGTGGCAGTCGGGGCTGTGGTGTCGGGACTGCTTTAGGGAATCAGCTTAGGCTTGGCGCTGGGATTCGTGTGTGTCCTTTTGCATCGGTGCGAGCTCAGACGCGTATCGTCGTCCACGGACAATTGATGTACATAGCTGGGCTCATGGGCTCGAGTATTGTGATTTTCGCCTGCATCGCTCCAGGTGGTCTGGACATAACCCACTTCAGCTAAAGTATGGAGATACTTGTGCTTCCGTCGTTCGATATTCGCAGGAGAGGGTAGACTTGCAACAGTCTTTGCTCTGGGTAATGTGCTTGTCAAAGAATTGGACTATATCGCGCGCTACTGCCACAGGCCAGCTCATGACACCGGTCGTCTCGCAGCGAGAATGGCGTCCGTGACTGCATTGACTTCCCGTGGCAGTGTACGCAATGATTGGATCTACGGTTACATGTACATCGGCTCTTGTGCGAGTGTATTACACTATTGGAAATGGGATGGTGCGTCACGCTTGTTTTTGAAGGTGATCCGGCCTGTGCGACGAACATCACTACAAAGCGATAGACTTTGCCTGACTCGCATACTACACTGCACTGCGTATGGTATGTCAGCGATGTCTCACGGTCAGATGTGTTGCTTTGTGATCACTGGCATGAAGCATGTCCAGCAGACCCCGTGGAGGCACGCGCAGATGAAGTGCCAAGGCTAGACTGTCGTCAGCACATATACCTCCACTCCCGCTCGACAACCCAGCAAAGCTACTCCGCAGCAAAGATCGCACACTGCCGCCGTATTCCGTGATCGTAGTCTCGGTGACATTTCCCATCGCATACCGCTGCTACGAGGCGCCTCACCGCGCCCAGAGCTTCCTCTTCCGCGTACACCGAGTTGCTTCACTGAACATCCCCTAGAGTCCTTGTCATTAGCTTGGGCTGTGGTACAGCATGGATCAAGTCCGCGATCGCGGGCGTGGCATGCGTCGCGGTAGGTCGCGCGAGCTGCTTTTCAAGCTGCTACCGGGGAACAAGTCCAGGACTCAGCTCAATGCGGAGGATCGCAGTAGCGGAGGCGTAACAACCAGACGCGGACGCTCTCGTAGCGCTGGTAGTCGCCTGAGCCAACTCGTGCACAACGTCTCGACTCTCGACTTTGGTGGTCTGTTCGCTACCAGTGAAACGGCGGCTCCAGCGCAGACATTCGAAGAGTCCTCCACTGCTCCGGTCTTGGCACCGATAGTCATAGCCGGCCCGAGTCTGGATGCCAATGTCCGCCACGTTGAGGCTCAACACCCGGCGCAGTGGCCTGGCGTGGAATCCCGGGGAAAAGTCCAACTAATGTCCATTGATGCGGAACTTATGCAGGAAGTGAAGAAGAGACGAAGCGTCCTGGCGACGACCGAGAGCGGTGGATCTATTATAGCAGATATTGATGCGGCTCTCACTAGAGTGGTCGGTCCAGGCATGAGCACTCGGCAGAATGGCAGCGCGGTGAGGTCGAGTAGGTTTAGGGATACAAGACCAAGATCGATCGCGCAGGTGCTTGCGGAAAGTGAGACTATGGTCACAGCTCGAGAGTCTCGTCCGGTTTTTCTAGCGGACAATTCGCATGGTCCAATGATGGAGGACCCTGTTGGAGTGTTACAGGTTCGCCCCGCTGGTCCCTGCAACCTCGTCTTCACCTTGCAGACCGAGCTATCGATTGTAAGACGGGAGCATAGGGCACAGAAGAATGAGTTGACGAGCCGCATCTTGGGACTGCAGTCGTTGCTTGGGGCTTCTTACCGGTGCAGCGCCAGAGCAGAAGCTAAGGCTACCGAGCTGACGACTGCCGTGGAGAAGCTGACTGCCAAGTTGAGCGCACAAGACAGCAAGACAGAAGATATGGAGAAACTGCTGGTAGAAGCTGGACTTGTAGCGGAGAGAAGTGATAGTAAAGTCAAGACACGAAGAAAGTCGATCAACAGGCTAACTCGGAAAGAGACAGATCAAGAAGTGGTGTCTGAGCAGCGTCTGGGCTTCGCCGATATGGCTTAGACTTGGACACATACCACTAGTGTTGTAAAGGTAGCGGGGAATAACAACGAGGCTGCGGTAGAAGTAGCGCCAAGCGAGAGACCTGACAGTGCAAACTCAGGCGATTCGGAAGCTACCGTCGTCGAGGCTGTCAGCGATGAGCCAGCCACAGGAGAGCATCTCAAGGTCGTCCAGGCCCCAGTAGCCATCCCGGACAGCAACGAGAACGCCGCGATCGAGAAGTGGAAGCAAGAGGAACTCGAGCTTGCCATCTTGGGCCTGGTCTACGCAACGGACGACTGCCATTCAGCACTGCGAATGTGATGACTGTGATGTGAAGCTGCTTGAAGTGATGGAGGTCAAGAAGAGTGAGGTTCTGAGATGAAACGCGGCTCTCGCTCCTGCCCCACAAGTCGATGCGGGCACGCGGCGGGAATGCGGCAGGGGTATGCAAGCAAAGCTTGGGCCATGTTCAAGCTGTACTTAAGACCAATGTGAACGCCGACTTCTAGTCGCGATTGATTTAGGTCGCATAACGAAGAACACCTCATACAAACACTTTCTTGGCATATAAAGCTCAACACAACATCAACGCGAACTGAGCCTGCCTCGACTATCCCCTCTTGCATCGACCTGGCCATCATTGCATCCCTGACGCGATCCAAACAACCCCGGCACCCTGTGGTCCAGCTTCGAGACAACACCGTTACCGCCACGTGATCATTCGCGCTATCACGAGAAAGCCTTCAAAGATCCAGATCAGGCAATTGCAGGCCTTGGGATCGACTCAGCCCCCAACAATAAGCTCTTAGTGAGCATGTCCAGGCCACAAACAGCCACTTCCCTGACCTCACCTCTCACATCACCCCGATGCGCCTCTTCACCACCGCAAACCTACGCTATCCAATCACGGTAACGCGTCTGCGTCGCAAGCCGGGTGATGCTCTCGAACAGAACCAAGCGCTATTCAGCTATCAGTACAGACTGCAGGTCACCGAAGGTACTCGCGACGACCCCGATAGCGAGGAGCTAGTCGAACGCTCCTTCTACTCCGACTTTACGTCCGAGCTCGAAGGCACAGTCTCCACATTGCATATCAAGGAGGGAGACGTCATTACAAAGAGGGCTTTGGTAGCGGATATCGAGGAGGCTTGCACGCACAGCACGCAGTATGGCGGCATCTGCGTCAACTGCGGCAAGAACATGGATGAGGTGAACTTCAATACTTCGATCAGAGGCACTGATCGCGCGACAGTAAATACCACCCATGCCAATACTGCGCTGTTGATGAGTCAGGATGAGGCTGGGCGGGCGGATGAGGAGGCAAGGAGGAGGCTGCTGGAGGCGAGAAAGCTGACACTAGTGGTGGATCTGGATCAGACTGTTATACAGGCTTGCGTGGAGAAAACGCTGGCAGCGTGGAAGAATGATCCGAGTAATCCGAATTATGAGGCGCTACAGGAGGTGCGGACCTTTGACCTTGTGCAGGGCAACCAACTGGTACCGTACTATCTCAAGCTGAGGCCGGGATTGGAGACGTTCCTGCGGGAGATGTCGGAGCTGTACGAGATGCACATTTACACCATGGCGACGAGGGACTACGCGCTGAACGTAGCGAGGATCATCGACCCAGATCAGAAGGTCTTCGCTGATCGCATACTGTCAAGAGATGAGAGTGGCAGCATGAACGCAAAGTTCCTGAAGCGCTTGTTCCCAGTGAACACCAAGATGGTGCTGGTGATCGACGATCGAGGCGATGTTTGGCAATGGACGCCAAACCTGCTCAAAGTCAAGGCATATGACTTCTTTGTGGGAATTGGTGATATCAACAGCGCTTTCTTGCCGAAGAGACAGGAGCTGGATGCTGCGCCAGTGCCCAAAACTGCCAAGCACCATTCGAGTGATGAGTCTCGGCAGATCGCTGAGGATGCCAAGACAGTCGGCGAAGGTGATGGCGACAAGGCAAGCGCTGAGACCAAGACTAACGGCACAGTCTCAGCCGTCGACCACATGGTTTCCATGGCCGGCTCTCAAGATCAAGAGACGATGCAAGAGAAGATCGAACAGCAAAGCCAGGACCTCGAATCCCAGATCGCCGAATCGCCTCTCCTGCAAAAACAAAAGATTCTTGACGCTGCCGACTCCGAAGCCGAACCCTCCCCCGCAGCCTCAGCAGCAGCTGAACTACTCGCCCCGAACGGCGATCACAAACCCGACACTCCACCCCAAGACACACCCAAGTATCGCCACAATCTCCTCCAAGATGATGACACAGAGCAAGCATACCTTGCCACCCTCGGCCAACGCCTTAGAGAAGTTCACACGGCGTTCTTCACTTCCTACGACGCCGCCCTCCCGGCTTCAGAGACCGGCCGTATCGCCGCTCTCCGCCCAGACGTCTCATCTCGCAAGCCGGCCCTGCCAGACCTCTCCGCAATCCCAGACGCGGCGCACATCATGGCCTCTCTTCGCCACCGCGTACTAGCAGGCGTGCATCTAGTCTTCTCCGGCGTCGTACCCCTAGGCGTGAACATCCACAACCACGACACAGTCATCTGGGCCAAGACCTTCGGCGCGACAGTGAGCGAAAGCGTGAGTAAGAAAACAACCCACGTCATCGCCAGTCCTGAGCGACGGACAGCCAAAGTCCGCCAAGCTGCCAAGCGCGGCGGTAGAGTAGCGATCGTGAGCGTGCAGTGGCTATTCAAATGCTTCATGCACTGGCGTCGCGTTTCCGAGGACGCTTACAGAATTCACACAGACGCCACAGTGAATGGCACAGCAGACCTGCCCAACAGCTTCGACGGCCGCGGCGTCCTGCTTTCCTCCTCCGACGAGTCTGATGTACTCACGGAGCCGGAGACGGAGACCGAAACCCCTGCTAACGGCACTGCCACCAAGCCCTCCTCAAACCTGGCGATCGATACAGACTGGACAGAACTCGAAACCCACCGCCCGTCCCTCGATCGTGCAGACAGCAGTTCCACACTAACCGAAGCGCCGGAAGATTGGGGCAGTATTGACGACGAACTCAACGAGTTCCTCGGTAGTGACGCGGATGATAGCGAGACGGAAAGTGTGCTTTCCATCCGCAGTGCCGACTCTCCGCCAAGCAGCTCCAAGAAACGCAAGCGAGGCGAGGGGGAGGCGGATCCGGATGGTGATGGCGGGGTTGCGGTTGAGGGGGACGAGGAAGAGGGAAGCAGACTGCAGAAACGGAAGAAAGAGGGACTTGAGCGGACTAGTAGTTTGACGCAGGTTGCTTCTGCTGCTGGGGCTGGGGAGTCGACACCCAGTCCAGGCGTTGACCCCGGAGGTGGTGAGGCCGAAGAAGAGGAGGAGCTGGAAGGGGACGATGAGTTAGAAGGGGACGATGAGTTGGAGGCTGCGCTTGCGGCGGAGTTGGATGCGCTGGAAGATGAGTAGATGTTGGTAGAACTACACATTCTCGCTCTGCTGAGCAGCCACGACACTCTAGTCGCTGTCACTCATCATATTATCATCTCTACCCTTCGTGCCCACGCCCGCAGCAGCCTCAGCGAGAGCCTGCACAGCGTACTCAGCACCCTCCTCAATAACCCTCCTCTCTTTCTTCCCATTCGCCAGCGCCGCCTGGGCTGTGTACGTCTCCAAGAAATACCTCAATCCTTGCACCAGTCCTTGCGCCGAGCCAGCAGCCCCGAAAACACCCTTTAACGTCCCCTCAAATCCCACACTACCGCTCTTCTTCCCCGCTGCGTGGCTCTGTAGCAGTATGGTGGTTAGTAAGACTTCGACAAACATCTGCGTCCCATGACCCCTGAGATACATCAGATTCAGCACTCTCAAGGCCGCGATACTCAGCCCGCTACCCGCGCCGGCGCCAGAGTCAGCTATAAGCGAGCCGAAGAACTTTCCCAGCGCCACGATCTGCGGCACCGCCATATCGCCTCCCTCGTCATCTGCAGGATTATCTTGCCCTTCCACCCCATTGCCAAGCCGGCGGAAAATGTCCCAGAGTTGATACTGGAATGCTTTTCGCAGGGGGCGGTCGGCGCAGAAACGGCGCGCAACGACGGTGTAGTAGGGATTGTAGACTGCTTCTGCTTCGCAGCAATGTAGCAGCACGCGAGGGATCTCGAGTTGCTGTTTGTTCTTTAGGTGCAGTTTTAGCAGCCGCGTGTGCGCTTCTTGCGCGTCAGAGGAGGACAGCAGGGCAATGAAGATCGCTTTGCGGACGGATGTGTTCATTCCCTGCGCTTTGGCGAGACGGGTAAGGGAGACGGAGTTGGGCGTCTCGGATTCGTAGCCGTTGTCCACGGGTTGGCTTGATGCTTTACTTGGGTTAGAGGCGAGTTTAGCGGGGTCGTGGTAAGAGGCGCCGATGAGCCACCATTTGCCTTTCTTAGAGGTGTCGCGGATATCCGCTAGACTTATACTCAAGGGCTCTGTAGCGGCGCGTGTAGAGCGCGTGTTCAGTGAGCCAAGGGTGCGTTTCATGCGCGTTATGTGTTCGGCTGTGACGGCTGAGGCGAGGACACCGGTTTTCATGCGGTTGTTCTTGAGATTGTTGATTGTTTCGATCATGAACTTTGTGCGGACTGGGAGATTTGCTTCTCCTCCTAATGCTGAGACAGAGCGCTGCAGGATGAGCACGATGTCTTTGAGGGACGTAGGGTCGTCTGAGCGCAGCTGCGTGCCTGAGGTGCGGATCATGCGGAGGAGGAGCTCGGTGTTGGCCTCGGAGAGGGTGGTGAGGAAGACGCGGATGTAGTCGAAGATTACGATGCTGCTTGTCATCTGGAGGGTGTAGAGGTTTGAGAGGAAGCCGATCAAATTCAGCGTACGCTTGCCTTCCTCATCGTCACGGGACTTGTCGATCTCGAGGACGATCTGCTCGAGGAGCTGTGCGCCGAAGTCGACGCCGATGACTTTGAACAGTGCAGTGGCGAAGCCTGCGTGAAGGATGAGGAACGTCTCGCTGAGTATGGAAGGATCGGTGGCGAGGCCGATCAGGAGCTCGATAAGTGTAGTAGTCACGTGCTGTCGTGCGTTCTTCTCGTAGATCTCCTCGACCGACTGCAAAATTGATAGGATGTTCGCCTCGGACAATCGATTGAGGAGGCCTTGCAGCTGTCGCTTCAGCTGGCGAAGAAGCTCGTCGTCCGAGGCAGCGGCTTTTCGTAGAGATGGCGGTATGTACTTGCCTGCGGGTACGACGTCTTTCGTGACGGGTGCGACATATGGATTCTCTCGCACGCGCTTCACAGGTGGCGCAGGCTCATCGTCGGCTCCCGAGTCATCAAAGTCATCAGAGTCAACCTCGTCATCTGAGAACGGGTTCTCTACATCACCGTCGCCGTCCTCGGAAGCTTCGTCCTCGTCATTGCTCGAGAACCCAAACGTATCTGCATCGCTCTCCTTCTGCACGTCAATCACCTGAGGTAGTGCGGATGTAGGTGCAGCTTTTGCGCGCTTCTTCTGCAGCCACTCATCGTCCTCAGGTCGCTTTCGCTTTCCGCCTGGGGCACCTTCAATCTCACTATCACCGTCCGAGCCAGTTACGAGCCAATCAAGTTCATCATCTCCGACCTTCTTCGACTGCTTGCCCTTCATGCCCAGCTTCCTCTCCAGTGCAGCGATTTCGGCATCGTCCTCCTCAAGCTTCGATCGCACTGCACGTGATACTGCCGGTACAGATGGCACATCGTCTTTTGAGTCCGAGTCATCATCTTCTGACTCTACGGCCTCTGCTGATATAGGCGCCCGTTTCTTCAAGATTGACTTGACCGGCTTTGCGTCCTTCTTGGGCTGCACAGATCGCAGGACTGCAACATCACTGCTGCTGTCATGGTCCACGCGAGCCGAGTGTTCGAGCCCCTGCGGCCGGCGACCTTGCCTTGCCCTCTGTGCCGCACTCAGCGGTGCTCTGCCCTTCCTTGACTGCCGCTCTGCTTTCCGACGGTCCTTTCTCGATACGTCCTGCTTGCGCTTTGACACCCCACCGTCTTGGACCTTGTCTAGTAGTGCGGCAGGCAGCTTTGGCCCTCGATTTTGGCGACTCATGCTAGCTTAAGTTCAAGGACGGGTCTTGCAATCCGGCACCATGACATTTTCCTCAATGTTTAGGTAAGCTGATCTACATCAGATAGGGCCCGGGGCGAATGTGGAACCGAGAGTCTATCGCTACCCCACCCTGAGGACGCCCGCAGGACAGATAATTGAATCGTACCCATTGAGATTAATCACCACGGCTGGAACGGCACTTGCGACGACATGGCGGCCGGACACATCAGTAATGGCGAGGTAACTGAACAGCTTATCATCTTACTATTTGCCGCTTCACATACTAAAATGCGATCAGTTCTTCACGCAACTTGCCTCGCTCATAGAAAAGACACAGAAGAAAGGCCATGGATCAGTCCATCTTACGCAGAAACGACGCAAGTCGCCCTGCAGTCCCGCTCCCAGGTTCGCTTGGCTGACCGTATCTCGTAGTCTCATACGAAAGCACACCCGCTCCTTCGAAGGACGATCCCCTCGCCGACCTGAACCCCGCAGCATCCCTACCCATACTCGTCCGAGTCTCAGACGGCAACACACAATCGAAAGACCGAGTCAAGAACAAAGACCACATCAAGTTCGCAACCGTCGTGCAGCCGGATGAGCTGGAGACATTCTTCACGAGGTATGCGGAGGTGTGCAAGGTCGGCATGCAGAGTCTAAGGAAGAGGGACAGAAGCAAGAGGAAGAAGACGAAGAAGGGAGGGCCAAAAGGGACTGAGGTGAAGGGCTGAGATTACAAAGACGACTTTATCTGCTGTGGGTATGAGAGCGACCTACGAGAGCATGCCAGGAGATCACTCACGACGCAGAGTACGCCAGACTCTGTCTGCTGGAGGAACGGCGTGCACGGAATTGATACAGGATGTGCCGGCGAGTGACACGTAATGGCGCCATCAATTGCATGAGACTCAATCCTGATGGCTTCGCGCCAGCGCGATCAGCTGTTCCCCAAGGCTTCGGCTCGTTCAAGAATTTAAGTTACGAACCGAGACCGAGCATGGGAGACTCGAGGTTATTTGAAAGGCATCGATCAGGTGATGGTGTTTGGCAACTTTGTCGACATAAGAACCCGCATGCTGAAACCGTAAGGTGACATAGCTTTTACGGTCAACTTGCCGACATAGCATACATAACAGTTACTGGTGCGTTGTACATCCACTGTGGGCTTCGTCAACCTCACCCTACGTTCATGCTCAATTCACAGTTTTCGCAATAATCACAACACCATCACTCACTTCCAACACCAGCACTCACCTTCACACTTCAGGATCGACAATCCACATCGGGAAATCCGGTCCTCGGTACACCTACCTCCGCAGAGCAGCCCAGATTCCCCCATCATTATGGTGGCAGCTTACGCGTGTCTCATCGCAACGTCAGCCATCACCAAAACCCAATGGCACAGCTCCCGATGATCACAGCACCAAGCATATCGGCTAGAGCTGGCGCGGGGAAGGCCCGGGGAAGGTATACCACAGCTATAGGTGTGGTGCTCGCGGTAACAATATCGCGATTATGCAGCACTATATATCTTTCCGTTCCTCGCTTTCCTGCCCTATATCGTAGCCGCTGCAGGCTTGGGCATTCTTGCATGTCCCACTATGCATACACCCAATGGCGCAAACGGCTACGTGCACACTAACGGCGTGAGCACTGCTGATGGCAACGCCACAAACGGACATGCAGCATCGGATGGCAAAGCTGCACCTGTAGAACTCGAGCTCGATGCGCTGATCGTCGGTGCTGGCTTCGCTGGCGTCTACCTTCTGCATCGATTGCGCCAAGAAGGCTACAACATCAAGATTGCCGAGGCCGGGACTGCGATCGGAGGAGTCTGGCATTGGAACTCGTACCCTGGCGCTCGCGTGGACTCGCAGTACCCGATCTATGCTCTGTCAATACCTGAGGTGTAAGTGATATCGCGCCCCCAATCTGAATGCAGTCGCTGACTTAGGAACTGCTGCACAGATATAAGACGTGGCAATGGAAGCAGCAGTACCCTGGCCAGAAGGAGCTGAAACAGTACTTCGAGCATGTCGACAAAGTACTGGATGTTAGCAGAGACACTCTCTTCGGTACTACAGTTCTTACAGCAGTGTTCGATGAGTCGACGGACAAGTGGCGAATAGAGTGCGAGAATGGGACTCGAATCACCTGCCGGTACTTCCTGTCCTGTATTGGCTTTGCAGCGAAGCGCCATTACCCGGACTTCGAAGGGCTAGACAGCTTTAAAGGTTACATGTGCCACTCCTCCTTTTGGCCACACGAAGGCGTGGACGTCAAAAGCAAGAAGGTCGCTGTGATTGGTACAGGAGCGACCGGGATCCAGATCGCCCAAGAGACAGCGAAAGAAGCATCCCACCTAACATGCTTCCTGCGGACGCCAAACCACTGCATCCCAATGCAACAAGGCCACGTTGATCCTGAGCAACAAGTGAGAGATCTCGCAACGATCCACGACCGATTAACGAAGAAGCGCTTCGAGTCTCTAGGTGGCATGCTCTACCCAGATGCAGCGAAGAACGTCTTCGACGACTCTCCTGAAGACAGGAGAGCAACACTAGAGGAAGCCTGGAGACTCGGCGGCTTCCGACTGACATCAGCGTACAAAGACGTCCTCACGTCCGAAGCGGCGAATGCCGAAGTCTACAAATTCTGGGTTGAGAAGCGGCGAGCTCAGATGACCGATCCCGTGAAGCGAGATCTCCTTGCCCCGGAAGAGGCGGTGCACTTTATATTTGGTAAACGACCGAGTCTGGAGCAGGACTACTACGAGCAGATGGACAAGCCTCACGTCACGCTCGTTAACGTCAAGACGAATCCTGTCAGTCATGTAGTTTCGAACGGAATCGTCACAGCCGACGGCACACTCCACGAAATCGACATCCTCGCCATAGCTACCGGCTTCGACGCCGTGGTCGGAGGCTACAAACACCTCGACATCACTGGCCTTCACGGCGAGACACTCAAGACCCACTGGGAGAAAGGCGTGTACACTTACCTCGGCATGACTGTCGCCAACTTCCCGAACCTGATGTACACTTATGGCCCTCACTCGCCGACGGCTTACGCTAATGGACCGAGCATTGTGGAGCCACAGGCGGAGTGGATCGTGAGTGTTATGGATAAGATGAGGGAGGAGGGAAAGACGAGGATCACTGCGACGGCGGAGGCGGAGAGGGAGTGGAAGGAGGAGATCAGGAAGCTACATTCCACGTCCCTCCGCGATCGAATCGACGGCTGGTATAATGGAACGAACATCCCGGGAAATGTGAAGCAGCCGTTGAACTATAATGGCGGAATTCCATTATACTTGAAAACGATACGGGCAACGCTCGACAATTTCGACGGGTTCGAAGTGAAGTGAGCGATAGTCTCTGGGTCTGCAAGGACGGCTGAAGATCTATGTGCTTCGTCCATACCCTTCAGGTCCCTGGTCGAGCTCCTGGGAGAGAATGACTTGCCCGTGAATACAATCCAGGCGCAGCATAGACGGACTTACGACAGCTATGGTTCAAACCCAAGATTGACAACAGACATAGCAAATGATTAAGCACTTCTAAAGACAACGGCCTATCACAAAGCCAGATAAGCAATTCAGCTACTGCTTGCTTTCACATATTTTGAGAAGAGGTATGTCGGTCGTTCCTTCCTCTTCACAGCTCATCACTGGCAGATGCTTCTCTTCCCCAAATCTAGAGATTTCTACGAAGCAGACTTTCGCACTACTCACTCCCATGTCCATCTTCTCACCGCACAAGCCCTGCACTCCAAACTTGCCGCCCTCGTCCAACTCGCAGGCCAGACGCTCCACAGGCCGCTTACCGCCTATGCCTCTGTCACTCATCAACCCAACTCTGACCGACGGCACGTTTCTGCCGTCCACGACAAGGAGGTCCACGCCATTCCCGCGAGGTCGTGCGACATCGCAAGCAGCAGTGGAGTCCTCATTCGGCGTACAGCATACTACACCTCCAGGCGGCATGCCGCCTCCCCCCACGACACAGAGCGCAGCAGCCACCGGCCTCACGGCGCCACCGCCCACCCCACAGCCCCGACACTCCACAGCTCGCTTGCCTCATCTGCCTGCCCACCTCACCAGCTCCCGTCTATCTGACAACTCTTCCTCGCCGTCAGCAATTAGGAGATCTACGCCGTTCCCGCATTCGTTGTCCAGGATCAGAGAGCCCACTCCATTTCCCGCCCGCGGCCCAGGGTCCCTCATCAAGACCAAGAAGACCTCCGAGCCCTCTGAGATCTCACCGATACCCTCATCCTGGACTTCTGCGCCTTCTCCCGGCACGATCCCGTCGCCTGACCATGATTTGAAAGTTGGGTATGGTGGTAAGAAAGTGGCTGCTATGCTTGGAAATCGGCAAAAGACGCTTGGAGACGTGGTATCGAGGATCACGACCTTCGCCACGGAGGCAGGAATTGTGGCTATAGACGTGTCGGTCAGGTTGATCGGGTGTGAGGCGGGACATGAGCCTGTGGCCGCAGAAGGCAAGGGAAACGAGGTTGCTGTTGCGGTAGAAGAGCGTCAAAGGCGCGACGGTCCGGGCGAGGAGGATGACCAGTCTACAAAGACTGAAGACGCGGTGATGACCGAGACTTCTCCCACGTCAATCGGCCTTGCTTCCGACGACGGTCTCATTGGCCCTCCACCGCCCGAGGCTTTCGCAGCTTACGCCAACAAGACTTTCACTGGCCTTGATCTGATGGGAACGATTTTGAGGAGCACGTACTGCAGTAAAGTGCACTGTGCGTGTCTCGAGCTTGTGCGCAAGGACGGCTGCAACAGTATCGTATTCATTTCGGCCAGATCGGGGTCGAGGATCTTGAGGGAGGATGGGAGCTGCAAGATGGATGTTGTAGAGGTACTGGAGGGGTTGAAGGATATGGCTGTGAGATCATGAGGAGGTGTTGAAGGAATTACTGTTCGGCATCCTGTAGAGGTGGGACGAACGTCCTCCACGACACCTCTTTGTACGGGCTACTGCGGTAATCAGATCCGCACAGGTAGTGGAAGTCTACAATTTACGACGGCGAGAGACGAGTTGAGACGGAAGATGCAGGTTGGAAACACGGATTAAATTGAATACAGTCAGAAGAGAGTACCACCAACGAAGATTACTCATACAAACCTGCGCATCCCACTGTCACTCTCACTCACTTACCTCCCAGCTTCTCCCACAGCTCCTCCCACCCCTCGAGGCTGATCTCCTCGTGCTCCACATCTGCCTCGCTGCCCTCAACCCCCATGTACTGCCTCACCTCCGCCCTCCTCCATCGCCTCCTCCACCGCCGTCAGCAGCACCAGCGCCTCGGCAGCTAGCCTTACGGCGTCCCTCGTGCTGGTGCTGGTGCTGCGGGTTTGGGTCTGGCGCTAGGGGGCCATCGCTGAGCTGTGGGTGTGGCTCGGTAGTTTCGGTGGGTTAGCGGACTTGGATGTTTGTGGGTACTGGGTCTTGGTGTGTGTGGTGGCTGGGTCTTGCTGGTGTGGAGAAAAGAAGAGGGAGATTGGGCTTGATCAGTAAACCATATGTACCGCTGCCCACTGCTCGAGAAGACCAGAGTCACAATGACATTGTGCTATCCAGGCGGAGATCTGCGACAGTATAGACAAAGAATTCCGGACTGGATGAGACTACTCAGTCGTAATGACAATGGGCAGTATGCGACGGCATTGTCTGGTACAATGCTTTGTGTGCCCTCACGCTTGCACTCTGTAAACGATCCTATGCCTGGGCCGTCGAAGTCTGAGTCAAGATGGCATTGTCAGGATCGCAGGTGAGCCACGATCTGACACTGCCGCGTCCGCTACAGTCGCCAAGATCTTACAGACTGTGCATCACACAGACAGTGTGCTGGTCGAGCAATGTAGTACACCCTACACACGGACATAGCAACCACCATATCCGTAGCGACCTGGGTGTTCGATAAGACATCCTCTCGAAGCACCGCGGTGACTGTGGTGCGTGTGAATCGATGATTGCTGCCTGCTGTAGTGATCGCGAGATCTTAATCACCCGGTATGTGTTAGTCTACAGTCGACATGATCGCCGCGCAATCAAACATATGGCTCCACATCCACCCCAGATCAGTCAGCCCGCTGCCCGGCAAAGGCATGACCTTGATGCAGAGTTCCGCCAGCGTCTGCGAGACAGCATCACCACCATCGATCCAGTCACAGGTCGGCGTCGCTGGACTACCAACGCAGAGATAAACTCGCGAGGTACAAATCGCCAGACTAACGCCGAAAGCCAGGAGCTTCGCCGCCGCTACCATCGCGGCCATGAGCCTGAGGAGCATGAAGCGGTGATACTTGATCGCCTGTATCCGCAGCATCCAGACCGGCCGCAGCACAGGGCAGCTTTCACTGCGGATGAGTTATGGGCAGAGCATGACGCTTGGGTTGCGGAGCATGATGCCTCATCAACGGCATGGAGTAGCAGCTCTTCTGACGCCGACGATACCTGGAGTCAACAGCGGCCAATCGAGACTCCATCACACGCTGAGAGAGGTGATGGCAATCAAGGGACTTCCAGTCTTGAGGTGAACAAACCAGATGCGTCCAGCAAAGGCAATCGACGCACTGGAGGAGCCAAAGCGCAATCGGTCATCGTGGAGCGCGGATGCGAACCAGGCACGACTTTACAACCTCCCGTGTAGGAGTGCACATAGTCAAGCGATCTCGTTGTGTCAGCTCCGAGACATCATAGACAGTCGACTGGCTCATCACACGATGCTCCATGTAAGGGCAGTCATTCTTTGAGCTGAGACCTTCATAAATCAGCCCTGTCTCACGTGCATGCTAAAGGGCAGAGTCAGTCTCGCTTTTGTGCCTCAGGCCTAGGAGCACATGTGTGGATCCACTGACAAGCCATGCTCTTCTGGTGCCTCAGGCGCAGCGTACGTGAAAGGTGGAGGTGCCATGCATTGTCTGGTAGACTCGAAGCACGTGCGATCGACACCAAGAGCCTTGTAGAGATTGGCAGTAATCGATAGATAGAGCGTTGAGGAGTCTTCTTAACGGCTCCATGGCTGGGATGCCATATAAGTAGGCGCCGGCTCTTCGCCATAAGTCTCGTCTTCGTCGATGGACCCAGTGGTACAGCCCAGCGACTGTGGCAAGGGTCTCATTGATGGTCTTCTCGTTCCTTTGCCTGTTACAAATGCCATTGTCGACGATTTTCACCGCTCGCTCCTGCCATATGTCAGTCTCAATCGTTCCTTCCAGTTCGAAGCGTTTGACCTGGTCCTTGCCTCAATGACCGACAACGGGAGTGACTCCGCTGCCACAATGCGATTGTCGACTTCACTCCTTCATCCTCGAGCATGTGAACGAGCTAGTCGACGCTCCTCGAGGATTTAAGAGTTTCTGCATTGGACCTTGATCACCTCCCACTCGACCAGCACCTCTCGACAATCGACCACGACCACGACCACGAAGCCTTCCTCCTTCTGGTGCTTGACAACAACACCTTGAGTCAACGATCCTCGCCTCTCCTCATACAGATAAATACACATACAACAACAATGGCTCAGTACCCTTCCCGCAAAACCGATCCGAAGAAGTACGAGATCGAGAACGATCCCGACGAGGCGATCCGCGCCCGTCACCGCGCCGCCATTGTCCGCATGAGTACCACCACCGGCGAACTCCGCCCATCGACGTCAAACGAAATGTACGACGGCACCGTACATGGAGGCAGTGACCGCGAGATCAAAGGCAGGCAGCGTCCGCCTCGTCCATACGACGACACCGCTGCAGCTGATTCTGAGGAGATACAGCATCGCGCAATGATCGTTGAGCGTCTTCGACGCGCGATGCCTGCCAGTACGCCCCTGTGGACGCGAGTGAATGCGACATTCACTGAAGAGGAAATCGATGCGGAGATGGACGCTGTGAGGGAGCGCCAGGCTGACGATTCCGACGACGATGAAGATGGCAATGAGCAGGTCGGATCGCAGAAGTTTGCCCGAGGAGACAAGAAGCCGGGCCCGGGTGATGGCAAGCGCGGTGATGGAATGGGCGGTGGCGGTAATGGCGGATTTGGCGGCAGTGGCATGGTTGCGGTGTGATGAGATCGCTTTGAAAGTCTCGTGGGTGTGAGAGATGCGTGCTTATGATGGCGCGGGCGATCAGCAGAGTGTCAACACCCATGCTTGTCTGTGAAGTCGCAAGGCTTATCCAGAAGCTCGGTGCTGGTCACAGATGGGCTTTCGCACGCATCCGGAGATGGCGTTGGGTTTCGGGGAAGTGGCGATACGGGAGATACCCCATTTGTTTTTTGCGTTGCCTTTCTTCCAGTAGAACATCGTCCAACAGAACTGCGCACGACCCGTGAAGCTCTCCACAACATCGCAGCATTGCCTAATCGGCCTTCGTATTGTAGCAAATCCAAATCAACGTGCACAACCCAGCATGATCAATCGTACTTCCCTTGGTGTTATGGGTCGAGGCGTGCATTGCTCGTACGTCCCAAATCAGTGTTAAACATGCCATTGCCTCGTAAGCAGGCTGCAACCTCTGATCATGGGTAGACGTGGTATTTCAGCGCACCTCTCTTTGCACTGCTATACCATGAGGAGGAGAAGAGTGAAGGATATATCGAAACTACGCCAAGGGAGACAATTGACAGTGAGGCTTCCAATGAGAAAGAAGCCGAAGTTGAGGGTAGACCTTCGACGGTCGCAAGAGAGACAGCTGTGCGACCGACGGACGCGAACTTACTGGGTCCTGATCGATGAGCTGCAATGTGAACTCTGTGGAAGGGAATAAGAGACATGAAAGGTGCTTACAGCGATATCATGTCCAGTCTTAAATGCATTACTATGTACCCCTCCCAAGTCTCAAGTTGCTTATGCACTGGCGGTTACCGTTTCCACACCCGTCGTCTCGGTTACAGTGGTAGTAATATACACCACGCTAGGATTTAGAGGCACGATCGTAATGCCTGGCACTCCACTGGAATGAGTCTTCTCCGCTGAGCCTTCGGGGACCGCGTCAGTGTAGTCTGTTGGTCGTCCGTGATGCCATCGAGGGCGATCAGTGTCGTAAGCACCCGTCGTAGTCGCAGCTGGCGGAGCTGGAGGTGTACCGGGAGCTGAAGACGCTGCGGCAGCCGCTGTCTCCGCTGTACTGGTAATCTGAGTGCTCGGCAGAGGGTATGCGAAAGTCGGGAACGAGGGTACAGCAGTGCTAATTGGAGTCGTCGATGCCTCTACCTGGGACGAGAGGGCGGCAGCTGTGCTTGCTGCATGCGACTCTGCAGCACTAGCACTGCTGGACTCTTCGCTTGATACACTCGAGATTCCCGAGTAAGCTGATCCCCAGTAAGCAGTCGTCGTGTTGCTCAGAGTCGGGAAAGTGTTGTAGGTCGTGGAGGTCACCGGCAGAGCGCTCTCGGGTGTGCTCGCAACACTGCTTGCGGTGCTTGTCGTCGTAGCAGATGCAGCGTCGGATGGCGAGTACGTGAAGAGTAGTGTCGTCGAAGTCGTCTCGGTTGTTGTCGCGGCGGAGGCTGCAGTCGTGGTGGCAGGAGTGGTTGGCTGTGCGATAGATGATGCCGTACTGGTCTCTGGTTCGTACGTGAAAGACACCGTCGTGGGTTCCATTCCCGATGCTGCTGTCTCCGTAGCCACGTTGGCTTGCGCTCCTGACAGCCCAGTCTCGGTCATGCCACCTTCTGATAGTAGCGAGAGTCCCAGAGTCGTCGGTCCGTTGACCACGAGTGGTAAGCTAGTCTGGAGGCTTGCAGCCGGCGTCGTTGAAGCCGGGAGAGTACTTGTGCAGCTGTTCTCTGCGGCTGTGACGTTGTCGTATCTTCGCAGAGGGCCAGCGGCTGCGAACTCGACGCAGAGAAGGAGAGTAGCTGCTTGTGCCAAACGGAAAGCCATTGCGATTGAGAGTCTTGAGTCCAGCTATGGATGGAGTATATCGTTTGCGTAGACCGGCTATCGCGAGGGTTGCAATATCACGCAAGACTATAGCTGTGAAGAAACGAATGGCTGCTACTATCAGTGATCAACGAAAGACTGCAAGATACTTGGGATGGGCAGGACGAGATGGCCGTCCGCGCCATGGTCTACTTCGTCGCGTCTCATCATCAACGCCCACGCGCGACACATGAGACTGCCATGCATCGGATGGTTCGTTCATCGTGTCCGTGCGATATCTATAGATGCTCGGCGCGTGTCCGTGGTGCGACAAAGGCCGCTGTCGTTGTTTTCGAAGAAGTGTGCGTCAAGAGCAGGAGTTGAAGTGAGGATAGAAAGGTCTGACTGGCTGGCGGGTAGGGCCGCCTGCACAGACGTTTGATGAGTCCGCTCTGAAACCATCAGGCGCCAGTTGAGATGCTGCTGCGTCTCGACCTTTATCACTGGTGACAAGTCAGAGACCCGAGGGGTAGCGAGGCCATCAGTCACTCCACAGAGCGCGACAAGAAGTTCATCGTCCTCGACTTGGCTATGAAAGCGCAAAGGATTCGCATCTGACAACAGCATGACCTCGGCATTGAATTGCACGGCGCCAGACATGATCGGCATACGACATATCTCCGGGTAGTAGGCATCGTGGTATGGTACCGTTGCATGATCCAAGCATATGTAAGTGATCTAGTGTTTCCTTGTTATTAAACCCTATCGTTTTCGCGATCTCTCCTACTTTCTTCGCCTACCTGGATCTTCCTCTCGAGATGTCGACCGTGACCACAACCACGGAGCACGAGCTGCAGGAGAACCGGCGACAAATATCAATCGATGAACATGACAGCGCTTCAACGATTCCGCTGGAGCCCACGGAAGGCTCACCCGGCCACTCTCTCCCCCAGGCAGACGGAGGCAAAGAAGCCTGGCGCGTTTTGATCGTGGCATTCGTCTTTGAAGCCTTACTCTGGGGCTTCCCACTTTCATTCGGCGTTTTCCAGCAGTATTACTCTCAACTCCCCGAATTCCAGGACTCAGCGTTCATATCTGTGATCGGCACTGTAGCGTCGGGCTTATCGTACCTAGCAGCGCCGGTCATGATCTCGGTGGTGAGGCGATTCGCTCGGTACCGAGAGTTGATGATCTGGGTCGGCTGTACGCCTTTCCCTCTGCCACGCGCCGCACAATGGCAAGCCCGCTGACAATAAGTATCAGGGCCCATCTGCATCCTCTCTCTGCTCGCCTCCTCCTTCGCCACCACCCTCGGTGGCCTCGTAGCAACCCAAGGCGTTCTCTACGGCCTAGGCTTCATAACCTTCTACTACCCCATCCTGAGCATCCTGAACGAATACTGGATAGCCCGTCGCGGTCTAGCCTACGGCATAATGTGCTCAGCCTCCGGGTTGGCAGGCACAGTCTTCCCCTTCGCCATCGAAACGTCACTACGCAGATACGGATACCCCACGACCCTCCGCGCCATCGCAGTCGGTCTCTGCATCCTCACAGGCCCACTCATCCCCTTCCTCCGTCCTCGAGTCCCCGTCTCCGCGGCCACAGCACCATCACGAACCGACTGCTCCTTCCTCCACAACCCCACCTTCTGGCTCTACAGCCTCTCAAACCTCGCAATGGGCCTAGGCTACTTCTTCCCCTCGCTCTACATCCCCTCCTATGCCACTGCAAACGGCATGACTCCCCTCCGCGGTGCCCTCCTTCTAACCCTAATGTCCATAGCTCAAGTCCTCGGCCAACTAACCTTCGGCTACCTCTCCGACCAGCCCCGCATTCCCTTACCCATCCTAGCAGGCTCAAGTATGCTGATCTCCAGTCTCGCCGTCTACACAGCCTGGGGTCTAGCGCACACATTTCCAGTGCTAGCAGCTTTCGCGCTGAATTTCGGGTTCTTTGGAGCGGGGTATACGGCGCTTTGGGGCAGGATGGGTATGGCTGTCAGTTCTGAGCCGAGTGCGGCGTTCGCGGCTTTTGGGCTATTGAACGTGGGAAAGGGGATTGGGAATTTGGCTGCTGGGCCGTTGAGTGGGACGTTGCTTAGGAAGGGGGTTGAGGCGGGAGGGTATGGGGTTGGGAGGTTTGGGGCTGTGGTGCTGTTTAGTGGGACTTGCTTGGCTGTTAGTGCGGCGGTGTTGCCTTTGGGGTTGGTGAGGAAGTTTAGATCCCGTCGAGTGAGATAGGAAGGTAACGATGCAAGTCTCATGTCCACTGTATGCGGGGCTATCGTGTGATGCAATACCGTCGTCCGCAGTCGGACGCGGCGAAACCTCTCTTGGAGTGCAGCATGGCATGGTAGCCTTCTATCTTTACACTCCTTCCACTCATGGATCGAATACCTCACACAATCGTCTCCAGCTTCCTCGCATACCCGAGCGTGTTCTCTATCACCGCCCCACTCGCGCTCACCACATCCCTCTCTGCTGCCGCGTTCTCAGCTTCCTGCTCGGGGAACCATATCCGGCCGTCTTTCGCCACCCAACCTCTGCTCTGCGCGAATTGTACAACCGCACCCTCCGAGTCTAGGAAAAGCAGGTTCTTCGCGTTCGAGATCGGAAGTGATGGGTATGCACGCTCGGAGCATGAAGCGATTTCGGAGCGGATGGTGTTGATGAGGACCTGCGCGGTCTTGTTAGCACCTTCTAATGCCTTCATCGCGCGCACATTAGCGCAGGATACCTCAGAGAACACCCCAAACTCCTCACTCGGCACCCTCTCGCCCTTCGTCTCCCCCCAAACCCGGTCATAGCTCCCCTCCATCAACGCTTGCTCCAACCGCACCGGGTAAGCAATGAACTCGCTCTCCTCTCCACTTCCCTCTAGCCCTTCCAGCACAGTGTGGAAGCCAGCGTAGTCACCTCCACTAAGCAACAGCAGCAGGTACAATCCAGTCACCTTCTCCCTGTTGCCGCCCTTCTTCCCTCGCCCATGCTTACTGCCTGTTTGCAGTGAGTAGAAGGGCTGCAGGTACTGGTAATACCGCGTAAAGCTGTCGGTATCTCGGAGGTGGATTGATGCGAAAGCGCCGAGCTCGAGGACTGTCTGTGCGAGTTCGAGGTGTGCGGGTGAGGTTTTGGACGAGGGGATGAGGGCGTCTAGTTTGAGGAGGGCGAGCTTGGCGCGGGAGAGGAGGGAGGGTGCGGTGGAGAGGTTGTTTGGTTTGAGGGATTGGAGGTGGGCGATGGTTGATTTGAGCTCTTTCTCCGCCATGGTGGGTGATGGTATCGAGTGGTGGGAAGATGTAAACGACGTAAAGTGGTAAGGATGTACTCGTGCGACCTCGATCTGGTAGATTGAGGTTTGTACGGATGTGTCTGCTGGCTCGTGTTTCCAGGGTTCCGCTGGTGAACATCGAACTTCAAGGCGCCTGCATGACGCGAGATGCACAAGGTCCGGGCCGTTCGATCATCCGCGCGTCTAAACCAGCGCGCTTATCGCTTGATCTTGCCATGCGGCATTCAACGCCGACTCGCATAAGCTCGACATGGAAGGTGATATCGCTATTGAAGGTAGATGAAGATACCCTACTGTATTGGGACATTTCGCGGATGAGTCGACATGTGTCATGCAAAGGGAGAGCTCACGGTAGGTACAAAGTTCCTTCTTCTTCTCACTATCCTGTCTCTCCCGTCCCCGTATTAATCTCCATGATGCCTCCCCAAAATGCCTCCATTTTCACAATCCTGCCGGCGACAGTCGCAGACGCGGAAGCCATGCTAGAGTGTATCGACGTAAGCTTCGCCAACGACCTCTTCAGACATGCCGGCATGCCCAAAAGTCGCGAGCATCTCACGCCACTCGATGAGCTTCGCACATGGCGCCTACGGAACTTGAGGAAGCGCCTCTCCGCTCCAGACAAAGTGTTGCTGAAGGCAGTAGTCACGGCGCAGCCAGATAGGATGATTGGCTTCGCTGATCTGCAGAAGCCGCCGCCTTTCCAAGACCAGGCTGAAGAGTCTGTTGCTGCTATGACGCAAGTCGACTCGGGACCTGCGCCAGAGAATTTGACTGCAGAGAACGCATCGCCACACGGTCTACCTGCCTGCTTTGATCTAGAACTGAACGATGAGATGAACGATCATCTGGAGCTCTGGCAATCGAAGATCTGGGGAGACGACGAGCAGTATTGGAGCCTCGAGAAACTCGGCGTGGACCCGACGTTCCGTCGGCAAGGTGTGGCAAGGTTGCTGCTTGAAATGTCTTTTGCACTGGTGGATGCTGATGGGTTATCGATGTATCTGGAAGCATTGCCCGGCTCAGCGCCGATGTATGTGAAGTATGGGTTCGAGGAGCAGGGCTCGTTCACGATGCTGGATGGGAGGTATGTAGTCACGCTCATGGTGAGACGACCGCGCAAACACTCGTAACGATGTCGCACTCAGCTTCCGCCTTTCATCCCGGGAAGTTCGAAAGTCTCTCATGACACTGTGTTTGGTACTACCAGAATCGAGCGAATTCGGCGCGCCGCTGGGAGACATAGAGTGTGAAAAGCCTTGCAGTGAGTGTAGAACAGTTTAAAAGTGTCGGATGTGCGAGACTGATAGCCCACTCCCATCATCTCCATACACCTGCTATCGCCCCTGTCTACGCTAGTACGCATAACCTTACGGTTTTACTGCAACTTCCACGCGCTTTTGAAGCCCGACGAGCTATAGCTTGACCCGGCGTCGGTCTGAGGTATGTCAAAGTGAGCTCCAGAGGGTGATTCGACGCTCCCGCTTCTCGGCCAACTCGTCAATGAGATATTTGCAATGCCGAGATTGACAGTGACGGAGCGCACCCAGGTCTTCGTAAAAGTCACGGCACGTAGAGCAGCAGAGGCGCAGAGTGGACGACACTCGAACGTGGTATCTTGAGCACTGTTGGAAATATCGGCTAATGTCGGGGAGAGTAGCACAGGGCTGTTCATGTAGGGACACTGTGTGAGGTGGAAATTACTTGTCTAGTGCGATGGGCCTATAATTTGAATGATAATAGCGCGAACGCTTCTATGAGAGAACGGAATTTGAGCATATATTGACGTGTAAGATCTGGTGTGCTACTGTAGTCAGGCTTCCAGTCCACCACACTGCGAATAGTATGTTAAAATTCGAATTGGTTCAATCGTCTCGAGAATCCATGAACACTTGGACGACTGATTACCACCAGCTTGTACCTTTGCCCTTGGAGCGTCTTCCAGTCTCGACTCAAGTGCTCGAACATCATATCCGCTGTCGGACTTAAGTACGACGCCCTGCTCGTTACCACGTGTTAAGTCAGAGCACGAAGTGGAGAGGACGTGACGTCCAGATGGCGAGTCGCTTGCCGTCGAAGGCTCTCGTGCGTTGTCGGGGCGAAGCAGCTTTCGATGGTACGGGAGACCATTGTCGCGAGCGAGAACTCTGCTGTGGATTCAAGCGGTGTAGGGGTTGCTTGGGCGACGGGATCCTCCAGATGCAGGGTTCAGACTCGATAAGTACTGTGTACGGAGGCAACGGCCGGAATGATGGAGAATGAAGGAATTCAGAGTGAGGAGTAAAGAATGAAGTAGCATCAAGAAGATCTTCGATCCACTTATCAGGACACGAAGTTAATGCTGGTATGCGCTCCTACTGCGTTCACAGAGACTGAACGCCCGGAATCAGCGAACCTGACATCTCGAGCCTGCCACTTGGAATCTTCTTACGATCAAGATCTGTAGGTGAAGTAGAGCTGAGGAGCAAAAACCTGAGCCCGTTATCTCCATTGTGTAGTGTACGTGGCTACCTCGTGACGAGTGGTAGGGTTTGACCATTGTGGATGCGTGCGAATTATAGGGACAGCAGATTGTAGCGACCCCGGCTCTACTCTCGTCGCCGAGTCGGCAGAAGCATCGTGAGAAGGCGACGGCCACCGCTGAGTGGTGTCCAGACACTCCAAAATCGTGATCCCAGATCCTCGGAATCGAATGCGCCTGAAGTGGAGTCCGGCAATTGCTTCGAGGTACGCACCTCAAAATTGTATGCGAAATGCAGTGCTACTAGGTGGCATGCCGTCTGCGCTCAAAGTTCAGTATGTCATCACCGCGCAGAAGGTGCTTCTACTGTAGTGCTCCTTTCCCTCACAGTGCCTCACGAGGCTGAGCCGGACTTGCTCGGCCTGGACAACGTTAGATGAGCAAATTCGCGCAAATGCCATTCAGCTGCCGATTCCTCTGACTGATTTGCGTTTCCTTTCTCGTCTAAGAATGCACCAGTGTGGGCTAATGCACGATGCAGATTGAGACTGTTGCCGCCAAGGGCGTTCAAGTCAAGTCCATCTTAACTTTGACCAACTTTTTCTCGTACAAGCAGCGCGAACCTCGCTAGCATGCTGCACGAGGAGGTGAACGCCCGCGGCTTGTTATTACCTGCTAGATCAATATGAGACTCAGGCAACCCGTGTTGCAATCATGCAACGATAAGCAGCTGTAGTCTGCGAATTGCGACGCTGCAGGTCTCAATATCGAATCTGCAAGCCTCCACCAGCGGACTCCTGCAGCATCGTTGACCACGTCTGTGACCATCAACCCATATCGCTACCCAATGGCGCAAGTATAGGCATCTCCTGCAGTAGTGTATGTCGTGCAGGAGGCTCGTAGTTGTTAATCTCGACTTGCAGCCATGGTCCAGCCAGTCACAGGGCGCCAAGATCTTCGACCATCTCCCGCTGAACTTCAGCTCTCCCGTCCGTCTCTGACAGCATAGCCATCTCCCATCGCCCATTCGCCACTGCCCACATTACCGTCCATCTAGCCTACCGCGGCACAATCTTCCAGAACGCAGCTCGCAATTCTGTACCTGCAGCCCATCCCTGCAGCGACGCCCGTGGTCAGGCGTTCGAACAAAGCCGACGCGCGCCAGCAACGGTAGCAAAGCAGGAGGAGCTCCTCATACACGCATACCTCTTGCCTTAGCCTTTACCAGCTAGCAAGCCTCAGCCGCAACAATGGGTGCGTCTGTTCACTTTCCCTGCTGCTGTCTCGTGCTGCCAAGGTCACTTGTTGGAGACCTCACTTGCTTGTGAGAAGCCCCGTGGCTTGTCTCTTCACTCAAGTTAGCTTCGAGGGTCGGCTTCGCGCTTGACTCGACTTGCTTTTCCCACCACTACTCCCTCTCCAACAACACGACACTACTCCCTCATTGCAGCGATAGCTTACACCTCCTTCAGCAGACGACAGTTACCGCCGTTCGCGTAGCGTAAGTTGAATATCCCCTCCCTTTGCTAACCCGTGCGCTGTGATGACTGCGCCGCGATGGCGCACCACTGGACCTGGACTTGGACCTCGAAAGACTTGACTTGATGTCGAGCATGCCTTGATCGCACCACCTAGCGCACAGGCATAGCCGATGTCCACCCAAGCATCGCGCATGGCACCTAGCCTTGCTTACAAGATCGACAGCAAAGTCTGCATAAGCACCAAAAGCACTGGCAGAGGCGATGGCCTGAAGCAAGTGGACTTCATTCGCGTCAAGAGCCCTCGCACCAAAGGCAACAGTCTGTACCGAATGCTTCATCGCACATCAAGAGCTGGTGAAAGAACAACGATCATGCAACACCTTCGCGCATATCTCTCCCTGAACGCGCTTCTCCATTAGAGGTCGCCGGGGTGACAAGAGATCTTCCTCTCCTTAGACGTCAGCAGGGCCTGGAACCCTAGCAGCTGCGCGCAACGCCGTGCCCAATGTGACGGCAAGCATCAACAGCGAGCCTGGAAGACCAGCACTTTGCCAAGTCAGGCATGGCCAACGCGAGGGATGTCCCAGCACCACCTGCTTCAGTCACGCCAACGAACAAAAGAGACCGCGACACGAGAGAAGAGGTTCAGCCAACGCTCTTATGAGCCATGAGGATATGGGCACACTCCGCCCTAAGCCTTATATGGCTGCCAAGTCGAACTCGTGGATAAGCAACAGCAGATCGAGGGCCAGATCATGCCACGGCGAACTGTCTTAGACGCGCAAGGCTGTCTTGGACTGTCTCTTCTGCAACCCGCACATTGTGGTGACTATGATCCCTGGTCCATTCTTTGAGTCCGCATCCGGAATGAGGCTCCCTGATCCCATAGACGCAACGAAAAGCTGCTTTCGGGCTCGGCATCTTCAACGTCTCGGATACCTGGCTAGTATGCTGTCGTTTGCAAGCTCTGCCGTGTCTGGACATTACATATGCACGCCATTCTGTGCCAGCTGTTTGGACTGAGCAGGATCCTGCAGTGGTGTCCAGTAGCGCTTCAGAAGGCTGCTTCGAAGGTTCGAAGTCATCCTGTGTTGCATGCTCAGCCTGAGTTATCTGGGACATGGACCCAGCCATGCTTTCCAGGGTACCGGTCTCGACCCCGCTGTGTCCGGCACGTCCAGCGAGCGATGTCTTGCTTTCAGTGTATGGGAGTTGCTGGCGAACCGCATCCATTCGTCTTGGGAAGTGGCAAAGGCGCTCACTACGTGTCCAAAGCGTAGGTATTGATCAATGTACGCCTGAAGGATCGACATGTGTGCGAGCGGTTCCTCACCATCGCTGCGTGTACTGATCTCCACGACCAACCTCGGATACTCTGGAAGCTGCTGGTGATATCGAAAGCGGCTGTCACTGGTTTGCAATGGCTGCTGGTGCTATCGAAGCAGACCTGGCTGAAACGTACATGCTGCCGGAGTTATCGAAGCAGACTTGTTGGCAGGAGATCGCACTGCGCTGCTGGCTGCCGGAGATATCGAAGCAAGACTGGATG
>KZ111168.1:332934-345929 GCA_002077045.2 Rachicladosporium sp. CCFEE 5018
ATCTGGGACATGGACCCAGCCATGCTTTCCAGGGTACCGGTCTCGACCCCGCTGTGTCCGGCACGTCCAGCGAGCGATGTCTTGCTTTCAGTGTATGGGACTTGCTGGGGAACCGCATCCATTCGTCTTGGGAAGTGGCAAAGGCGCTCACTACGTGTCCAAAGCGTAGGTATTGATCAATGTACGCCTGGAGGATCGACATGTGTGCGAGCGGTTCCTCACCATCGCTGCGTGTACTGATTTCCACGACCAACCTCGGATACTTTGGAAGCTGCTGGTGATATCGAAAGCGGCTGTCACTGGTTTGCAACGGCTGCTGGTGCTATCGAAGCAGACCTGGCTGAAACGTACATGCTGCCGGAGTTATCGAAGCAGACTTGTTGGCAGGAGATCGCACTGCGCTGCTGGCTGCCGGAGATATCGAAGCAAGACTGGATGTTGGCTGGATGACAGGCTGTTCAATAATCGGCTTGCCATAGCTTTTTCAACAATGACCCCCCTTCAGCTAACAGCATTTCCTGTGCTTGTCTGGGTCAAAGCGGAGGATCTCCTTAGGCTCCCTTATCACGCTCATACTTGCCTGAGGCACGAGCTACATGTCTTGGCGATGCACATAGACCGCGGCGCTCTCTCAAAGTCACGAAGAACTTCTCGCCGGCGACATTGGTGCTCACAATAGCTCCGCTCTCGTGTTCTGAACGCTGCCGAGATGGATGCCGAGGTACCAATCGACCTACGCAGATTGAACGCAGCTATCGCGCGGTGTCGGGCAGAGGACACTGCTAAGACTCCAACGAGTTCTCTCCCTGAGAACCAGAGCGCTCTCACTGGAACCCCACAGACGGACAACAACAATATGGACCTCCCATATCGCGGCTCAGTCTCCGCGCACGTAAATCAGGAGGTTCAACAATGGAGGGCTAACGTGACTACGCAGCCCGACTACCGCAACGACCGCGACAACCGCGACAGTCACCGCGAGCGCCGCCGCTCACGCTCACCTTCAGGCGACCGCCGCACTACCAACTACCGCGAAGACCGCGAGCCTACCAACGGGTCTTATCGTGACGAGCGCGCTCCCCCTCGCCAATCTAGCAGCAACGGCGGTATGGGCGATCGTGCCAACACGCAGCAAGACCGTCGCGTCTACGTCGGCAATCTCTCCTACGATGTGAAGTGGCATCACCTCAAAGACTACATGCGCGAGGGTACAGAATTGACATCCACCCCACCGTCACTCGCTGCTCAAGCTAACAAATTTCACAGCTGGCAACGTCCTCTACGCCGACGTCCTAGAACTGCCTAATGGAATGAGCAAGGTTAGCAATTGAAACAGGCTGGTTCACTGGCTCCCCACCATCTCTCGACAGCGTTTGTTGTGTATGTATATTGTGTGAAGGACACTTGGTTGACTTAGGATTTGTTTGGTTGCAGGGATGTGGAATTGTCGAGTACGAAACGAAGGAGCAGGCGCAGAACGCGATCAACACCTTGAGCAATAAGAACCTCCTGGGACGCCTCATCTATGTTCGCGAAGTGAGTTATTGAGCTCCACCCTCACTTTGGACAAGGCTAACATCGATGACAGGACCGCGAGACCGAGCCGCGCTTCAGCGGTGGCGGCGGCCGTGGTGGCGGTGCGCCCATGGGAGCTGGCCCTCCTCGCGGTGGCTTCGGCGGTGGCGGATATGGTGGCGGATTTGGCGGACGTGGCGGCGGCTTCGGTGGTGGCTATGGAGGTGGAGGTGGCATGCAGCAGGGTGGACGCTCGCAGATCTTCATCTCCAACGTGAGTTTCCAGACTGCATCTGCCGCGAAGGACTTCACTGACATCACTCACAGTTGCCCTACAACGTCGGCTGGCAGGATCTGAAAGATCTCTTCCGTCAGGGCGGTACGTACATGCACTCCCCACTACCCACACAACATCCACTAACAGCAATCTCAGGCTCCGTCCTCCGCGCCGACGTCCACATGGCCCAAGACGGCACTCCCAAGGGCACCGGCATCGTCGCCTTCGAGACTCCCGAAGACGCTCAGAACGCCATCCAAGCCTTCAACGGCTACGACTGGTCCGGCCGCGTTCTCGAAGTCCGCGAGGACCGCTTCGCCAACGCTGGCGGTTTCGGCGGTCGCGGCGGCTTCGGTGGAGGTCGTGGAGGTTTCGGAGGAGGCTATGGCGCTCCCCGTGGAGGCTTCGGCGGCGGATTCGGAGGCGGCTATGGCGCTCCTCGTGGTGGTTTCGGAGGTGGTCGTGGCGGTTTCGGCGGCGGATACGGTTGTGGAGGCGGGTATGGTGGTCCAGGTGGTGCTGGTGGTTACGGCGGTGGCGCTCCTGCTCCCGCTCCAGTCGCTGCCGCGGCGCCCAACCCCTTCACCGACTTCGCGACCTCCGGCATGGACCCCTCCCCGACTATCTACGTCCGCAATCTGCCCTGGAGCACCAGCAACGAGGACCTCGTTGAGCTCTTCACTACCATCGGCAAGGTCGAGCGCGCGGAGATTCAGTACGAGCCTAACGGCCGCTCGCGCGGGACTGGTGTGGTCGAGTTCGCTGGGCAGGAGGACGCGGCTACGGCTATCACGAAGTTCCAGCAGTACATGTACGGTGGGCGTCCTCTCGGGCTGTCTTATGTCAAGTACGCCAATCAGCAGGGCGGCGGCGCTGGTGGCATGATGGACACGGATGGGGATATGGGTGGGCCTGTCATGTGAGCTGGCGCGAGCTGGTGAATTTGATTGCCCACTGCGGAGACCTCGAGCAACACAACACACCCAAGACTGGCGGGGCCTAGTACGGACCCCTGGCGGTCCTTCGGCGCACGCATGCCCAACACCCTCTGCATGCGCCTTTCGACCGCCATACCCTGGAACGACTCGCCGGCTCTCACACTATACATCACACCTTCCCTCTCCTTGTCAACTGCCGCCCTGCTCAGCTTTTGGATGCTCCCTCTGCAACGTACTGGGCATGCAACAAGTGGCTCGGCAATATATTCTATCGGCAGATAAGGAGAGAAGATAGCACAAGGGCTTTGAGTTTCCCTGTTTGCGAGTGCGACTGGAAGTGCTTACTTGAAAATTGAAATGCGAAGGTGATGGGTACTGTACTCTAGCATAGTCTCCTTTTGCCTCTGGGCGGTTGGGATGGTGTATTATTGGGAACTGCAGGAGAGTCTTATACTTGACAATTGTGTCAATGAGTCACGTCTATGTGCTCTAGTCGTGTCCTTGTCACCTCGCCTGTGGAAGCAATGCTGGTGCACGAGCATTAGGAGCAGACATCTCATTGCGCCATGCAATCACCATGTCTGATCATCACACCGGATGCCATCGTCAGCGTCACCTTCGGCTCTGCTCGAGCCTGCTCATCCACTAGCCACTCCGCTCTCAAGGCCAAAGACTCTTGTCATAGTCCACTCATACACCTACCCTCGTGTCAGCTTTACTCGACTCCCCTGCCAGAGCTGGTTCTGGGCGGTGGATGACTTACAGCCCATTGCACGGCGTTGACTACGAAGGCTCTCGCGCTGCAGACTCCGAGGCCACGGAAGAAGACGCGGATGCCTTCATTGGCGTAGGCTGAGCGCGCTATGCTGAGTGCTGAGGGAGTCACCGGCTTGGTGGGCTCGGGTGCCGGGGGGAGCAGTGGTTGGCGTGAGGAATTGACGGAGGAATGCGGGACGAGGTCGTGGGTTTGAAGACGGGTTTTGATTACATCTTCAACGAAGTGTCAGCTATCAGCGCTACGCGGACTCAGGTCGCTAGTGAGACGGGGATCGCGGCATGTGTGGCAGAGGTCGCAGTACCTAGCGGGAAGATCGTCGCCCATGTCACGACACCGGCAAGCCCTCCACACAGTAGCACATTGACAGCTTCTTGCGTCTGATTCTTATCCACAGGAAAGGCAGAATGCATGTACCGCTTGGACAGCTCGTAGCTCCAGAAACTGACGATAGTAAGGACTCGCTGACCCACTTACCTCTCATCGAGCGGAAGGACCTACTAGAAACCATAGCCTACCGCATCCCTCATACTTGTGATCCCGCCGCCTAAATACATGCCTCTGATACCACCGCGAGACCAGAGCTCCTTGGCGACGAGCAGCGAGGATTTAGGTGGTGAGCTGACTTGAGCCCGGCACTTGACTAGCTCAGTAGGAGCCGAGACCACGAAGGTCGCGAGACCGCCTATGGCGCCTGCTGTCCAGATGGCGCCGAGCGATGAGTGCACGCTTGTGCTGTCATCGTTGCCAGTAGCTGAAGAGGACAATAGGGCAAGGCTGCGGTTGTAGGTCACAAACAGTAAAGCATTGAGAGCACCATAGCCTAGGATCGGCGCAGCAGCACCTCGCAGTAGAGCCGTCCAGCGATTTAGCGGAGCACGTGGAGTTGCTGAGCTTGCAACGAGAGGTGATGCTGGGCTTGCTCGTAGCGAGCCGGCTTGTATGCGGGTTTTGAGGAGGTCAAGCGGATTTCCAATGATAATGCCGATGGCGCCTGAGAGGTAGCCGGCCCACAAGTCGGCGCTCATCTCAATAGAAGCGTGACCTGATCTAGCGGCTGCGAGCCATTATCCTTGGTAGGTAATAGCAGTAAAAAGTCGCTTCAGTGTTTGCCTACCCATGGATGCCGCCGAAACTGCTCAAGGGCGCCGTCAATCCATCAGTTAGCCGCACTCCAGAGCCTTGGCTTTCACACGCAATTTTGTGTTATGGGGATTTAATGTCGTGGATTATCACTATTGCCTCGATGGCAATGTCGCCTGGATCTCGGGCCAGATTGGGTCCGGTCCGTACAGTAGCCGCCAACGCCACCGCGATGCAGCTCAGAGCTCATCGTCACGACTATTAAGTATAGTCAACTTCCAATAATAAGGCTGTTCGAATATCGTACGCAAGCCTGTCAGGCCTCTATACTCCTCCTCTATTGGTTCTGTTCTTCCGCCCAAGGATGCAGCTCTCCTTCGTCACGCAGTCAACCACCGAAGTCGCCACACATCCACCTCCCAAATACCGCTCATAGCAGCAGTAGAGGATATCCGAAGATAGGCCCAGAGAGGACTTCGCGCTGTCAGCGCAGAAATACGTTACAATTCATGAGCACATTGTCAAAGAGCAAGCCTTGGGACTTTTCTCACGTGCTTGATCTTGTCAACACATTGTCAAGTCCGAAGGAAGAGAACAAGCAGCTCCACCATGCTGTGACATTGGAGGAGACGCCCGCACAGTTGCGGAAGACACGATCAGGGCTTCAAGCCAGCAGTATCGGTCAAGATGTAGAGGTCAAGGACTTTGCCAAGCCAGCCGCTGGTCTTGGTGACTTCGCGAAGCTATGGGAGTACATGGGAGTGCCTCTGAATGAGACTAGTCGACTGCAGAGTAGCCGCACAAGCACGCCATCAGTCTCTAAAGTTACTGACTATACCTCTGATGGTGCTACATACGTCAAATCCAGGCCAAAGGCAGTGCGGACGGTGACGTGGGAGGATCCGCTCAGCGCAGAAGACCTCACAGGAGGCACCACTACAGACCGCTCAGCTTCGCCAGACGACATCTCGCAGTTGACAAAGTCGCAGCGAAAGAAGCAGAGACGTCGCGAGCGGAAGGAGAAAGAAGCTGCGTCATCGCCCACTAAGGGTGGCGTGGTGTCGGAGTCAGAGGCAGATGTCGTTAAGAGAAGGACTCCTGCGAAGCAAGCTTCCATCCATGCTACTGATGCAAACACAAGATACAACCTACGCCCGCGTGATTCTGGTGGTAACGCCACTGTCACTCACGCTGGTGCTGCAACAAACACTAAGCTACTGCCAGCTTCAGTGGCTCCACAGAAACCCGAAGCCAAGACTTCGAGCAGTACGAAACAAATCTCTGTGAACCACAAGGAGAACAGCGCACCATCGCCTGCGCAAGCCAGCGCGAAATACGCACTACCAGCTCCTGTCACACCAGCAAAGGGCTCAGGCTCTTCATCTTACGGCGAATATAACATTGCGAAAGCTGTGTGGGAGCATGCCCCACAGCCGACGCCCACAGCATCTCGTTTTGTCCCTTCATCAGTTCAGCCGCCCAAAAAGGAGGCGGCCATCTCTTCACCAGCACCAGTACCTCAGACAGCGGTCCAGTCAGCTGTCAACGCCGTGCAAGCGGCGATGCACACTCCCGGCACACCATCGAAGAAGTCCAACATCATCGAGCCCAAGCTGATCCGCTCCGGCGAGGATCGCAACTGGGCTCTCTTCCTACGTCTACTTAACGAACACCCGTCCGAGCGCAAACATCTCGTCGCTCCCATGAACATGACCACTCACAATAGCGACCCAGCTGGCATCCACGTCTTTGTAGACGCCAGCAATATCTTCATTGGCTTTAATGACCAGTTGAAGCGTGAGCGAGGTATGCCTATACACTGGCATACCACAAACGCGAATCTTTCCTTCGACGCACTCGCGTTACTAATGGAACGTCGTCGCCCCGTCGCAAAGCGGGTCTTAGTTGGCTCAACGCCCTCGGTACCCGCTTTCGACACAGCTCGCGCAGTAGGCTATGAGGTATGTCTACTAGACAAAGTTTACAAAGCCCGCGAGCTCACAGAACGTCAACTCTACTTTCGCGACCTAGACGCCGCACGCGGTAAACGCATTCCCAAAACTACGTCCACCCCCAACGGCCATGCCCACACAACATCATCCGGCTCAGAAACGACCGGACCTAACTCCACTCCCAATCCCACGACTCCAGCCTCGAGTACTCCGCAATTCGCCCCCGCAAAGATGATCGAACAAGGCGTTGACGAAATACTGCATCTCAAAATCCTCGAATCTATCGTCGACACCGAGACTCCCTCCACCATGGTCCTCGCCACTGGCGACGCAGCGCAAGCAGAGTATAGCCAGGGTTTTATGGCTATGGCTGAGCGGGCGCTGAAGAAGGGCTGGAAGGTGGAGGTGGTGAGCTGGAGTAAGAATGTAAGTCAGATGTATTTGAGGCGGGAGTTTAGGGAGCGCTGGGGGGAGGCGTTCAAGGTGGTGTGGTTAGATGAGTATGCGGAGGAGTTGTTGGACGTGTAGTGATGAGGTGAAGAGTACTGGTGCTTACGCTTGGGAGGGACATGATGCAGGGAGAAATCGCTTTGGCCCGCTCGACTCTGCGGTATTGGGCAACTATCAGTGCGGGCAACTCGTCAGCAGGCGATCTGGTCGCGGGCATAGTTGTGGCCTGAACGGCGAAGTGTTACAGTCGATCTGTAACTGCGCCGGTTGCAAGAGAAAGTGGAAGAGCAAGCACCGTCGAAAAGTATTCTCTGGTTGTATATACTCCCTCCACCATTGGCGCTCACGAACTCGATCCCCGGTGTGAGCGCCCTCTCGCAAAGCAGATTTAAGTCTGAAGCAGAACGCCAATCACTGTACAAATCGTCTAGTCGATGCCGCCGAAGTCATATCCCGTTCCCAATGCAATGCAGTTTTGTGCCATCCCCTTCGTGAGACCTCCCTTGCCCGGCGTTTCAAATGCGCCACCTAGTAGCAGCGAGCGATACACTCATCAGCCGCCTTCACGAGGTTGGCGGGCAAGTTGCCACGGAATTGCTTGAGGTTGCTGGGGGTAATCTGGTTGACATCACCAAGCGTAATATCCACAATCCGATCATCCAGAGTGAAGAAGTTCTGCGCGATCTGGCTCGTGCCCGGATCCGCCGAGTTCAGCGCTGCAACAAAGATGGCGTCCTGGCATTGGTTGTTGAACTGGAAGTGAATGCTACCCTGAGGGAAGATGGTACTCTGGAACTGGTTCAAAGTAGCGTTGAAAGGGAAGGCCAGGGTCCCGTTGCCGAAGGTCGCTTTCGCGGCGTCACCGAAGAGCCCGTTCTCGAGGACGAAGCCCGTCTCGATCTCGCCTTCGACTACTGTCAACATCTCCGTTGCGCGCGGGTGCGTGTGCGGGGAGTTCATGCCACAGGGCTCCAGGAAGCCGACGGCACCCGCGATGCCGTTGCCAACTAGGAGGGGAAAGTTGTTCTCGTTCGCTACTAGGATGCGGCCGCCGTTACCGCCTTTGGGAGCGCGCTTGAAGTCGAAGACGAGGCGGTCTTGGAGTGCTTGGCCTGTCAGGGGGGTTTTGCCGTCGTCGGAAAGGAGGTTTGTGAAGCGGTCGACTTGGGTGACGTCGGCGTTCACGTCTTTGGCGAGTTTCTTGAGCGAGGCCGCGACGTCTGTGGAGAGCGGATCGAGGAAGGTGGGGAAGCCGGTGCCGACTGCGATGTCGCCGCCGGCTGTGGCTGTCGGGGCGGGATCCTGCACCGTGGAGACGCCGGAGCTGATGCCCGTGGAGTAGCTGACGGCGGAAGTGGCGGCTGGGGACTCTGCCATCATTGAGGTGGTGCTGCTGGCGGCTGAGGATGCGGTAGCAGAGTCGGATTGCCAGGGAGCGCCGTTGGCGACACTGGCTGCGAGAGCCATGACGGCGAGCTTGGTGAACATGGCGGACATTATTGCGTTGGTGTTGTGGGTTTGATTAAAGGCTGACTTTAAGGACGGAAGTTGATCGACTAGATACTTTTGACTGTGTGGCTGCGAATGAACGTGCGATAACAGATCTGGACCTAGGAAATACAAAGGAAATAAGGAAAAGGCGGATTGGATGCTGTAGGTGTTTGGGATGCGAGTGTGAATGATGAGAGGAAGGGAGTGTTGTGATGGAGGAATGGAGGGCACTTATAGCAACCCAACATCTATGCTTACACCAAGAAGATTAGTGAATATACCATGTCAGGTACCATGCGATGCTGCTAGATGCCTGCAAGTGAGCGTGTGTAAGGACGTTGGAAATAGAGGATGCTGAGTGAGTTGCTCAGCCTTGTGAGAGCGCTATGATGTAGACTGCAAGCGAGCAAGTAGCGCGATTTACCGGAGTGATGCATCACAAGAAGTCCGTCATGCATGACACACTGGAGGTCGAGCAGGCGGTGCTGTGAGATTCGTGTCATGAAAGAACGTAAAATGCTGCCGCAGAATAGTAAGCACTACTTTCACAGCCGAGACTTGGTCTTGGCAGCTGGGCTGTGTCAGCGAGCTCCATGTATAGAGCTCGCTGTGTTGCGGGTCCCTCCGCTGCATCAATGCTGGCGTGGCGGGTAGACAGAGTCGTCAAGGTCACTCTACGACACCGATGTGGTGCACCAAGATAATTGAGTCGAAATTTCACGGTGCTAGACCGTCGCCCATCGGATGGCTACATGTCTCAACAACACACGAGGCAGCTCTGAAGGCTGCTCAAATACCAACCACCTTGTTACCAACGCCAAGCTTGCTGGTTGATCCCATCAGATGTTTCCACGGCGATGCCTGATTGCAGGCACCGAGAGTCTAGATCGCTCTTCTGACAAGCCGGTATCTTCGGAGCGAATCTTTGCCGAGCCGAGGCACTAGGCATCAGCCGTACTGTGGGATGACGATAGCTCACCCCGATGGTAGGATCAGGCCAACGACAAACGGCGTTGGTGCTCAAAGACGATCGTCTTGCCCAACACTACTTCCTTGTTACAGCCGGGCGCATTCTGACGGGATCGGGAGCCTGAAGCCACTGTAGCAGAGCTTCAATACGTCGATGATCGTCGAGCTGCCTCGTCATTTGGAAAGATCCGCTAATCATGGTGCGGGTTCCGCGCATCTGTCTTGCGCGATGGTACGTTCATCGCCATGCAAGTCTGCAACCCAATCTGCAATGAAGCGGACGATTCCCAATTATCGACCGCCATCTTCATCTCTTCGGGCTCCTTCGTCCGCCGCCGCAACCTCCTGATGCCTGCCACGGTGTCGTGATCGTCCATTGCCTCCATAGGGTCGCTTACACCCGGAACAATACTCTTGATCGTCTGGCTGTGCGGTCGCTTGAAGACGCGCGAGTCTGCACGCTTGCTGCGTCTCTTCGCCTGTCTTACTTGTTCCATGTCGTTTATCTCCTGCTTGCTGTTCTCGCACCTTAGATCGGCGAAAGGCGCAGCAATGCCGGTAGTGTCATGCTCGACATCGCTGTCGTAGTCGGAGTGTGATGAGTCTTGATTTGCATCATTTCGCGAGACTACTTCTTCGAGTTCTTGTGGGTAGACAACGCTAGCGTCAGTGTCGTAGTCCGTTTCTCCTTCGTTGATCTCCATAACCGTGACTTCATCTGGTGTGCTCGGCTTGTTCTGCTTCTTCGGAGGCGACACCGTCTCAGTCGGATGCACGGACAAAGCAGGCGAGTCGGAGCGATCGAGACGGCGCTTCGGCTTCGCAGGCGTGTAGGGTGGAGTCACGGGGCCATGCTTCGAGGAAAGGCTGCTTTCGGATCTGAAGCCCGAGACTGAATGCATAGTACCCAACATCGTGAAGGTGTAGTCGGCTGTTCGTCGATTTTGACCGTGAGACTGAATGATGCCGCTCACTGCCTGTCAGGGAGTGTGATGTGCCGGAGATACGGCCAGTGATATTGCTTCAGGATGTGGTTGTTGCGCCGTAGTCCGAGCTGTATCATATTGCTAAGCGTGGCGTCGATTGAAAGCACTGGCAATCCGAGTGCTCTCAGGTCGCGCTCGTTAGTTTGCTACCTGTCACAGATGACAATTCGATAATCGCAGTACGAGTCCAGCACACGGTCCATTAAATCAAGAAGAAAAGATATGGCAGACACGAGGTGAGGATCAGAAATATATATTGACACGTGCAGCGCCTTGCTTGGGCAGCAATAACGGACTTGCAGCCACTCCGGTGAAGACAGCGGCAATTGGCTCCTTTTATTGCGCAATGCCTAACGAGGGAATGTGATCAAACGACGAATTGAAGTAAATACTAGGAGAGATACTAACAGACGGCATGCCAGCGTTTTTGTGCAACGCGAACGTGGCGGAGTTGCTCGGGTGGACTCGGCCAGAGTCGTGGGATGGCACACAGTGATATGCTGGCAGCTGTCCATGTTGCTGTAGGTACCCGCAGTGCCAATAAGGAACATTCAACGGCGTGACAGATTCCACATGGACGATCTGGTATGCGCGCGGTCACATGATAGCGGTTCACCGTGCCATTGAACACATGTGTGGAAGAGAGGAGGTGAAGTCGAAGTCGCGGTGAGAGCAGGGAAACGGCGACCGCTCCAGAGGCCAGTTCGCTTACCTCATGCAGTATCACATCAGTCTTGGCTGTACACGTTTCAGGAAACGACAGTAAGTGAATTCACGCGAGTCGGTCCCCAAACACCAGCTGTAAGGTAGGGCAAATGTCAGGTGGCATATGCTGGCCACAACACGAGTTCTACGACGCCAACTTGCACGGATCTGAGCTCACTGCAATTGCTCAATATACACTGGGATTCGGTGCGCATTGCGGCGATTTCATGCCTGGAGCGTAGGCTCCCTGATCACCGCCCACTATGCAAGCCTCACCTGGCATGCTGACCAAATTTGTATGTTGATAGCGCAGATACATGTGCTGAGTAGATACTGATGTCTAGTAGGAGTCTAAGTCCTCACGAGCGAAGGGGATCGCCTTCCACCCGAAGCGGCCATGGATTCTCGTCTCCCTGCACTCCTCCACCATTCAGCTATGGGACTACCGAATGGGAACTCTCATAGACCGATTCGAGGAGCATGATGGACCAGTCAGAGGCATAGACTTCCACAAGACACAGCCCATATTTGTGTCAGGCGGCGACGACTACAAGATCAAGGTGTGGAGTTACCAGACCCGCAGATGTCTATTCACTCTCAATGGGCACTTGGACTATGTGCGCACAGTTTTCTTCCACCCTGAATTGCCGTGGATCATTTCGAGCTCAGACGATCAGACAATCCGGATATGGAACTGGCAAAACAGGTCGCTGATCTGCACAATGACTGGGCACAACCATTACACCATGTGCGCGCAGTTCCACCCGAAGGAGGATCTTGTGGTGTCAGCTTCGCTTGATCAGTCAGTACGCGTATGGGATATCTCAGGATTGCGGAAGAAGCACTCTGCACCCACCTCCATGACATTCGAGGATCAGATGAACAGGCAAGCCAACCAGGCGGATATGTTCGGAAATACAGACGCGGTGGTCAAGTTCGTGCTCGAGGGTCACGATAGGGGAGTGAACTGGGTCGCCTTCCATCCTACCCTGCCGCTCATCGTGTCTGCTGGGGACGATCGATTGGTCAAGCTATGGCGGATGAGTGAGACAAAGGCATGGGAAGTGGACACATGCCGAGGGCACTTCCAGAACGCATCAGCCTGCTTGTTCCACCCTCACCAGGATCTCATACTGTCAGTGGGAGAGGACAAGACGATCCGAGTGTGGGACTTGAACAAGCGAACATCTGTGCAGAGCTTCAAGCGTGAGAACGACAGATTTTGGGTAATTGCCGCGCATCCGGAGATCAACCTCTTCGCCGCCGGCCATGACAACGGTGTCATGGTCTTCAAGCTCGAGCGTGAGCGGCCAGCATCGGCAGTGCACCAGAACAACCTCTTCTACATTACGAAAGACAAGCATGTACGATCTTACGACTTTACGAAGAATATTGAGAGCCCGTCGATGCTTTCATTGAAGAAGCTCGGCAGTCCTTGGACGCCACCGCGAGTGCTGTCATACAACCCAGCAGAGCGATCTATCCTCGTCACATCCCCTTCTGACAACGGCTCGTATGAGCTGGTCAGCCTGCCCCGCGATGCATCTGGAGCTGTGGAACCGACTAATACATTGCGTGGCACTGGCAACTCCGCTGTTTTCGTGGCTCGGAATCGCTTCGCTGTCTTCAATTCCGCGAGTCAACAGATCGACATCAAGGACTTGACGAATTCGACCACCAAGACCATCAAGCCACCCCACGGCACTACTGAGATGGTCTTCGGCGGTACCGGCTGCCTTCTGCTCATCACGCCGACACATGTCTATCTATACGACATCCAGCAGAAGAGCCAACTCGCAGAGCTCGCAGTCACTGGTGTGAAGTATGTCGTCTGGTCATCTGATGGTCTCCACG